>JAXFYN010000070.1:253941-457351 GCA_036172215.1 Camellia granthamiana | reverse complement strand
TAATTTCTATTCAAATTTACAGTTATGAAACTTACAAATTTGTGTGTTTAACAAAATTCAATTACTTTAATTTCCATCACAGTATTGGCTATGTGAACACGCGAATATCATTGACTCGGAAGACAGTAACACAACTGACTTCCTAAGATGTGCCAAATGGAACCTGCAAAGCTTGACTAAATAGCTACAGAAGACACCAGTCCACTCTCTTGTACCTCGCAGGTTAGATTTCTATCGCCACTTGAAATCTCAGTGAAATTTCAAAATTTCCCTGACCACTGGTCGTTTCCCTCTTTGTGACTTCATTGATTGAAATCAATTTTATCTGAACTTTCATTTATGTTTCTTCTTTGATTACCACTGGGTTTATTTCTGCCATTGTAATGAATTTTTTCTGCAATCCAAATTCTCTGACCACAAGTGTAACACATTAACTTATATGCCTTGGTTGATTTTCTCTAATATCTTAATTATGTTGGTTGTTTCATAATTTTCTTTGGCCTATAAAATAATTTCTCCTTGTTTGTTATTTTATCTGGCCCATAACTTATGTGCCTTGACTGATTAAGATCAATTTTCTCTTGAAATTTCAATTTATGTTGCTTCTTTGATTAACACTGTTTATGTCTGCCCTTGTAATGAATTTTCTCTGGAATCCAAATTTCTCTGACCACAATTATAGTGATATTATGTAGCGATCCCAGTTTTGCCACTTCGCTGAGTATGTCGGGGATCGAGCAAGCCGCACGTGTGGATTTCAGGGGAGAGCAGCTTGCACACTACTAAAAAGGCAGGTGCGAGAGTGAGGTGCAGTGGGTTGGTGAGATCCGAAATTTTTTCCCTTTTCTTCTCTCTTTGGGCTGAAGTTGAATCACTTTTGTATATCTCTCTCTCTATAAAAACATTTCCTCTCCCTTCTCTCTACATTTCCCTACGCCAAATTGGATCAAAAGCTTGATTTTTCAATATCCATTAGAGTTCTGCCATAGGTTCTTCATCAAACTTGGTTAATTTCTCGAGGGCTTCGTTGTGTGCGGTGAAGATTGAGTTTCGACACTGTTGATTTTGGGGGTTTCATCTCATTTCTTCTTTAAAACTTGAGGTAGGGATTTTCTTAGAGTTATATATATATTTTTGCAAGATCTAGATGATTTTTGAAATCATCATTCGATAGCTTTGAAAATTGATTGTTAATTCAAGAAGTTGAGCGATTTTGAAAGTGGGTTTGTTTCTTGTTCTTTTAAAATGATCTTATGGGTTTTGATCCTCGTTGATTGAAGAAAAGATGATTTTTGAAAGTTTTCTTTCAAAATATTTGAGTTGTATAGTTTTGGTGAGAAAACCTAGAATTTGGGGATTTTTTTTAAAGAGACTGAAAATCCATGAATGATATTGTTATATATTTTGTGTGTCAAAATAAATGGATGTTTGGAAAATTTCTTATTTATATTTATATAAATGATGAATTTTAGGGAATATGAGAATTGTTGTTCATTTTGGAAATTATTGTTCAAAACGTTGAAATAGTCTTGAAATGACTAATTATTGAGGATACTTGAGAAGAGGGAATTGTGTTATTCCTTGGATGATGAATTGAAATAAAAATATTTATATTCATCTTGTGTTATTGGCATATCAATTCATTTGATTACATTAAATTTTAAAAGTTGATTTGAAAACTTGCATTAAGAAGAGAATGTTGAGAAACAAGTTTCCATGAATTAGTTTTGGGGTAAATAAGGTGGTAAATCTTGACAAGTGGTGTAGATGAAATTGAATAGGTGTCGAGCCTTCCAGTTAATACTGGTAAAAATGACAGATTATGGGTGTCGAGCCTTCCAGTCAATGTTGGTAAAAATAACAAATTAGTAGTACTTGTATAGTCTACTTGCAAACACCAACCTAGGGATTACCAAAGTCGTATTTACCGCTCTTAAAATGAATTGTTAAGTTTTGAAGAATTGAAATTGCATGACATCATTAAGCATGATGGTTTTCAAAGATGAAGATGTGATTTTCTTTCAAAAGGGCATAGCATGGCATATGCATTTCATCTCTTGAGACTTGTATAAAATGTATATACTTTGTTAAGGATTTCCTACTGGGCTTTATACTCACTCTACGGGATTTTTGTACACGAAAAGATGTGGTGATGCCGCCTAACTAGAAGCGAGAAAATGTGTGTTAAGAGTACAAGACTCTCATTTTGCTGTGACTCTGTGTGTGAGCCAAGGGCTGTATGTGTGTGGGTTCGCATAACCGTTTTGTATAACCAGGCTCAAGCCTTGGAAACTTGTAAACCCCTTTGAGGTATTTATTTGTTTATTTACTTGTTGTTGGATTAATGTATTGTTGCATGAAGAACTATTGTATCATGTAATGTAAATTTGGAGATTTATATTCGGTTTTCCTTGAAAGAGCTATGATTGTTGTATTATCATTTGGGTTAGAAATTTGGGGCATTACACATTATTTTATTTGCCTTGATTAATTTTCTTTGATATTTAAATTATGTTGCTTGTATCATAATTTTCTCTGTCCTATAAAATTAATTGTCATTATGTGTAATTTTCTCTAGCCCATAAAATTTTCTCTGAAATTTATATCCCATTAGTATGATTTAGATTAAGTTTATCTGGTCCATAACTCATGTGCCTTGACTGATTGAGATCAATTTTCTTTGAAATTTCAATTTATGTTACTTTTTGATTACCACTGTTTATTTCTGCCTTTATAATAAATTTTCTCTAGAATCCAAATTTCTCTGACACAACTATAGTAACATTAACTTATATGCCCTAATTGATTTTCTCTGATATCTAAACTATATTTCTTGTTTCATAATTTTCCCTGACTCATAAAATTATCTCATTGTCTGTAATTTTCTTTAGCCCATACAAAAGTTTGTTTCCCATTAGTATGATTCAGATGAATTTTATCTGCCTTATTGAATTTTTTCTCTCAGTGAATTTTGTAACATTTCTCTAATAAAAAAGCTTCCTGTTATAGATAGATAACAATGAGCTAGTTGAAAACCCATCAGAGGAGTTTTGTCTTGGTAAAAAGAAAAAGAAATAATCAAAAAAGGCAATTGTCAAATTCAAGGAGACATTAGAAGATTCAACTGAAGAAGAATGAGGAAATGAAAAAGGAGAAGGCAACATAGAAGAACAAAAAGCCAGCAATGGAGAAGAAGATCAAGCAAGCAGTGCAAAAGCGGAAGCCAGAGAAGAAAGTGAAGAAATAGAAGTAGAAGACAAAGAAGAAAATGAACAGAAAGAAAAAGAGAATGAAGAAGAAAATGAAGTCACTTAATCTAAAGAGGAAAAAGAAAACAATAAGGAAAGTGATGAAGAAAAACATAATAAGCCGATGGACCAACACCATGATAGCATTCATGGCTCAACAATGCATCAGCCTCAAGAATCTGAGGAATCAAAAGATGCTCAAATTGCTGATCTATATCAAAGACTAAAGGCACTTTCTAAATCCAAAATAGAAGAAGAGAGAAATCGGAATGCATTACTCGCAGAAAAGGACATTGCAATAAGAACCTTAACTTCACATAATTCAGAACTTTAAGAAAGAGACAGCACAAACCAAATGAAACTAAGGATATTGGAGGTTCAACAACAAGATGATACAAAAACAATTCAACAGTTGAGGTATTCAATTTCAGAGCTTGAAACTGAAAATGTTAGATTGCATGAACAAATTCAAGAACTATCCATCCAACTAGCAACACAACCTTACAGAATACCAACACAAGTTCAACCCGTCAATGAAAATCTTGAGCCACAAAAAGTTATGTTCTTGTGTCAACATAACTCAGAAAAATTTCTATTTATTACAATTTTCTCTATCAATGGTAATTTTCTCTAGAAGTTAAATTTCTCTGACCGCATTAGTTTCTACTGCTTATTTCTATTGATTTCTGCTGCTTATTTGATTTTCTCTGTCTATTTGCTTATTTGATTTTTGGGGCTTGTTTGATTTTCACTGTGTATAGTTATAATAGAAGTGGAACAATAACCACCAACCCAGTAAGAGCAAGTGCCACATAAAGAACAACCAAAACAAGAGACAAAAGTCTATGGTAACTAGATGTAACAAGCCCGCGGGGGACCTCGCTACAGTTCGGACTCGATTTGTGTCACGGTTCTAAATCTTGAACCAAAGAGTCCAAATCCGGCAAATCGTTTTGAGAAAACAGATTTTTTTGAAAGAAGTGTCAAACATGGACTGCTTTGCCAGATACAGAGTCGCCACCTAAATATTTTATTTTGGGAAATTTAGGAAACCCTGACTCGTTTGCCTAAGGCCATGTATCCGTCATCACCAAAGTTGTCTCGGCTCGGGAACTTGGGTACGATTGGGGAAGGTCACTTTGTGAGCACCCCCGCTCGCCCGATCAAAGATCGGCCTCTACTAACCATGATATCGAGTTTTGAAAACATTTATGTGTTCTTATTCCGGTTATTAGCCTAGGATTACTACGTGATGCACACAGCATACAAGAATAGACTGGATCGCCTGAATTGGAACAAAACACTTCATGTTTGTTTTTGAAAGATGGTTTGCTACTCGCAAGTAGGCTTAAAATGCAGATTTTGCCACCCTCGGGTGGGCTAAAAAAAAAAGATGGTTTTGCCACTATCCAGTGGGCTTAAAACTCATAGTGAATGAATTGTTCCAATCCAAATAACCCAACCTTCACCCATTGGCATTCAGGCAGGTATATCACATAAGCATATAGCCTCATGGTAAGCATGCTATCATGGCAGTCACTCACACACATGCAAGGATGCTAAAGCATAAAACTTACCGAGTACTCCAAGCCAAAACAGAAGCTGATTAGAAATCATGCATGATCCTAACTATACAGAAATGCCTAATGCAACACATGCAAAAATGCAACTATAGCAGGCTCGGCTATTCTAAACATGGCATATGAGATGCAACAGCTAACAAGTATTCAATTTGAAATTAAAATACAAATGCAGTTAGTATGATGTGCCGAGCCCGGTGCATGCAAAACAGATGAATGAATGCAAACATGCTATCATACTGTATGCTAATTGAAACATGCCCTAATCTAACCATCATAAGCTGGTAAATAAAAGAGAGAAAGACGTGGGCTTGGAAGACATACATCACACACACGCACACTTATTACAACATTGCCCTCGCACTGAGGGTCCGAATAAATAATACAGTCCCAAATAAATAATACAGTCCGAATAAATACAAAACCCTAATTAATTAACAAATTAAACTAGGAAAGCTGTAAACTAGCATGCAAGCTAGGGACCGCCTCGACTCTGCTCCGGGTGATGAATGATGCATGTTCGGGTTGCTTGGCGCGGAAATCCACCGCGATGCCCCAATTAGCCTCTATTTGCAATTGATGGCGGAATGTTGTGCGAGGCTTTTGAAAGCTGCTGATTTCTGGTTTGCTGCAACAGAGAGGAGGAAAGGGGCATAGCAATGTATTTTCACATATGTACGCATGCCTCGATCCTCGTGCCACCAATTATGCATCTCGATGCATGATGGCCGAGGAGTCGAATTGCACAACTCAATATGAAATGAATGCACGTGAAAACACAACAAGACCAAGACTCCATCATGGATAATCCGGAGTGTCGGTGACTGGGAATTGAGACACGTTCCGTCACTCGAAGTACGAAACGTCCCTCGTTTCCCGTGCTCGGCTAACTCCTATCCCAAACACAATGCAATATGCATGGTATGCATGAATGCAACTAAGATACACCCTAACATGCACAATGTTATGAAATGGCATACACGATGCAAGAGGTAACATGGCATACACAATGCGCTAACATACAACCTGGCATACACAATGCTATGAAATGAAATGGCATACACAATGCATAATGGACTTACACCAACACAAGCGGACCTCAGCCTCACTCACATAGGAGGCCAATAGATGAAAATGAGACACTCGAGATGCGTGCACACGTGCACGCAAACCGAGGACCGACCCTAAGGCACAAATGCCACTCTAACGAAGCATGGCAAGGCATGGAGTATGGCATACGAACATGTAAATTTCAGTGTTGAAAAATGATGCTAAACAGCCCCGAATCATAGAAACATGGCACCCGATGCATGGAATGAGACCCGAAACATGAAATTAGGTATATGGAATGACCTATGGCTATGCAAAGCATGCATTATTTGAACATGAAGTGTGAAGACAGAATCAAGAAAGTCCCGAAATAAGCATATTTCTAGTCTTAAGCAAGGCCAAAAGGTGAACGCAAGTAGGGCTAAGCTAACATGCAAAAATGGCCCTAAAGAGAGATAAAGAAGCAAGTAACAGCTGCTGGCCCTAAATGGCAAAGAGCCCTTCAACAAAGTTGAAGAGAGGCTCAAAATGAAGCACTTTACAGTTTACACCAAGCCACAAAAATAAACACAAGTATGGCTAAACTATTATGCAAGAAATGGGCCAAAAGGGAGACAAAGAAGCAAGTGATGGTTTCTGACCTCAAACAAAGGAGGGCCCTTCAACAAAGTTGAATAGGGGCCCAAAACATGGTATTTTACAGTTAGTGACCGAACCTAAAACAGTGCACATGCAAGCTTAAAATACTATGCAAAATAAGGCCTAAAAAGAGGTTTAAACACAAAGAGAAAAAAGGGAGCTTCAAACAGCAAAAGTCCCTTGATTAAACATAAAGAAGGGGTCAAAATAAGACTATTTACAGTTTGGATCAGAGCCTAAAAATATAAGCACAAGGGGCTAACAAAACATGCAAAAATAAGGCCAAAAGAGAGATAAAGAGGCAAGTGACAAAAGGAAGCCTCAAACAGTGAAGAGCCCTTCAACAATGTTAAATAAGGGCTCAAAATAAGCCACTTTGCAGTTTATAACCAAGCTCAAAACAGTTTACAAATAAGCCTAAAATACTATGCAAGAAAGAGGCATACAAGAGAGGTAAAGAAGCAAGTGGTAGCTAGAGACCTTAAACATGGAAGGACCCTAAAACAAACATGAAAAAGACCTCAAAATAATGCTATTTTCAATTAGGGTCGGAGCCCAAAAATGTAATAAAGTATGGCTTAGAAAGCATGCAAAAGAAGCTTAGAAAGAGGGAAAGTATGGCTCACCCTTGTAGACCAAACTTCAACAGCCTCTTGGCTTGAGAAAAGGTGCTCCTTGCCTCTGGAAAACCAGCTCCAAGTGTTGGAAAGGATGGTGGGGAGGTGGTGCTATGGCTTGTAGAGTAAAGGGTGTAGGACTTGAGGGTTTGAAGGTTGGAAGAGAGGGAGAGGAAGGTGTATGTATGCAAAGCTCTTAGAGGATTTTCTAACCCTTAAAACTGAAGGGGAGGGGTTGACTATATAGGCCAAGAAGTGGGGGAAAAGAGGGGGAAAAAATGGGGGAAAACCAATTCAAGTTTCCCCCCAAAAGTGCAGCCCCCCGGATACACAATCTGGGGGGAAACAAAATACAGATTTGTAATGTACCAGAGGAGGGGAGCAAGGCCGGCCTGGTATTTAAGTTGCAGGTGGCCGGCCGGCCCTCCCCATGGCCGGCCGGCCAAGGGTCAAAAGGTTCAAACAGTATTAGTGGTCGGCCACCCCAGATTGGTGGCCTCCCATGTGTGCACAACATAACCATGTGGTCAAAAATTGGAGAAAGTGAACCAGGAGAGAGAAAATGCCACTTTTAGGAGGGGTTCAAAAGGGTCACACACAATTACTGGCCGGCCATGTGATATTGGTGGCCTCCCAGGTGTGTACAACACAAATATGTGGTTTAGGTTTAAAGAAAATGGCCCAAGGGTGGTCAACATTGGCTTCGAAGTGAGAAAAACGGGCGACGGAGGGTGATGAAGGAATAAAACTGGTTGTCAGAACAATTACTAGCCTCCCACCCCTCTACGACCTTTCTAACAATGAAAATGAAGCCTCCACCAAACATGAACCAAAACTGATGCAAAATGAAGGTTCGGGGGCCAAAACGCGCAGCCTGGGGCCCCGAAAATTGACTATTAGACACCGGCCACAGTGTCCCTCAAAAGGGAGTAAATAAGATGCATGCCAAAAACCGAAGCAAACGGAGGTGGTCAAGCGGTCCCGAACCGAGGCACACGACCAACGGCTCAGAAAAACCGGAAACCGGACTCCAAACAGGCAAAATGGCCTACGACCAAGAAACGTAGCCTACGGCCACTGAGAGATGGTCTACAAGACCTCTCCCTCCCTTCTGGAAGAGAAACAGAGAAAACCGAGCCTGGTTCGCAAACCGAGGCAAAGCATGAAAGAGTCCGGAAGTCCGGAGGCAAGGCTCGCAGCCGAGACTCTGAAACCTCTGAACAAGCACGATATGCAACATCACCAAGCGCTCAATCGGTGAGATCTGAGTCTTAAGGTCGGTCAAAAATGGGGTGTCTACACTAGAAAATATTGAATCAAATAAATTTACATATTGAAATATGATCTGTTACTTCAGAGAAATTTAAATTTTACTGATATTTTCACATTCTATAGTGAAAAAAGATCCTACATCAATGATAAAGAATTTAAAGGCAAAAGAAAGGAAAGAAAAGCAGCAAGATCCAAAATTTCAATATCATAAAGTTGCGAAAGTGACTAAAGGTTCAAAGCAAGCTGCAAAGTAAACAGAGCAAACCACTAAACACAAAGAAGTACTTGATGTCGATGAGTACGTCTTGTCTCAACCAATAAGCATCAGAAAATCTTGGGTTTTTCTACAAACTTTACCGGTTTCAAAATTAGTAAAAGAACATGTAAATGACATCTTGCAGCACATATCAAATGTGTCTGGACTCGAGTAAGTACAACAAATAAAATAGAAGATAACAAATAATAATTTACTAACTTATATTGCATTAACAACTATTAAATCCCTTCTTTGTCATTTTGTAGGGCTTTAATCTGGACAAGTGAGTTCAATCTCATTACCTTTGAAGCTATTGGAAGCCTAATAAAGTAAAAAGAAATTGCCAACAATGTAAGTCTTTCATCAAAATTTCTCTACGATGTTCCATAAGCCTTTATAAACCAATGTTACAATTATAAATGATATTTTTCAGGTCATTGATAACTATGGAGAGATCATATTTGCTGATCAAAGGAGAAAAGGACAACAACCAACTTCATTTTTTTTCACATGCATGAGCTTAGTATGTTACTACTCTTTTATTTGATTTTCTCTTAAATTTACTTGCTACTTTCTCTTGTTAAGATACTTTTAGAAGCCAATTGTGTCACTAGTCTAATTTTCTCTAGCTAGTTGTGTGCATTTAAAATTTCTCCGTGTGTATATTTCTTAAATTCTTGTCATTTCAACTTTCTCATAACAATTTTTTGATTTTCTCTAACCGTAAAACTTCATCATGATGACTGAAAATCAAACTTTCCAAGTCTTATTATTTGACAAGCATCTTGAAACAGCATGGAGAAACTATAGGTTTCTTCATTTCCCAATAAATACCGGGGGCAATGAGAAGTCAACAGATGGAAATCACTGGACCTTGCTAGTCTTGGACAAACAAGACAATTTATGGAGGTTCTACAACTCACTAAGGCCAATGAGGGATGATGCACAAGACAAATATATCAAAGATGCAAAACAATTGGTAACGATTGCAAATTTCTCTAATCCATGATAATGTTTATGTGATAATAATTTTCATAGAATCCCATTGATTTGTGTGTAAATTTCTCTATTATTTAAAAATTATTTTTTAACAGGAAGATTATGTGGAGAATTTTTGAAAACTTGCCTTGAAAGAAAGGCACAATCACAACCCTCTTTTAAATTGATAAACTCACAAAACACAAATTATGACTTTGAATATGTCAACAATGCTCCACAACAAGACAATGATTCGTAAGTTTCATACAACATCTATAAATAAGATAATCTAATGTGAATGTTTTTTAAAACTAACTATATCTATAATTTCTATGCAGTGTGAATTGTGGCCTCTTTATATGCTACATAATAAGACAATATAGCAACCATGAACCTATAAACTCGAAATTGTCGACACAAGACGTAAGGTTGATGAGGGTAGAAATCATAGAGAGATTTGTGACCGAAGTTGGCCGGTCATGGACAGAACTAATTCAAATACCACCAGAAGAAGAACCAAAAGTATAATAACGAAAGCACACTAGCGAAAGGAAGACAATGCACAAAATGTAATTAGGAATAACCCTTTAATTTGTTTTTCATACATTGAAGGAATGATGATGTTTTACATATATATATATATCTTTTTTTGACTAATGTAAATTTCAAAGTTATCAATGGTTAAATATGTATTTTTTTTTATAATGCATGCTAAGTTGTGATTGTCAAGACAATCTACACAGAGAAAATTGTCTGTAGAAATTTCTCTGGTATGAAGTTACCAGAAATTCACAGAGAAATTTAACTCGTATCGTGCCAAGAGGATACCTATATGATCATGAAATCTGTAATGCACTGTGTTGGTACAAAACAATCATCAAATTCAAAAAACACAATGCGCACAGTAATTTTCTCTGCTATTAGCAAATTTCTCTGGATGAATTTTACTGGTATTATAAACACACTGTCTATAGTATGTATCAACAAACACAATGCATACTATAATTTTCTCTGCTATTGGCAAATTTCTCTAGATAAATTTGACCTCACAATGCACATTTCAACAAAAACAATGCTTATAGTAAATTTCTCTGCTTTTGGCAAATTTCTCTAGAAGAATTTGACTGGTATTATAAAGGCACTCACAAAGTATGTTTCTAAAAAACACAATACAAAAAGTAATTTCACTGCTATTGAAAAATCTCTCTGGATGAATTTGATTGGTATTATTATATACACACTGTCCAAAAAATACATTTCACAAAACAAAATACACAAAGTAATCATCAAACGTATTATTCAATCAATAAAATGTATTATCCTCAACTATTTAACAAAGGTTCCTTGCATGTCCTCTTATTATGGCGGCCAATACTCTCACATCGACTATACTTAATTACCCTTTTAAACTCTCTAGTAGAAGCAATTATGTTCTTCTTTGGCCTCCTAGCTGGTCTCTTACTCAATAGAGGTGAAATTATAGCATCATCAATGCTACACACAGGTTTTTCAACAGTTGGAATTAGGCCAATCGAAAATGAGTATGCTTGACGATACATATCAGCATGAAAAAATGGTTCAACAAATGAATTCAAATTCCTTGCACTCCTAAAAATTGCAGCAACAACATGTTGACATGGATACCTATTTATTTCTCATTTTCGACATGAACAAGTTTTCAACCCAAGATCAACCATAACCGAAGGAAAACAATGCACTTCAAAGACATTATCAGATGATAAACTCACATTCCATATCCTCCCATCCATGAAAGTCTTCTCCAAAACACTATCCATACGAGGACAAAGAACTTTATTCCATTTACTAGAGAGCAGCCTCCTATCAGACCTCATATTCATTATTTGCAACCATATCATGTCCAACAAATTTGTTATTGGCAAGTGTCGAGCTTCTCGTATCCATGAATTGAATGACTCAGCAACATATGAATACATCTCACCATAACGTTTCCCCTCAAAATATGCATCACTCCAATTTTCAAATAGTAAACTTCTCAAGAAAACACTCACAATGTCTCATCTCTCACTTTTTAATTCATTTAACTTGAAATGTAATGATGCCTTTGTTGGCGCGTATGCACATTCTGAAAACTTGGATACAATCGTCTCCCTAACTAAATTTGTGTTTCCACATGACAATCTATCACTCAAATTTCTCTTTAGATGTTCAAGACAAAATCAATGAAAGCAATTAGGGAAAAACCTAGTAATGCCTTCCACAATACCACAATGTCGATCTGATATGAAACTTATCACCCTCTCTGATCCCAATCCTTCACATAAATTTTCAAGGAACCAACACCAATTGTTTTTATTCTTAGCATCAACAACAACAAAAGCTATAGGAAAAAAACCTACAAAACAAATAGGAACAAGCATGTTAGACATACACATGCAGAGAAAATTAGAATAATAAACAACCAGAGAAATTTGACACTGGCAACATCCAAAGAAATTTCACATAGTGGCCAAATCTAGAAAAAATTCACACAATGGCAACATCTAGAGAAAATTCACTTAGTGACCAACTCCAGAGAAAATTTACACATTGGCAACCTCCATAGAAAATTCACTTAGTGACCAATTCTAGAGAAAATTCACACATTGGTAGCATCCAGAGAAAATTCACTTAGTGACCAACTACAGATAAAATTCACACAATGACAACATCCAGAGAAAATTCGCACACAGACCAAAATTAAAAAAAAATTCACACAGTGGCCGCAACCAGATAAAATTCACACAGTAACAAAAACCAGAGAAAATTCAAAGTGTTAAAAAAAATCACATTCACTCAATTCCCACATGTATAGAAAATTCACATACTTAGATAAAATTAGATATATTTACAATTACCTTTATTCTCATATTTTCCCATCGCAGTAAGCATAACTCCTTTGTATCGTCATTTCAAAAATGTTTCATTAAGAAACAGCAATGACCGACAATATTTGAAACTAGTAATGCATGCATGAAAAGCCACAAACACTCTTTTGAAATGCTTGTTATCTTCAAAATCTAACTCAAAACGACTACCTAGATTGTTCTTCAATGCCTCATCAAAATACCACAGTAATTGATCGAATGACAAACAAGAATCCCCATATGTACTACATTTTTGTTTTTCAATCCCCAACCAACCACAGTTATAATTGATTGAGATCTCATACTTGTCTTTCATTTTTTTGATAACATACACTGGACGAGTTAAAGGTTTTGCACTTACCTCTTCAAGTATCAGCCCAGAAACTAAGCTGGAAGTCATCCTAGCATGTTTACTAGTATGAACCGCCACACCACATGTATGTTTATTGTTCAAAGTTCTTATGTAAAAGAACCCATTTGTTTTTTCAACTAAAGCATGTACACACCACATACATCTGCTTGATTCCTTATAAGCACATTCTGCCGTAACCCTCAGCTTGTCATTTTTAACATACGTAAACTGAAAACCAACCTCAATAGCATACTTGCATAAAACAGTACGGAACTCAACCATACCACCCTCAAACTTTTGTCCAACACTCGTAATATTATTTCATCAACCAACTGACAATAACACCTTTTCTTGGTGAGAACAAAACTTAGAGAGTGAATTCCTTTCAATATCCACCAGCTTATCACATTCATCATGCACAACATCTACCCAATTAGAACCCACTTCATCCTCTTGATCAGAAATACTACACCTAATAACTGAAACATCAACTATATCAACACCACGTGTACAAACAACCCTCAACATATTCAGAAAATCAATATTATTTCGAACCATACAATTCGGATGACCCACAATTGTTACGACCCAAACCCGTCCCTATAGGTTTAGCGTCGTAACCGGCCAGTAATTCGTGATTACCGAAGGCCTGTTTAGCAATACTGACAATAATACAATATAACGGGGCTGGCGGAAGCCAATCAATAATAACATACATTGTCCAATGAACTGTGAGGACCTGAATGAAGATATACTTTCATATACATAGCCACATTCATAACCATTTATGCCCATAAGCATATATATACAAGACAAAACATAAGTTAGGGAATCAATCCCATCATCTGGAACAGTATTAACATTAGTCTTAAAACATTCTTTTCACTTAACAAACTCAAAACGGTGAAGTTGAGCCACCCGAAAACCCCTTGACACATGCTAGTTCGAAACCTCGCAATGAGGGACAATAGCTGGCTGGACAATAGCTGGCTTGACAAAACAAGGGTTCAGGTCAACGCATCTAACTTTGATCCGGTGCCTGGCTACCTATATATATATAATAAACTATTAGGTAAAACCCAGTGAATAACAAATGTGTAAAGAGGTTAAGAATAATGTCCTTTACAGTCTTTGAAACAATCGATTAACAATAGAACACTTCAATCAGTATCATTTGTCAATCAATCGTTCAATTCAATCGATTCAATCAATCATATTCTTATAGGTCATATGTGGTACATTCAATAGCAACAATACACTAGGTCTTAAAAGACCGAACAATCAATTGATGGCCATCAAACAATAACACTAGTTCCAAGATTTGGAATTGACAGAGATCTCTGTAACAATAAAAATATCAATAACAATAATGATAACACTACGCTATGGATGCTACGAATACAATTCAAAAGAGGATTATCATTCAATCGATAGAAAGTAACCATTTAGAAACAATGTAATTTATCATTCAGAAAAGAAATACAATTTGAACATATGTTTACAACATTGTTACTCATAGTGGGCTCCTCGGTACACGTACTAATGGTTTGGCGTCCGACCTAAACAAATAAAGTCAAGCACAACACAATTACAATTAAAGAAAGAGAATGAAAGAAAATCTGGAGAGGAAAAAAGAGTGCTTGGGAAAGAGAGGAATGAAGAAAGGGAGAAGAAGAATCAAAGAAAATTGAACGGAAATCAAGCAAATCTTCTCCAATTAACCATCTAAGGTAAGAATCTTCTTCTCATTTCTTGAAATAGGGTTGATACACCCATGATCTCATGGAATTGAAGTTGAATGAGGATGAGTTGTGTTGTATTTGACCCTAGAAAGCATTTATAAGCACACATGGCAAGAATTGAAGGAAATTAACTCTCAAATTCACCATGCATGGCATGTTTTCTTGAATTTCATGATCATACATTTATTTTCTTGCATGGTTTTCAAACTTGAAGGGGGAATTCATGAGTAATTAAGAATTCATGGAGAGAAATTGGGGTTGAGAATATATAACCATAAATAATATTTTTTTTTTAAATGAGAAATTAGATGATTTAATCCTCAAAACTCAACATGCATAGCTTGATCTTGTTTATATACATGATATTATCGTTTTATAAATAATTTATTGCATGAGTCTCATGAATTTCGAAAGTTGCCAAAGGGTTTCTTCATGGTCACAACACATGATTTACGTTTTATAATTTCATTGAAGTTTTAATCTTTCTTTAAATTGGAAGATTTGGGAGTTGATTTCGAGTTTGATTTCTATTTAATGTTTTCAACCCAAATTCCAGCATGATTAATTGAGTTTTGGGAGTGGATTACATGTAAATGGATGTTTCATGAAATTGAGTTTCAAAAATGGAAGAATGAGTTTAATTTGATATTTAGAGCCTTATAAGAATTCAATTAAAAATTTGATTTAGGTTCATAAAATTAGATGTAGTCAAATTAAGCCTTAATTGAGAATTAATTAAATTCAATTGAAATTGAGTTAGGCTTAAGATTATGGAAATAAATGTGAAGATTAATTATTTAAGCCTTGATTTGCTTGAAAATGGAGTTGAAATGGAAAAATGTGCATATTTATGAGTTCCTGATTCAGTAATTTAAACATGACTGAATAATTGTAATTTAATGTGTATAAGCCTAATTTAGGCTTGATTGTGTAATTAGTGAACTTAATAAGGACTGGTTTATGATTAGATTATTTATATTTAAGTAGTTTGGTTAATACATAGCTAAACATTTTTTAATTGGAGGTTAATAATCTAATTTATTCCTGATACTAGTCATCCATATTTAAAAGGCATGGAAGAAAAATAAATAGGAATAATCGAATGAAAGATTAGAATCAAATGAGAGAAACTGAAAGACAAACAAGTAACCGACTTACGTACGTCATGTGTCTAGTGGCTTCAATGTTATCCTCGCTATCATGGGATATGTACATGAATCTGCTTTAAAATTCTGATAACTTCTGAACGACTGTGACTAATTGAATAAAGAAATGGTTGCTTCTGTGTTACCGCATTTTACAGTTAAATCTATGGGAAGTGTAAATTATGAACATCATGCGATTGATTACTCCTACGTGGTATTACCTTTACTATCATAAAACTGTTTGTTTAAGGGAATGATTGTTACTGTGTTATTGTACTGGGAATTTGATGCTATAGAACTTGTTCACAGTAAATTATTGTGATTATAAACCCTAACTACCGGGGAATATATGAAATTTTGTACGTCCTACGATTAACTACTACAGTATGACCTTAGTTCATACATGATTCTATGGGTTCTATGGAGTATGGACAATATATGATTGATTGCTAAATGGATTATTGAACTAAATGAACAAATTGAACTGTGAATTGCTGTATAATTGCGGGTTGCATTGACCATCTGTGATGGAACTGAATAATGATATGAAATTGAGATTTTTTGGCCGGACTTGTCATAAGATAAGATAAGTTTGGAGGACCAAACTTCTTAAGGTGGGAAGACTGTAACGACCCTAAAATGCATCGTGATTATATTAATTGAATTATGTGTTAATGAATGATTATATCACTTAGGTCTCGTTTGGGAACATGCTAATTTAGTAACTTTTTGGCTATTTGGCTAAAATATGAGCTAAAAAAAACTAGTATGTTTGGGATGACTTTTGGCTTTTTACGAAAAGATGTGCAAAAAGTAGAGAGAAAAGAGAATCTTTGACTTTTTGGTATGGGTTGTTGGCTTTTTGGCTAATTTAGTAACTTTTTGGCTTTTTGGCTAAAATGGAAGGTTCCCAAACGAGGCTTAATTGTGCATATCTGTCCAAATTGGGAAATTATCTATTGTGATTATGGCTAGATACTGAAATTGACGGTCTAAATGGATTCAGAAACTGAAATTGAATACATAGATATGCTAATTAGAATTTTTAGAGTCATTTGGGAAGTTTAATTGAAAATTGATTTTATCTGATTCATTAAGGTGTGTTTGGGTTTCATTATTGTATTAAGCCATTTAGATACTGAAATTAACGGCCTAAATGGATTCAAAAACTGAAATTGAATATATGGATATGCTAATTGGAATTTTTAGAGTCATTTGGAAAGTTTAATTGAAAATTTATTTCGTCTAATTCGCTAAAGTGTGTTTGGGTGGTTTAATTGCAACTTTACATTGCAAATTGAAGGCCTTAGAGGCTTCAAAAACCAAAACGGAATATATAATTAGAAGCAGCATGATTTTTAGGATTTAATATGAAGTTTTATAAAAATCTTATTCATAATTAATTAATTTGATTTAATTAAATATTATATATATATATATATGAATATGAGCCTAAACATCCAAATCAATTAATCCATGAAACATTCATTTACATGTAATTCACTCCCAAGACTTAATTAATCATGCTAGAATTTTGGTTGAAAACATCAAATAGAAATCAAACTTGAAATCAACTCCCAAATCTTCCAATTTGAAGAAAGATTAAAACTTTAATGAAATTATAAAATGTAAATCATGTGTTGTGAAGCTTCAATTGTAAAACCCATGAAGAAATCCTTTGGCAACTTTAGAAATTCATGAGACTCATGCAATAAATTATGTATAAAACGATAATATCATGTATATAAACAAGATCAAGCCATGCATGTTGAGTTTTGAGGATTAAATCATCTAATTTCTCATTTTTTTTAAATATTATTTATGGTTATATATTTTTGTACGGGAAAGAAATAAATCTTCTCGTATAATCCTGTTGATCAAGTCTACGCTCCTCCGTACGATGTCACTCGACTACCTGAAAATACAAACGTGAGCTAGCCGGTGGGTGTGTGCCGGAAACCTCTCCGATGCCTAAGTCTGCAAACTAGATAAATAGTCAAAAGCTCTGTGTATTCGGGAATCAAAGTTGCGTTACCTCTCCATAGGTGATGTTGTGAGCTTTTATAGGTTCCGTGTGGTACAATCCAAGTAGGACTCTTACTCCTCCATGTAGAGTCCTCCTAGGATTCACACGCCTGAAAGATAATGCTTATTCTTCAACACCCCCCTCACTGCTTAAACCAAGTGAGATGGTTCTACCATGGTCGGATTCTAATAGGACCGAGATAATCATGGCTATGCTGCGTCGTAGAGTAGGCCGAACTATACTTAGCTCCGTTCTTCTTTGCACTACTCCTTTATCTCGATTTCTCATGTACAAACCATGGCGTGTTTAGACCGGGCTACCAAATAGCAAGGTTCTGACCGGTCTAACCACAATACGCCATGACCGGGCTAACTCTGAGACCGGACTAACTCCAAAACGTCTTTAGACCGGCCTAACTTCAAGTCTCTTCCGGACCGGACTAACTTCGGGGCTCCAGGACCTGACTAACTTCAAAGCCTTCCGAGACCGGACTAACTTTTAAGGCCTTTTTACTCAGCCCTTCGCATTGTGGCCCACAATGACTCATTACCCAGCTCGGCCTAATTTTCACATAAATTACCCTCTCAATTGCCCCTTAATTCCATCTGTGCAACATGATAGGGATTACCTGTCCTCCAGCCGAGCTAATAACTTTAGCCTGACAACCGAGCTAAAACCCTTTTAGCCTTTCCAGCCGAGCTTAATTTACCCCGGGCTCTGCTAGTCCGGTTAAAATGTCTCTTCAATCACAGCAACTGAATCGCTTCTCCTTCCCATGACACGTGGTACTCTCTGATTGGTCAATCGTAGCTGTCGCGCCGTCTTTGTATTTCGCAAAATTTGAACAATTCCTGCCTTTATGTCTTTTCATCAAAACAAACCCTTTCGTTTTTCTCTCAAATTTATTCACCTCACTATTCAACCCTTTCTCTCTCTCTTCGAATCTCCATTGCTCTTCAACCTTGTAATTTTTGAAGCTCGTGTTTTGCTGCTGTCGCTGCTTCCATTTTCAAGTTCTTCCTCTCTTCCTGGTAAGCTATTCAAATCTGTCTTGCTTTTTTTGTTTTTGCATTTGTTTAATCCATAGCTTTAGGTTTGTGTTTTCGTGAACCACTTTTTTCCCATTTGCTTTGCCTTGTATATTTCTGGAAAAAACTTAACAATAGATCACTTGAATACATATAATATCCTGTAGAACGTTGTATTTGATCCAAAATCATGATGCAACCGAACTAGGAAGTTGTTTGTAGTTGATGTCACTGCAGCCAGACTAGCTAACTGAACTAGAACTTCTTGCCACCCCATTAGTCTCAATAAGCCAAAGTACAATACTCTCCTTAATCGAGCTAATTAACCGGACTAGGGTTGTTCAATAGTGTACTGGGAAACCTCAACTCCGACCGGGCTATGTCTCGGGGCTAAACCAGCATTCTTAGTTTTAGACCGAACTAAGCAAGCTGCCCCTAGAAGCTTAACCGGTCTAACAAAAACCCTTGCAAAAACCGAGTTAATAGGTCTCTTGTTAAAACCGAACTAATAAGCCTCCTGCTCAAACCGAGCTAAGACTTATAGCTTCTTCTCCTAGCCGAGCTGGGTTTTGATATATCTTGCCTTTATTTCTCTTTAGCACGATCCAAAGATCTGTGCTTAACACTTCTGTTTTTCACTTTACAGACTTAGGTTGCCCAGGCACTCCTTTGAGCGCTCAACTGAGCTACTCAGCCCACTTCCGCGACCGAGTTAACACAAGTATAATTTATTCATAACTTAATCATAAAATAGGTAAATATAGGTTTTTAGTAGAAACACTTGGTGGCTTGGCCGAATTCCGAAGGGAATATAACATTCCTGACGACGTCCACCTCACCTTAGCCGAACAAGATATCGTACCTTGGGGAGACCCTGGTTTTGTTCCCTTCACCCTCCTTTCCATCGTAGAAACCGATCTAAGATTCCCTGTACAGCCCTTACTCTGTGAATTCCTCACGCAAACTAGGATATGCCCAACCCAACTTTCCACAAACTCATACCGCATAATAAAGGTATAGCCGAGCTAAACCGCCGTGCTGGTATCAACCTTAGCTTAGCCGAACTATTCCACCAATATTCTATAGGCTCAAAAGAAGACGGGTGGGTTTACTATTTAAGAATACGACGCTAGCGTGAGAAAATAATAAATGACACACCGGACAAAGACTTAAACGATGATGATTTTTTCTGGGTATCTGGCAATTTTGAAGACCACCACGCCCAGATCCCAGGCCACAGTATAAATTGGAATAAAGGAACCCCTGGTATAATTACTTCGGTTTCTTTGTATGCTTCTGCTTTATTTCGGTTTCCTATTCCTGGACCGTACTAACAGTTGTCTTCTCTATGCAGATTCAGCCCATCTTCAATCACTTTACAGTTACCCCAATCTGAACACTCTCCGTGCCGCACTACGTTATCCAGAAAGCAATTGGGCCAAGTTACTGAACTTCGAACCGACGTACAGATATAGTAGCCGACGCAAAGCCAGAGTAACAGATTTCTTGCTGGAAGACGCCCCTGAACCGGACCCCACCTTGCCCCAGATCAATCTAGTCCCTTTGACTGCCGAACAAGAAATGGCAAAAAGGAACAGAGTAAGGGCCCTTTTAACCGAGACCAACCGAGCCGAGGTACCACCACCAAACCAAACCCAGGAAACCGTGGTGGCTCTTCCATCTCAACAACCCTCCTCATCTCGCCCAAGCAAGTGTGCCCGAACTGCCCCAACCGAGCAACGCCTTGTTAATGAAGACGAGACCACTCTTCCACCAAGCCCTCCACCGAGCCCGCAACCGGAGCGCTCCGACCGAGCCAGCTCCTCTAAGTGGGCACCCAAACTTACATTTCAAAACCGAGATATTCAGGACACTGACTCAGTGGTCGCTGAAAAAGATCACTTAATGGCATTTAACCTTGCCAAGAGTGTCTGCCTTCCAGCAGACATGGAGCACCACCAGCATCTGACCGAACTGAGGGCCATCTGTTCGGCCACGAAATCCATGGTTCTTGTAAGTAGCTTCTTCTGTTAACCTGTCTAATTTGTATAAATTTTATCTAGGTTTGATTACAAGTCTCCCCCTCTTTATGCAAGCCATGCAGAAGAGCCACATTGCTCATAAGCGAGTGCTTGAACTCCGCAAGACTACTAGGCAAGCTCTGGCCGAAGTAACTGAAAAAATTCCCGAGCTAGAAGAAGCCAAGAAGCAACTAGCCGAGCTAAAATCCGAGAACGATCGTCTGACCGGACTCGTTAGATCGGCTGAAGCGGAGAAACAAAAGGCTGCAGCCGTGATCAAAGACAAATACCTACGTGAGCTAACCAAGCTCGAAGATAAGAAGGACGTAGAGATCGCCGAACTAAAGAAGAAGGTGGAAGATGCAAATGCTGAAGGCTTCAAGGAGGGGGAGGCCCTCTATATGCAACAATGTGAAGCCGCCAAAGATTTGTTCTTCAAATGCAGTTGGAGGGCAGCCGTGGTGCAGCTCGGTTGTGGGCCTGAGACCAAGGTCTACAATCCTCCTTAGTACTTCATACCGAGCTCACTGGCGGAGTACGCTGCATCCGTTCAACAACAGTTTCTTCAAGGTTCAGATGATGATGAGGACACCGAGCCCAATAATACCCCGGTCATCAATGAACAAGCCAACGATCAGTCAGCTCGGTTGGAGCCAACGGTGGAAGACCTGACTAACGAGCTGCCGACTGATACCGTGCTTCCAGTAGACACCGAGCTTTCAACTGAGACCGCACTATCGTCTGAAACCGGTCTTCGAGTTGATATAGATGCTGATGCTGATCTTGATGATCTGTTTAACTGATTTTTGTTTTTTCTTCTTTTTGTTGGACAAAAAAGTTTGTAACCGGGCTGGGGCTCCTCCTTTATAATTTGCTTTTATCAATGAAAATCTTCTTTTGCGCTAACTGTTATCCCGGTTTGCTGCTCTACTTGTACTTGCTTTCTTACTATAGTTTGAATGAAGTAGTGCATTCTCTTGCCGAGATAATTCATCCCGGTCTTAGTCTTGTAATCAGACTGGTCATACCAGCCAACCACTCTTTAGCCGATATCCCTACTTTGGCTGAAGAGTACTAAGAGTTGTTTTAATCCAGCCAACCACTCTTCAGGCTATTCCCTTACTTCGGCTGAAGAGTAATAAGAGTTGGTTTAATCTAGCCAACCACTCTTCAGCCTAAACCCTTACTTCGGCTGAAGAGTAATAAGAGTTGGTTTAATCCCGCCAACCACTCTTCAGCCTAAACCCTTACTTCGGCTGAAGAGTAATAAGAGTTGGTTTAATCCAGCCAACCACTTTTCAGCCCATACCCTTACTTGGGCTGAAGAGTACTTAAGAGTTGGTTTAATCCAGCCAACTTCTAAATTGGTTGTTCCAGCCAACCTAGAATAAAATGTTTGGTTATTCCGACCAAACGTCCTGCAGCCTGGATCCTTATCCTGGGCTTAGGAAGGGTGTTGGTTTAATCCAGCCAACCTCTAAGTTGGTTTTTCCAGCCAACCTAGAATAAAATGTTTGGTTATTCCGACCAAACGTCCTGTAGCCTGGATTCTTATCCTGGGCTTAGGAAGGGTGTTGGTTTTTCCAGCCAACCTCTAGATTGGTTTTTTCCAGTCAACCTAGAGTAAAGTGTTTGGTTATTCCGACCAAACGTCCTGTAGCCTGGATCCTTATCCTGGGCTTAGGAGGGGTGTTGGTTTAATCTAGCCAACCTCTAGATTGGTTTTTTCCAGTCAACCTAGAGTAAAGTGTTTGGTTATTCCGACCAAACGTCCTGCAGCTTAGATCCTTATCCTGGGCTTAGGAGGGGCGTTGGTTTAATCCAGCCAACTTCTAAGCTGGTTTTTTCCCGCCAACCTAGTTTAAAGTGTTTGGTTATTTCGACCAAACGTCCTACAGTCTGGATCCTTATCCTGGGCTTAGGAGGGGTGTTGGTTTAATCCAGCCAACTTCTAAGTTGGTTTTTCCCCGCCAACCTAGTTTACAGTGTTCCTAACTCACTAAAACTATCTTTTTACAAAAAATAATTTATACTGAAAAGAATCTACTTGTTTTATTGAGAAAGGAAAAGGAAAATTACATATGTTCAAAAGAAAAAAGCTAAAAATAAAATAACTTGAGATTGGCAGTATTCCATGGCCTGGGAATTGCCTTGCCGTCCTCATCTTCTAAGTGGTATGCCCATTTGCCTGCTAATCCAACCACTTTGTAAGGTCCTTCCCAATTGGGCCCTAGCTTGCCATCTCCTGGTACCAAGGTGTTTCCCATCACTTTGCGCAGTACCCAATCTCCGATCTTGAATTGCCTTGGATGCACTGTTTTGTTATATTTCCTGGACAACTCTTATTGGTATGAGGCAATGTGAACTAGTGCTCTTTCTCTTCTTTCTTCTGCAAGACCGAGCTCCAATGTTATGGCTTCTCTATTTAGGTCTGGATCAAAATTCTCGCTTCGAATTGTGGGGAGGCCGACTTCTAGTGGGATTACTGCCTCCATACCATAGGCTAAGGAAAATGGAGTTTCTCCTGTTGACCGCCGAGGTGTGGTGCGGTAAGCCCATAAAACATGAGGGAGCTCTTCTGCCCACTTGCCTTTGACTTTCTCTAATCTTTTCTTCAATCCATCCAAGACTACCTTGTTTGATGCTTCTGCCTGACCATTTGCTTGGGGATATGCCGGTGTAGAATTGTAGAACTCGATTTTGAACTCTTCACAAAAGCCTCTAAAGATTCTGCCGTCGAACTGCGTGCCGTTGTCTGATATTAGTGCCTTTGGTATGCCAAATCGAGTGATGATATTCTGCCAGACAAACTTCTTCACATCTTTTTTCTTGATTGATGCCAAGGCTTCTGCTTCCACCCACTTTGTGAAGTAGTCGGTTGCTGCAAGAAAGAACTTCCTGTTGCCTGGTGCTGTTGGAAGTGGCCCTACTATGTCCAAGCCCCATATTGCAAAGGACCATGGGCTTGTTAATGGTAGTAGTTCTCTGGCAGGTTGGTGTATTTGGTGTGCAAACTTTTGACACTTTTCACACTTTTTGACATACTTTTCTGAATCTGCTTGCATGTATGGCCACCAATATCCTTGCGAGATTGCCCTGTATGCTAATGATCTTCCTCCTTGATGGCTTCTGCATGCACCCTCGTGTATCTCGAATAAGAATGCTTCTACTTTGCTGGGGTGAACGCACTTTAGATAGGGTCCTGAGAATGATTTTTTGTATAATGCCAATGATGGGAAGAGCTAAAATCGCTGTGACTTCGCTCTTATTCTGTTGGCCTCTTTCTTTTCTTCCGGTAAGGTGCCATCTTTCAGGAACAGTATGATGGGATCCATCCAAGAAGGGCCTAGTTCGGCACAACATATCTCTTCTGCTTCGGGGTCTTCAATGCTTGGTCTAGGTAGGTAGTCGATCAGTAATGGATGAGGGATGGAAGTATTTGCCATTGAAGCAAAGCCTGCTAATTCATCTGCTCTGTTGTTTTCCTCCCTACCGATTTGTTCTATCCGCACTACTTCAAATTTTTTTATCTTTGTTCTGACCAACTCTTGGTATTTAGCCATCCTGTCGTCTTTTGCTTTGTAGTCGCCTGAAATTTGGTTTACCACCAGCTGCGAGTCGCTGTAAACCATTAGTTCGGTGGCCTTCATGTAGAATGCTGATTTGAGGCCTACAAGAAACGCTTCATACTCCGCTTCATTGTTTAATGCTGGGAAGCCAAGGTTGACTGCTTACTTCACTACTAGGCTGTCTGGAGAGATGAGGACTATGCCGAGTCCTGCTCCATGCCGGTTGGATGCTCCATCCACAAAGAGCTTCCACATCTCTCCAACGAACAACTTCCAGCAAGTGGAGGGATCAGATGATGCCTTAGGGTCAAGAACATTGCTGGTGTCTTCTTCAGGGTCTATGCTTGCTGTCTGCCCCTTATTATCTATTTGTACCAAGTCTTTGTTTGTTGGTGAGTTTTGACTTGGTGTAGTGTGGTTTTCTTCCGCCTCCCTTACTTCACTCTGGTTGGCCTTGTGACCTGACTGGGTAACCTGTACCAGGGGTTACTTTATTCCGACGTCAACTTCCATCCCTAGTTCGGTTGTTTTAGTCAGGTCAACTGGGCAGATATGATGACTTCCCGGGGTGAATTCAGCGACGAAGTCTGCCAAGGCTTGAGCTTTTATCGCGGTCCTGGGTTGGAACTTGAAGATTCGCCCAGAAAAGTTCGCCCAGAAAAGTTCGCCCTTTCAAACAAAGCTTTTAATGGGAAAGCTATGAGGACGACTATGGTGTGGGCGTGAAAGTAGTGCGTCAACTTCCTTGAGGCCATCATCAAGGCCAAGGCCAGTTTTTCTAGTGGCAAGTACCTTGTTTCGGTGCCCAACAATGTCTTGCTGACATAAAAGATGGGCAGATGTTGGATTCTTTCAACACGGACCAACACTGCGCTAATTGCGTGCTGAGAGACTGCTAGGTACAGGAAGAGTTCTTCTCCAGGTATTGGGGTGACAAGCAGTGGTGGGGAAGACATGTATTCTTTTAGGCTTTCCAGAGCGCGGTCGCATTCTTCGTCCCACTCAAATTTGGCCTTTAAAGCGTAGAAAAATAGTCGTAGTCTGTCTGACAACCGGCTTATGAATCGATTGAGCGCAACCGTCATGCCGGTGAGATCACTACAAGAAAAAGCATTTTTGCCGACCACTTTTAGCTACCAAAACCAATTTAGTCGCCAAAAGTCATGGAATTGGCTACCAAAAATAATTTTAGTCGGCAAAAGTCAACTTTTTAGCTACTAATTTTTTTTAGTAGGGGAATGTTGATTATTGGCTACTAAAAAAAATTTAGTAGCTAAAGATATTACAATTGGCGACTAAAAAAATTTTTAGTAGCTAAACATATCACAATTGGCGACTAAAAAAAAATTTAGTAGCCGTAGAGGTACCTTTAGCTACTAAATTGTTTAGTAGCCGAATGAAAATAAAAAAATTAATTTTTAATCTTTGCCGACCAAATTTTTGGTCGCCAAATGTCAAGTTTCGGCGACCAAATTTATTTTAGTCGCTATAGACCTACTTTCGGCTACTAAATGTTTGGTAGCCAAATGAAAATAAAAAAAATTAATTTTTAATCTTTCCCGACCAAAGTTTTGGTCGCCAAATGTCAAGTTTCGGCGACCAAATTTATTTTAGTCGCTAAAAACCTACTTTCGGCTACTAAATCTTTGGTAGCCGAATGAAAATAAAAAAAATTAAATTTTAATTTTTCCCGACCAAAGTTTTGGTCGCCAAATGTCAAGTTTCGGCGACCAAATTTATTTTAGTCGCTAAAAACCTACTTTCGGCTACTAAATCTTTGGTAGCCGAATGAAAATAAAAAAATTAAATTTTAATCTTTCCCGACCAAAGTTTTGGTCGCCAAATGTCAAGTTTCGGCGACCAAATTTATTTTAGTCGCTAAAAACCTACTTTCGGCTACTAAATCTTTGGTAGCCGAATGAAAATAAAAAAAATTAATTATTTATATTAATATTTTTATTTTTATGAAGAGGTTGTACACCCACCATCCAAGAATATTAATTTTAAAAAAAAATTAATTATTAAAATAATATGAATTTCTTATTTTGTCCTTTTTTTAAATCCATTAATAATAAAAAATTTACAATTATGACAATTGATATTTCTAAAAAAATATACTATCAAAAGGTAATTTTGATAAATTAATATTTTTAAAATGTAATAATTGTATTATAAAAAGAAATTAAATTCTGAAAATAGACTATTAAACTATTTATACTTTTTACATCATCATATTTCAATAACACTAATAAATTAAGAATAAATCAAAATTCACAAATAAAAGGCAAAATATCCCAATTATTTATCATTTCAATAAATTTTTCAATATTATTACCAGTACTAATAAAAGACAAAATATCCCAATTATTTGTAAGACTTATTGATATTATTTCAGATTTTAAATTTTTCCTTAATTTTTTAATAATTAATTTTTTCAACTTTTTAAAATTATTTTTACGTTATACACGGTTAACAATAATCAAACACTATTATTAATTTAAATTTGGAGGGAGACATTTCTAATTTAAATTTGAGGGATTTATAAAAGTAATTGACGACTAAAAAAACACGGGTTGAGCTGGCTCAGAAATTTTTTTTCCTTCTTTTATTTTTAATTTTCTTTCTTTCTTTTCTTTCTTATTATATATATATATATATATATAAGAATATAAGAATATAAAATTTTTAAATATATTATTATATTTTTCAGTAAAAAAAATATTATGACAAATATTTAAGATAATTTAATATTTGTAATTTATAATTTTATTACTTATATTTTTATTTAAATATAATTTTAATATATTTGTTACTTTTATTTAATTTTTTTTTTAAATAATGAATTTTGTTTGTAACTTTTAATATATTTTTTTAATTCATTATTTACCGACTAAATTTTAGTCGGCGATTAGTCTTACAAAATTGAAAATTTGTGCTTCAGACTTTGGAGGGAAACTTCGGAGGGAAACTTTGGAGTGCTTTAACTTGAACTACCTGACATATTATTTCTTTCCTTTCCATTGCACCTGTGTTACATGGACCATTATCCCTCTCACCTTTGGTTTAGTAGTTCATATTCAAACCATGGGTTTTCATTCAATAGTTGATATCCGAAACACCAATGGTGTGGAAGTGTGAACTGAGCAAAAATGACCAATGGTGTGGAAGCTTCTCATATTTGATAGCAGAGTGGTTTTCTGCTTCTCATATCAAGGGGGAGATCCAATGGTGGACAGGGTGTTTGATGAAATGCCTCAAAGAAGAATTCATCTTAATTGCAAATCAACTTTACATAGTGTTAGTATGATTTGATATCAAACCTTCCAGGCTAGAGTCAGTCCATTAGATCATGTCAAATATTTGGGACACTAAACAAGCTTAGTTATAGATTAATTGAGAGAGAGAGAGAGAGAGAGAGAGAGAGAGAGCATGTCTGTTTCTCTCTCTCATTTTCTCTCTGTCTCTCGCATATCTTTCTTCTCTCTATCTCTGTCATCTGTCTTCTCTCTTAGTCTCTCTTGCTCATCTTTCTTCTCTCTATCTCTCTCATTTATTTTTTTTCTCTCTCTATCTCTCTCGCTCATCTCTCTTTTCTGTGTCTCTCTCTCGCTCATCTCTTTTCGCTCTATTTCTCTCTCTTTTTGTCTCTGTCTCTCTCTTTCTCTTTCGTCCATCCCTCTTCTCTATATCTCTTTCATCTATCTTCTCTCTTTGTCTCTCTCTCTCTTCTTTTTTTCTCTCTTTTTTTCTTTCTCACTCATCACTCTTTTTTTCTCTCTCGCTCTTTGTCTATATCTTTTCACCCATTTTTTCATCATTTTCTCTCTCTGTCTGTGCCTCTCACTCATATCTCTCTCTCACCACTCATCTCCTCTACCACCTTCACCACTACTGCAAACGCCATTCCATTATTACCACTACTACCACTGCAAATGCCACATTAACCACAAAAAATTAACTTCATTTTAATGGAAAATATTATCCATACTTCTACCAAATAAAAAAAAAATAATAATTTTTTATTCATTAAAATAAATATGAAACAAATAAATTTTCAACCTTACTAAATGAAAAAATAAAAATAAAATTTCATTAACTATAAAAAAATTATTTTAATAAAAAATAATTTTTTTTAGCAATGATATCCTCTGTTGCAAAAAAAAAAATGAATTTTATTATTTTAATATTTATTTGTAATGAAAATTAAAAAAATCCAAAAAAATTACCTCCTCCCCCCCCCCTCCCTCGCTCGGGATCCCCCACCCCAAACCCAAAATCCCTAATCTCTTCCCGCCCCCCCTCCCTTTTTTCATTCCCGCTCGGGTTTACCCCCACCCAAAACCCAAAATCCCCAATCTCGGTGATAGTGAATCGGATGAGTTGAGTGACCAATCTACGTATGATATTGATGATTGTCGCTCTTTCCCTCTCTTACCGATGGCACTCGTCAGGATCTCAGCCCTCTTCGGCCGCCGCTGCCGATTGTGTTGAATATGGCTTTTCTCTAACTAATCTCGCCGAAGCATCTCAGATCTGCATATGATGGTGATGATTCTCGCTCTTTCCCTCTCTATAGTCTTTCTTTCTCTATAATCTCTCAGAAACATTTCAGATTTGAGTTTAATCTGCTGTCTGACCTCCAAACATTTCAAGGTGTTTGATGAAATGCCTCAAAGAAGAAATTTGAATTGCATTGCTATGCCTCCATTGTTATGCTCATGGTTACTTTGCATTTCCAGTCCCCAGTTTCTGTCCATGGTTACTTTTTGATCTCACTTTTCTTGTTTTCTTTCATCTTCTTTCCCACCCCCCTGTAATAATACATACATCTACATGTGAACCCATTGTCTAATTTCAACTTTCTATGTTAAGATTGTTTTGTTTGGAAGGTTTCTGGGTCTTATGCTTGATGCTAGGTCTAGTTCATCATTGAGAAGAGAGTTGCATCTTAGTTCTACATGTGACGAATGCCAAGTCCATCCCAACATATGTGCTTATTTATTTATTATTTTTATATTTCAAAAATAAGCTTGTCATTTTGGTGCTAGAAATTGTATTATTTTTATTGTATTTGCCAAGTCCATGCTTTTCTATACTTTTTATCGTTACAATTGTTTTTAATTCTGCATGCAGTAACAGCCCTGTGAGAGGAAAAATGAAGCTTGTTAAGGTATGGATAGATTAAGAAAACTGAAATTTTGCTTTATTGATCATTATTATGTTGAATTTGCAGAATTTGCAGAATTTGTGTGTCATTGGTGCAGCAGTTCTTCAAGGTCATGCTGGGAGGGTAAGTTTAAATAAGTGTGTGTTCTCTGGAATTTCACACAAATAAATAAATAAATAAATGAAATGATCTCTTGCTTTTGGCATTTTAAATAAGTGTGTTCTGTTGCATTTTAAATAAGTGTGTTCCTATCAAGGTGTGCATAGTTGTTAATGTCATTGGCTGCTACAGCAGCTGCTGAGTTACCTTGTACAGTGAAGTTAAGAATATGGGCACATGATATAAAAAGTCCCTGTGACCCACTTGATGGTGAAAGGTGTCGCCTAACCATACCACATGCTGTCCTTTGCAGGTATGGTTAAATTATTGGATCTAATTTAACTTTGTTGAGTGCTAATAATTTATCTTGATCTGTTGGTATGATGCTCGGATATATTTTGTTCATAGAAGCAATTTATTCCATTGTGATGTGTTGGCATTCTTAGTTGTGTGATGTGCATTCTCTTACAACACTAGCAATTTATCATGTACCAAAAATGAAATGAAAAGGAAAAAAAAGGAACATATATGTGGATTGCAAACCGAAATCTTAGTTGAATAGTGGTCATATAAACACAACTGTGATATTTTTTATGGTCTAATCTAAACACAACTGTGTTGGATGATCTATTAATAACAGAGGATGAAATGATTGATAACCATAGAGATGTGGACAGCAAAGTAGGTTTATTTTCATAGGTTTTCTATTATTTAGATGGTTTTATATATATTCTATCAACATAATTGTTGAATTAATCATTGAGAAATGAGTTATAATTGATAATGTAAATAGAGTCTTAATGCTCAAATGACTAACGGCATTCATGGCAAGGTAATATGCGAAGTGCTTTATGTATCATTCAATTTGGATTTACCTGTGGAATGAGTCCATCATTCAATTTAGTTAGTTTGTCGGTTAGCACATTCCTTTCCTCTTCCCAGAAAGTAACTTCTTTAAATGGCCGCGTGGAATCAGCAACTATTCCAGCAGCCAAGAAAGCTGATCTAAAGGCCAAAGTATCTGTGCTTCAGGTTTTCATCTATGCTGAGCAAGAAATTACCCTATTTCAGTTCTATTGATAACCAAACCTGCTGCTTATATATCTGTATGAAGTTTGCATGACTAGAAATTACCCTATTTCAGGTTTTCTCTTATGTCTGTATGAAGTTTGCATGACTAGTCCGTGAATGACAGGGGATAGCGGTCATGGTTTTCAGCATAGATGAAACTGCAAACAAAGCTTTGGTGTGTGCTGGGGTACCTGAGAAAGGAGATAAATGTAAGCAATTAAAGGTGTTGGAGTGGTTGGTGGCAGCTTTGAAGCCACTAAAAGGGAAGGGTGGAGGAGGAAAAGGTGGTCTTGCTCAAGGCCAGGTTAGCAATTTTCTCCTGGTTACCAATCCAACTCTTATGTTATATTAGTGTATAACTAAATTTATCATGCTTTAAAATCTTAAATTTGAGCACTACATTGTCTCTGACGATTCCATTTTCGGAGCAATATGCTTGCAACATTTGGGAAACCCCACAATAAATGAATATTGTAAATTTTCTTTGTAAAAATGTTTTGTATTTAATTTTAAGGCAAGCCCAACTATGTTATCAACAACGTGAAGCATTGTGTTAATCAGTTGAACTATATAATATTAGTAGAGGGAAAAAATATTGAAGATTAAAAAGGACTTACGTTTATTATGATCTGTTTTTTCATGCCCAATTGGTAAATGATCTCTTTCTCTCTTGCACAACATTAAGAATGGATGCTATGATTTGGTTTCACATATGATAGTTACTTCATCCACTGTATATTTGAGTTTGCCTGCGATCTTTGCAACCTTGGTGGTACACATGTAATTCTTTTGTATGTGATTTCAGGGCTCCGATATAGCACATGTAGAGGATGCAATGGAGGTGGCAACATCCTTTGCGGTAATGAAATTGAGCTGATAAAAACAATAGCTTTAATATTTCAATGTACACTGGTGAAAGCATGGTGTTGATGGTTCAGTCCCCACATTTTGATGTTTTTTTATATATCGCTTGAATGAAACAGCTGAGGAAATATAATTTTGTGCTACAGAAGCACGACTGTGTTTTTTCTTTATTAGCCACAAAACATTGTGTTAGCAAAGAGAGGAGAAGATTTTTATTCTTAAAATATTGATAATTTTTTTGAAATGGTTGAAGTTTAGGATGTTGGTTTGCTTGAGTATACTGTAAGAAGACATTGAATCATATAATTAATCTGATTGGGAGATGAACCCCTCATCTTATGAATTTTAACTTCTTGGGATTTCTGCTCGATTAGTTGGTATGGTATGTTATGCACTCAGGTGAATGAATATATTCAACGCTACTAATGATGGTCTTTCAGATTTTGGTGACTGAAAAGTTTTTGGAAATTATAAACTTTTTATTACTGTAATTATAGTTTTTAGTTTCACAGTTTTCAGTGAGGTGTTTTTCACAGTGAAACTGAAAACTGTCAAAAATGTGAAACTGAAAACTTTTTATTACTGTAATTATAATAAAAAAAACACAAAATAAAGTTTTTGGCAATTAAATGTTTAGTAGCGAAAAAAAAAAAGAAGTGAATTTGTTAGTGACTAACCAATTGGTAGCCAAAAAGGAAATCAATATTTTTAGTGACTAAATATTTGGTAGCCATAAAGAACCCAAAGAGTTTTGGTGACTAAAAAGTTAGTAGCTAAAAATAAATGAAGACTTTCCGCTACCAAATAGTTAGTAGTCAAAAATAAAATAAAATGAAAAATAATTTTTTGGCTACTAAATTATTTAGTCCCTAAATGTTACACATTTTGTGACTAAAACTTATTTACAACTAAAATTTTTAGTCGCTGAAAATCAAATTAATTTTATTCGAACACTTTTGGCGACTAAATATTTAGCAGCCAAATATCCCCTTTGCCGACTAAGCAGACTTTAGTAGCTAAATGTTCACTTTTGGCGACTAATATTTTAGTCGCCAAAAGATACCCTTTGCCGACTAAACAGACTTTAGTAGCCAAATGTTCACTTTTGGCGACTAATATTTTAGTCGCCAAAAGATAACCTTTGCCGACTAAGAAGACTTTAGTAGCCAAAACGTTCACTTTCAGCGACCAAAAATATTTTAGTCGCCAATACTATCGTCGACAGAGTATAGGCGACAACTTTGGCGACCAAAAAAAGTAGTCGCTAATCACATTTGGCTACCAAAAATGGGGCTTTTGGCGACCAATATTTTGGTCGCCAAAAGTGGAATTTCCTGTAGTGGATGTTGTACTTCTTTTACTGAGTTAGGCCTCTCCAGATCCTGAATTGCTTTGATCTGGGAGGGGTTTGCCTCTATACCCCGGTTGGTCACCAGGAAGCCCAGGAATTTGCCAAAACCTACTCCGAATGCACATTTAGACACATTGAGGCGCAACTTGTGCTTCTTTAAGATCTCAAACATCTCATCTAGGTCTTTAAGATGGTCATTCTTATCCTTGCTCTTGACCACCATGTCGTCAATGTAAGCCTCCATTGTTCTGCTTAACAACGGCTCAAACATCTTGGTGACCATCCGTTGGATTGTCGCCCCTGCGTTCTTTAGGCCAAAGGGCATGACCTTGTAGCAATACAGTCCTCTTGGAGTTGTAAAGGACGTGACTTCCTGGTCTGGTTCATGCATGGCGATTTGATGGTAGCCTCTGTATGCATCCAGAAAACTAAGTCAGTTGTGTCCTGCCGTGAGGTCTACCAGTTGATCTATCCGTGGTAGAGGAAAGCTGTCTTTTGGGCATGCCTTGTTGACTATTTTGTAGTCGACGCAGATACGCCATTTGCCATTCTTCTTTGTCACCACGACTGTATTAGAAATCCATCTGGGGTAGTGCACCTCTCTAATAGCCCTGCCTCTAGCAGATTTCCCACTTTCTCCGCCACTATCTCGACGTGGTAGAGTGTCGATCTACGTGTGCGCTGAATGATTGGTCTGGCGGATGGGTGGACGTTGAGTTGGTGACAGATGAAGTTAGGATCAATGCCTGGCATGTCGTATGGTGTCCAGGCGAACACTTCGATGTTAGAGGTCAAAAATTCCAAGACCTCTAATCTCTTAGTGCTGGACAACGACGAACTGAGCAAAAAGAACTTATCCGGGTTCTTTTCATCTATTCTTATCTCTACCAAGTCTTCCACCGCTTTTTGATTAGTTGTTTTGCCTACATCTGCGAATAGTCCATTGCTCTCAGGTTCTTCCACCGAATGAACATATCCTTTGGCAACGCGGCTGCCATTCACCGTGACAAAGCATTGTTTGGACATAATCTGGTCTCCATAGACCTCTTCAATTACCCCGGTTTCGTTGGGGAACCGCATTACTTGGTGGTAGGATGACGCCACCGATCGCATGGTATGCAGCCATGTTCTGCCCAAGATGATGTTGTAAGTGGAAGGGACTTTCAATACCCAGAACTCCACTTGTTTCGTTACGCTTCCTGCTCTAACTAGAAGAATTATTTTGCCGACTGGCCACTCTGGCATTGAGTTAAATCCAATCAGGGGAGATACGGCAGGTGCCAAGTCTTTATCTTGTAACTTCAATTGTTTAAATGTTTCGTAGTACATTATTTCACATGAACTACCCTGGTCAATCAAAATTCGCTTGACGTCAAAATCCTTGACTCGGAGAGTGACAACCAGGGCATCATTGTGAGGACAGTATATCCGTGCCAAGTCTCTATCTGAAAAAGACATGATATTCGTGGCCTCTGTCTTCCCTTTTTTGATGGTAGGTTGTGCACTTAGTACCCTCCTTAAGTGCTCAGCCTTTTTGATTGACCCTCTAAGCTCGCATATACGCTCATGTTCGAAGATTCCATGTATCACATTGATTACACCTTGAGGTGGGACGTCGATTGGCATCCCGTTGGGGTTATTGTGGTCCTGGGGGGCTGGTTACGTTCCTCCTTCAATGTATTTGTCCAGGTGTCCTGCTGCCACCAACTCCTCCAGGTGCTGTCTCAATGGTGTACAATTCTCAGTGCGGTGCCCCTTCTCTTTATGGAAGGTGCATCGTGACCTTTTGTCGTAGTCCTTCTGAGCCTTTCCTAGCTTAGCAGGCCATCTGACGAAAGGTTCATCGCGAATCTCACTTAGAATCCGATAGATCGATTTCTTGAATACCGTGGTTATGGCAGTACGGACTCTCAACCATCTTTTATCCTGGTCCTCTCCGTTGTCTCACCTGCCTCGTCCGTTTCTGTTCAGACGGTCTACCTTGTTGACCTTTGCTGAGGCCTTTTTCTCTGGTACTGTGGTTGTGCCAGATTTTGTTTTGTCACGTGCGCCATCCTCCTCCACCTTGATGTGCTGATGCACTCTTTCCATCAAGGCTTCCATAGTGAGGGGCGGTGTCATGGTGATTGAGTCCTTTAGTCTGTTCCCGACTAGAAGGCCTCTTTTGTACTGTGCGATGGCTAGATTGGTGGGACAATCCCCAATCTGGTTGAAGGTCTCTCAGTAGCGACTATTGTAGGATCTAAGTGTCTCCTTATCGCCCATGTCAATGGAGAGAAGCTGGTCGATCTCCACTGGCGTTTTCGTGTTCGTCCTGAACCTTGTTACGAACGCTTCTGCTAGTTGTGCCCAGGAGGCTATGCTGCCTTCTGGAAGCTTTTCGAACCAAGTCAGGGCTAGGTCGCCAAGGCTTGATGGGAAGAGGATGCACATCAAAGCCTCGTTACGTCGATATACCGCCATAACCTGGCGGAAGTGGCTTAGGTGCATGTAGGGGTCTGTCTTCCCCTCGTACGTGGTGAATTTGGGCTGAAGGAAGCCTGAAGGTAGGGGTGCGTTTTCAATTGCCGGAACGAACGGCGAGGTCTGCAGCCTCGCTAATGCTTTGTCCGTTGGTTCGTAGGCAGGCCGTGGTAATGGCGTTCCAACCTCGATGCTTCCATGCATCTGAGGAGCCAACCGTTGAAGGGCAGATACCCTGCGAGGGTCGCGCACCCTATTATCCTCCTTCTATCGTGCCCTTTCCTCCAGCACAGTTCGCAAGTCGGATGATCTTGGCAACTCTGTCTGCCTGGATGATGTCTGGTGCGTACGCGAGGGCCGATAGGTGCTTCCTTCCGTGTATGACCTCTCAGATCTCGTCCTCTCAGACCTGGGGTGATGAGTTTTGGAAGTGCTAGATTGTGTATCGCCTGTCCTGAGGCTTCTATTCTCTGCTTGAGATGGTGTGGTACGTCTACCACGATCTTCTGAGTAGCGAGGGGGCATCTTGCCTTTGTGCCCCTCTCCTGTTGCCACTCTTTTTCCCTTTATCTAGCGCTTCATGGACTCCATGTCCGCCGCCATCCGTCGTATCAGTTCGTCCTGCTCCTTCACACGGTCCTCCAGAGTTTGAGTATCAATCCTCCGCCTTTGTCTCTCAGGACTTTGTGAACGAGAGTGATGGGGGCTGTTAGTCCGCCTTCTCCCTCTCGCATCCCTCCTAGGATTTTGTCGCTGTGGCTCTAAATCCGTCATAGGAGGGATAGAAGGTAGACCTTCGCGCCTTGCACTCCCCTCTGGTGTTTGTCCGTCAATGGCGGATTGTGGCAAATCTTCGTTGTGTGCCATTGATTCTAAAGAGGAAAAGCTTGATCAAGAGTGTGGGGAAGTGGTTTGGAAATGCTCTTCAGATCCTGGGAGACGCTCTTGATCCTCAACTAGTCACCTGTAAAAGCACCAACACTCCGGTCGGGGGTGCTGGGGTTAGCACTCCGACGGGCAAGTCAGTCTCAATGGTTAAGAAAGCTTGTTCACTAAGTTAAGTAGAATTATTCTTACATACCTTTCCAAGAACGCTGCTTCTATATTTATATCTGTTCTTTTTGGGACCTCGGGGCCTGGGCCTACTTTTCAATCATTACCCTTTATTCTATTCGGCTTCGAGGATCCTTTCTTAATCGGCCTGCGTATTATATTCGGCCCATCCTAATCATGCAGGATACAGCCGGTTAATGTTAATACTATAATATACCCCTTCCGATTTAGCCACATATTCGGCTCCCACAATTGCCCCCCGAACTCCCCATTGACGGTAGTTAATCAGCTTGTTTGGTCTAGAATTCGAAAAGCTTATCATTGATCAGGCGGCCTCGCGTTCCCCAAGACAGATGTCAGAAGATGTCAGGAGGCGCACGCCTTTTCGTTTATCATTATTCTTTCCCGCCCTATTCATGCGTCTTTCGCATTTATTGCGATTTGAAACTTCAGTCCTTTTGGATACACATTTCGTCGATCATCTGATACGTTTGGACCGCCAGCGCGCATCTCCCCTCGCACTCATATTTTCTGCAACTTTCGTCCGTCTATCTTCGTCTCATCTGTTCTTCGTAAGTCTTCTTCTCCTTTCTTTGTAGTCCTATTCTCTATTTATTGTTCTTACTTTCGGCGAATCCTTGGGTCCCCGTTGAAATGGCTAAACATTTGAAAGACCTCCTTTCTGAGAGTCGCATTTCCGGATTCCGGCGACATTTTTCCATTCCCGATGACGTTCATTTGTCTCTTGTAACAGACAGTTCTCTAGATATGGAGAGAGAGGATCAGAATACGATCGTATTCCCCCTCCTGTCCATTGTGGAGGGCGGAGTTCGTTTCCCCCTACATCCATTGCTTAGGGCCGTCCTTCGCTATTGGATTCTGATTCCTTCTCAACCCAATGTAAATTTCTTTCGAATCATTATGGGGATTATAGAATTGAATCGACGCCTTAGGATCAATCTCGGAATTCCGGCCATTCGGCACTGCTATGCTTTAGCCAAATCCTCCAGTCGGCTGGGGCGGTACTTCCTTAGGGCCAAGGATACGGACCATCATTTGGTGACTATGCTTGCCAGTTCTGGTAAGAGGGTCGACGATGTAATGGTCAATGTCCGAGGTAATTGGGAGTTCGCTGAGGGCGAAGAACGCCTAGACCCCATTCCCAGACATAAGGGTGATCTAGGTTGCCAAGTAGTATCTTATGTTTGTTGATCTGTCTTTTAATCAGCTCTCTTTCCTTAATCTCTCATCTTTTGCAGGTAATAAATTGAAGAAGATTCTGACTTCTATTGACGACGCGGTCCTCAGGGACATTAAGACTGCACTCAACTACTTCGGCCGCCAAAACGTGCAAAAACAAGGGAGAGCCGCCCACATTTTACTTCGGTACGAACCGAATTATACCACGTTCTCGGCTGCGGACAACATTTCGATTCCATCCGGCGATCAGAACCTCTCGGCTCTTATCTTCCCCAGCTACAAGAACCTTAGGCAAATTGGTCTTGAAGCTTCTGATTCGGGGCAAGACGCAGAGCTGGTGATAGTAGTTGCCGATCCGGCCAGAGAACTCACTGAGGAGGCCGAAGAGGTCGACGAGGCCGTGCGTTCGGCGTTTGAGGCTGCCGGAATCAACCAGCCTTCCTCTCCATCCGCTTCGGGTAGGGCAGAGTTCTCTTCCGGAGATATTTTCGCGAATTTGGGAGATCTTCTCGGCGACTACTTCGAAGGTATGGCAAAGGAAAGCCTTACGCAAATGGCGCGTAAGAGAAATGCCGAGCGAATGGCTGCTCGAAAAAAGGCCGAGGCCGCCGAATCTGATGCCAGCTTGGCTAAGGCCCCTATACCCAGGCTCAGGTTACACCGGTCGGCACGGAAAAAGTTGAACAGCAGGCCGGTGAAGAACGGCTGATTCCGGAGGAGCGCGGCCAAAAACGTGGCGCCGAGGAGGAGGCTAGTTCAGAAATTAGCACTGCTGACAAACGGCCTCGCCTCGAAGAATCGGACGTGGTTGCTCCTTTCGTAATTCAGCCAAAGATCAGAGATATGCCGATTTCTTCCAACGCTTCGGCCATTGAGGATTCGGCCGTTGCATTGAGCCTGGCGGCCGCAATTTCCTTGCCGGCGGACAATGCGGCCTTTTGCGCCGCACCGGATATTTTGGCCGTAGCCCTGTCTGCGCAGTCGGCACTTCTGGTAGGTATTAAATTCGCTTGAATCCATTTTTACAAGGGTATCTAACGATCACTTGTTTTTGCAGACCGTTGGCAGGATCGCCAACTTAGGCCGCCGCCTACACGATGCTCTTGGCAGAATTGACCGTTTGCAAACAGAAGTGGATGGTCAGAAGAGTAGGGCCGAGTTTGAGAAAATGAGAGCCGCAATGGAGAGCGCACGAGCCGAAGCGGAGAAGGAGAGGGCTCGCACTGCTGAACAGCTTCGTTCTGATGTTGAGGCTAGAGCGAGTACGAGTGAGGAGTCGCTCAAGCTCTCTAAAGACGAACTTGCCGAGGCAAAGACTCAGTTAGAGGAGTTCAAGGCGGCCCAGGAGAAAGCCGAATCGGAGGCTTTTGAGGTAGGAAAAAGAGCCGCCTTTACGGAATATGTTGATGAAGTTCCCAAATTTGAGAATCGGGGGTTCAAACACGGGTGGCTCAAAGCCCTTGCTGTCGCTGGGGTTACGTTGGCTGTGCCAATTCCTTACGAGCAAGTAGATGTTGAGCCACTTGAATCCGACACCAATGAGTGATTTGGGAGGCGTTTCCAGATTTATTAAGTTTTTTGATTTTTGTGTAAGTTTTTGATATTTGTTTGGTAGAGTTTTGTTGGTTCAGGGTAGTTTTCATGTATAAATTGGTTGCTATCTTGTACGCAATTTATTAATGAAAATTTCCTTGTAATTTCACTTCTACTCGTACACAATTTGTGTGGTTATGTTAATGAAACATTGTGATGTCTTTCGCTATTTTGCGTAAAATTGTTGCTGAGTTTCAGCTTTTAGAGGTTGAATATCCAGTGGCAATATTGATTCGTCCTTCACATGCCGACTGGATTAGAATTATGAAGAGTCGATTCATGAGCCGGCTGGGGTACTTGAGCCGTAAATGTTGATGAATCTGCCCTTGCCCCAGGCTGTTCCTGAAGAGGTCTGAAGAATCGATTCGATTCGTGAGCCGGCTGGGGTACTTGAGCCGTATATATTGAGGAATATACGAGCCGGCTGGGGTACTTGAGCCGTATATGTTGATGAATCTGCCCTTGCCCCAGGCGGTTCCTAAAGAGGTTTGAAGAATCGATTCGATTCGTGAGCCGGCTGGGGTACTTGAGCCGTATATATTGAGGAATATACGAGCCGGCTGGGGTACTTGAGCCGTATATGTTGATGAATCTACCCTTGCCCCAGGCGGTTCCTGAAGAGGTCTGAAGAATCGATTCGATTCGTGAGCCGGTTGGGGTACTTAATGGTAAAATCGTGCCCCTGCCGTCGACTCAGTCGGCGACGGGCGATTCAGGCTTTTCAATTAATGAGAGTGCCTCGATCGTGCTGCCTCTATGAAGGGTAAGTGAACAAAGGTACATCCTTTATGATCTTGGCAAACAACTGACTTGAGCTCTTGCAAGAAGACTAATTGTGCGAATGTCAAACCGACTCTTCTTTAACAGTAAAGGGGAAGCGAAGACCCTAGCTAAGCTGGGCGGAGATATGAATCAAGGTGGTGAACCCTCGCGCTTAGGAAGTAGGAGTTCTAGGGGTCGCGAGAGGCGTCAGTCTCCTCGACGTCGTAGCAGATCGCCCAGGCGAGACAAGCAGTCGCAGGGTAAATCTCCACAGTCCCGAGTCGAGAGGAGGTCTGACGCGAATCCGTGCCCATTAAGCTTTATGGTATTTGTGAAGAATAGACCCATGACGGAGGCGGACTCGATCGTTCGAGACCCAGACGTAGCGGTCGACTTTGCCCGACAAATATTTCCTCCTGAGGTTCAGCAATCAATGCTGGGTCAACAGGACTACGAGGTGTTTCGCGAGGGCATTCACGGCGCGGTGAAGGGGCTTTACACTGCTTACGAAGTCAGCATGCGACTGCGCGCTGCCCGTCAAGAGATGGAGAAGAAGGAAGAACGTATTCGAAGTTTGGAAGCCCACGTGGAGGCGGCCGAGCGGGAACTAAGGAAGACCAAGGCGGCTCAGGCACAATCCACCGCGCACGCGAATCCAATTGTGGAAGAGAGGGTTACTAGTCGGCTTATCAGCTCCGCACTGGCCGATCGAGAGACAGCAAGTATGTTCGCAATAGAGAGCGCGAAGGGGAGGGCCTATGAGAAAGGTTTCCATGAGGGCCGAAAAGTGGGAATCGAGAAAACCAGGGAAAAATTGGCTGAAGAAGTGTGCCGATGTGAAAACCGTGGGTTTAGGCACGGTTGGATTAAGGCATCTCAAGCCGCAGAAGCTCTACGAGCATCGGGAATTGATTCGGCATCACCACGCTACAGGAATAAAGATTTTCCGTTTTCTGCTTTCGAAGTTGAGAAGAGTGAGGATGAGGGTGACGCCGTATGAGTTTAATAGTTGTAAGATTGGAACGCAGGGCGCGTTTGAAACTATGTAACTTGTTGTTTTATTGAATAAAGAACGTTTCATTATAAATGTTTCGTTGTCATTCATATTCGGCATATGTGTATTTCGTGTTGCTTAAATGTTTGAATGAATGTCTAAATATTGTCCGACCCAGGTAGCTGTTAACTGTCCAGCGGTACGTGGGCTTATCGACAGGATCTGCACATGGGCAGGATCGACACATTCGTGACGATCGTTAAGGTTTTATTGAGGCTATTTCAACGGCCATGTATCTTTGACTTGGGCCAGCGCATTGATGCTTGGCCAGTTGGATTAGTGGGCTGGTCGAGGGCGATCGGCATGCGAAGACTTGGCCGACCAGTTTAATTAATCTATTCCGCTTTGGCCCAGCCAGTGCATATTTCGGCCAGCCGTTGGGATGGCGGTCGCGGCGAATGTCAATCGACGCTCGTCTTATTCAGCCAATGCGTTTTTTGGCGTTAATAAAATTTTCTTGGGATTGGAACCTCGAGATCGTAGTCGTTGTTGAGAATAAAAGGAGTAGGTGCTTCGCACCAATAATCCCACTTGACTCATCATTCCTTGTGTGGGATGGTGATTTTGGTTACAGAGGCTCAAACTTCGGTCAAGTTTGGTGTTGAGATGGTTTGCAGCAGAAAACCTACCCGTGAGGGAGTTAGGTCATCCAAAGAGCTTGAGATCTGTGAGTCTCCAAGTCGTCGAAGCAAATCACCCCGAATGGAGAGTCAACAACTGTCGAGTTCATTCTTCCTTGTCCTGGATCTTTGCCTTGACATTTTCAATGGTGTCAGGGGAAGTTTGGCGCTATGCAAGTCGTGGGCTTAAGCGTAACTGGTTCAAGGTATTGCACGCCGCGGAAGGGTTTAGGGCGACGGTCGTCGATCCGGTGAAGCTGCTTTACCGGCGCATTTTGTTCCTTTTTTGCTTTCGATATTGTAATGCTCGAATGGGGGTTGTGTTTATGTAACAACTGTTTAATCAAATAAATGGTTTTATTTTAAATATACTTGCGTGTTATTCTGAATTTTGCTTGTGTACTAAAGCACATTACTTCGAATGTATGATCTGTTCTAGCGTGTTGCATAGGATCAATTATCAATATCTTTTGTTCGTGCCAACGTTTGCTCCGGATTCGGAGACGTAATTAGCGCTTAGCACTGTAGACCGATTAGTATGGCCGAACGGATTAATGCAATAATCCTTTGAAGCACTAAAGCGGGCTCCATATTTGGAGGCTTGAACCCGGGGCCCATTCGGTCTTAAGGAGACTGAATCGGCCCTAAGGCGTCATGCGCCGAAGGGGGCTCCGAATTCGGAGACTTGATTTGGCCGATCGTGATATTCCCGAAGGGCGCTCCGAATCCGGAGACTTGATTTGGCCAATCGTGATATCCACGAAGGGCGTTCCGAATCCGGAGACTTAATCGGCCCTAAGGCGTCATGCGCCAAAGGGGGCTCCGAATTCGGAGACTTGATTTGGCCGATCATTGATATCCACGAAGGGCGCTCCGAATCCGGAGACTTAATCGGCCCTAGGGCGTCTTGCGCCAAAAGGGGGCTCCGAATTCGGAGACTTGATTTGGCCGATCGTGATATCCACGAAGGGCGCTCCGAATCCGGAGACTTAATCGGCCCTAAGGCGGCACGCGCCAAAGAGGGCTCCGAATTCGGAGACTTGATTTGGCCGATCGTGATATCCACGAAGGGCGCTCCGAATCCGAAGACTTGATTTGGCCGATCGTGATATCCACGAAGGGTGCTCCGAATCCGGAGACTTGATTTGGCCAATCGTGATATCCACGAAGGGCGTTCCGAATCCGGAGACTTAATCGGCCCTAAGGCGTTATGCGCCGAAGGGGCCTCCGAATTCGGAGACTTGATTTGGCCGATCGTGATATCCACGAAGGGCGCTCCGAATCCGGAGACTTAATCGGCCCTAAGGCGTCATGCGCCGAAGAGGGCTCCGAATTCGGAGACTTGATTTGGCCGATCGTGATATCCACGAAGGGCGCTCCGAATCCGAAAACTTAATCGGTCCTAAGGCGTCTTGCGCCAAAGGGGGCTCCGAATTCGGAGACTTGATCGGCCCTAAGGCGTCATGTGCCAAAGGGGGCTCCGAATTCGGAGACTTGATTTGGCCGATCGTGATATCCACGAAGGGCGCTCTGAATCCGGAGACTTAATCGGCCTTAGAGCGTCTTGCGCCAAAGGGGGCTCCGAATTCGGAGACTTGATTTGGCCGATCGTGATATCTACGAAGGGCGCTCCGAATCCGGAGACTTAATCGGTCCTAAGGCGGCATGCGCCAAAGAGGGCTCTGAATTCGGAGACTTGATTTGGCCAATCGTGATATCCACGAAGGGCGCTCCGAATCCGGAGACTTGATTTGGTTGATCGTGATATCCACGAAGGGTGCTCCGAATCCGGAGACTTGATTTGGCCAATCGTGATATCCACGAAGGGTGCTCCGAATCCAGAGACTTAATCGGCCCTAAGGTGTCATGCGCCGAAGGGGGCTCCGAATTCGGAGACTTGATTTGGCCGATCGTGATATCCACGAAGGGCACTCCGAATTCGGAGACTTAATCGGCCCCTAAGGCGTCATGCGCCCAAGAGGGCTCCGAATTCGAAGACTTGATTTGGCCCGATCGTGATATCCACGAAGGGCGCTCCGAATCCGGAGACTTAATCGGCCCTAAGGCGTCATGCGCTAAAGAGGGCTCCGAATTCGGAGACTTGATTTGGCCGATCGTGATATCCACGAAGGGCGCTTCCGAATCCGGAGACTTGATTTGGCCAATCGTGATATCCACGAAGGGCGCTCCGAATCCGGAGACTTGATTTGGCCGATCGTGATATCCACGAAGGGCGCTCCGAATCCGGAGACTTGATTTGGCCAATCGTGATATCCACGAAGGGCGCTCCGAATCCGGAGACTTAATCGGCCCTAAGGCGTCATGCGCCGAAGGGGGCTCCGAATTCGGAGACTTAATCGGCCCTAAGGCGTCATGCGCCAAAGGGGGCTCTGAATTCGGAGACTTGATTTGGCCGATCGTGATATCCACGAAGGGCGCTCCGAATCCGGAGACTTGATTTGGCCAATCCTGGCTAGTGCCCCCACTGGGAATTGACATATGATTTTGAGGGACGAGGAAAGATAGTTCGTATTGCAGAGGCGAAATATATTTACAAGGTATCAGAGCCCACAGATCGGGTCAGTGATAGGGTTTTCATCAGAACTCAGCTTGTGCCGATTGGGGGGAACCACGTATTTTTTCAATGCCGTGGGTTGTTGGGAAACGCAAGATCTGATGGTAGGTGTTTGGGACGGCCCTTCATGAGATGTAGCCAGCTTCTTCCCATAATGGCATTATACGGCGAGGGGAGCTTCACGACCAGGAATCCCGCTTCGACCGTTCTGGAACCCGCTCGAACAGGTAATGTGACCTTGCCCAATGGATATTCGGGATTCGTATTAAAGCCGAACAGTAGGTGAGGGGCCGGAGATAGATCCGACTCGTTGAGGCCGAGCTTGGTGAAAGCTTGGTAGTACATGATCTCTGAACTACTCCCTGGGTCTATGACAATTCGTTCAATGACGAACCGGTTTATGCGTAATCCAATGACCAACGGATCGATGTGGGAAGCCGTTGCGTCATTGAGGTTGGAGTCGTTGAAGGCAATTGTCAGAGCTTGTTCGGACCGGTCAGTCGAAATACGGCGCCCCTGCAGAGTTGGATACGATCGGATTGTGTGCACGGCTGGGGGTGTAGGCAGGCTGTAAATTACATGGATCACGCCAAGTGGGGGGAGAGTCCTGCCTCAATGCTAATGCCTTGGTTGGCTTTCCCTGTTTCACATACTGCTGCAGTCGGCCGTCTTGCACCAGTTCTTCCAGGTGATCTTTTAATGCGTAGCAACTCTCTGTTTCGTGGCCGTGATCTTTGTGATATTCGCACCTCCGGTCCCTTCGTCGTGTATCGGGTGGCCCCACCATCTTTGACGGCCATCTGAAGAATGGAAGGTGTTGGATTTTGGTCATTACCGCGGTGATTGGCTCTGACAGTTCCGTGTACTTTTTGTCGGCGCGCCTCGAGCGTCTACTGTCGACTTGCAATTGTTCATTCGTTGGGTGGGAGCATTGATTACTCGATCGGCGAGAGTCCTGCCTTTTGTCTCGTTTAGCACGTTGTCGCGGCTCAGGGCTCGGAGGTGGCATAGAACTTATTGGTTGAGCAATTTCAGGAGGTGCCGGTTTGGAGGACACTTGTCTGGCTTTAATCCTCAAGGCATCGTCTTCCACTTTGCAATACCTCTTCGACTTTCTTCATCAACGCCCAGACTGTTTTGGGGGGTCTTCTGGTCAGGGAGTTGCGAAGAGCACTGTCGGGATGTAGTCCCATTTTGAAGGCGATGACGGCCATGGAGTCGTTGCAAGCGTCGTCAACGAGATTGAAGCACTCCCAATATCGCGCCGAATATGCTCTCAGCGTTTCTCCTGGTTGGATTTGCATAGCCCAGAGAGAGTCGGCCTGTTTCGACTGTACCTCGTTGGTGATGAACCTGGCCCTGAAGGATTTTTGTAATTGATGGAAACTTCTGATCGAAGCCGGCTCCAACTTGTAATACCATCTGACAGCTAATGGCCCCAAGCTGCTGGGGAATATTCGGCACATGAGGGCTTCGTTGTCTGCATGCAACATCATGGCCTGCTTGTAGTGACGTATATGATCAGTGGGGTCTGATTTTCCGTCGTAGAGAGTAAATGACGGAGCTTTGAACTTCTTGGGCAGGGCCACCCTCACAATTCGTCGGATAAAAGGATCGTGCCGGTCCTCTTCCTCTGAACTGCTTCTTCTGCGCTTGTTCCTTGTGTGTGGACTTTTTTCAGAGGAGTTGGAAGTGTCTGAGCGTCCCTTGTTATGCTCCGTGGATAATGAGTTGGAGTCACTATCGGTTTCCCTTAGTCGGGCTCGAGGTCGTTGTCTACCTGCCCTCAGGGGTCGTTCGGGGTCTTGGCGCGCGGCTTCTTTGGATTTTGCTACTTCCAAGGCCAAATCTTGACGGAGGCGTTCGTTTTCTGCGATCATATTTTCCAGCCTTTGTTCATTCTGTTTAGCTTGTTCTATAATGGCTTGCATCGTCTCCTGTGCTGAAGTCGTTGGCGAGTCAAAATTCAAGGCGCGTCTCGCAGTGATGGTTTCCTTCCCGAGCATATTTGCCGAAGTGATTTTGTCTCTCTGTGTAGTCTCGTCGGTGGCTATCGGAGGATCTTGCGTCACGCCTTCCATGGATGTACTTTGAGTATTCCCACAGACGGCGCCAATTGTGGGGAAGTGGTTTGGAAATACTCTTCAGATCCTGGGAGAACGCTCTTGATCCTCAACTAGTCACCTGTAAAAGCACCAACACTCCGGTCGGGGGTGCCGGGGTTAGCACTCCGACGGGCAAGTCAGTCTCAATGGTCAAGAAAGCTTGTTCACTAAGTTAAGTGGAATTATTCTTACATACCTTTCCAAGAACGCTGCTTCTATATTTATATCTGTTCTTTTTGGGACCTCGGGGCCTGGGCCTACTTTTCAATCATTACTCTTTCTTCTATTCGGCTTCGAGGATCCTTTCTTAATCGGCCTGCGTATTATATTCGGCCCATCCTAATCATGCAGGATACAGCCGGTTAATGTTAATACTATAATATACCCCTTCCGATTTAGCCACATATTCGGCTCCCACAAAGAGGTTTTGTTCTTGTCTAAATTCCCACAGACGGCGCCAATTGTACGGGAAAGAAATAAACCTTCTCGTATAATCCTGTTGATCAAGTCTGCACTCCTCCGTACGATGTCACTCGACTACCTGAAAATACAAACGTGAGCTAGCCGGCGGGTGTGTGCCGGAAACCTCTCCGATGCCTAAGTCAGCAAACTAGACAAATAGTCAAAAGTTCTGTGTATTCGGGAATCAAAGTTGCGTTACCTCTCCATAGGTGATGTTGTGAGCTTTTATAGGTTCCGTGTGGTACAATCCAAGTAGGACTCTTACTCCTCCATGTAGAGTCCTCCTAGGATTCATACGCCTGAAAGATAATACTTATCCTTCAACACCCCCCTCACTGCTTAAACCAAGTGAGATGGTTCCACCATGGTCGGATTCTAATAGGACCGGGATAATCATGGCTATGCTACGCCGTAGAGTAGGCCGAACTATACTTAGCTGCGTTCTTCTTTGCACTACTCCTTTATCTCGATTTCTCATGTACAAACCATGGCGTGTTTAGACCAGGCTACCAAATAGCAAGGTTCTGACCGGTCTAACCACAATACGCCATGACCAGGCTAACTCTGAGACCAGACTAACTCCAAAACGTCTTTAGACCGGCCTAACTTCAAGTCTCTTCTGGACCGGACTAACTTCGGGGCTCTAGGACCGGACTAACTTCAAAGCCTTCCGACACCGAACTAACTTTTAAGGCCTTTTTACTCAGCCCTTCGCATTGTGGCCCACAATGACTCATTACCCAGCTCGGCCCAATTTTCACATAAATTACCCTCTCAATTCTCAACCCCAATTTCTCTCTATTAATTCTTAATTACTCATGAATTCCCCCTTCAAGTTTGAAAACCATGCAAGAAAATAAATGCATAATCATGAAATTCAAGAAAACAAGCCATGCATAGTGAATTTGAGAGTTAATTTCCTTCAATTCTTACCATGTGTGCTTATAAATGTTTTCTAGGGTCAAATACAACACAACTCATCCTTATTCAACTTCAATTCCATGAGATCATGGGTGTATCAACCCTATTTCTAGAAATGAGAAGAAGATTCTTACCTTAGATGGTTAATTGGAGAAGATTCGCTTAATTTCCCTTCAATTTTCTTTGATTCTTCTTCTCCCTCTCTTCATTCCTCTCTTTCCCGAGCACTCTCTTTTCCTCTCCAGATTTTCTTTCATTCTCTTTCTTCTTGTTGAGTCAAAGAGGCTCATATTCATATATATATATATATATAATATTTAATTAAATCAAATTAATTAATTCTGAATAAGATTTTTATAAAACTTCATATTAAATCCTAAAAATTATGCTGATTGTAATTATGTATTCCGTTCTGATTTTTGAAGCCTCTAAGGTCTTCAATTTGTAGTGTAAAGTTGCATTTAAACCACCCAAACACACCTTAACGAATCAGATAAAATAAATTTTCAATTAAACTTGCCAAATGACTCTAAAAATTTCAATTAGCATATCTATATATTCAATTTCAGTTTCTGAATCCATTTAGGTCGTCAATTTCAGTATCTAGATGGTTTAATACAATAATGAAACCCAAACGCACCTTAACAAATCAAATAAAATCAATTTTCAATTAAACTTCCTAAATGATTCTAAAAATTCCAATTAGCATATCCATGTATTCAATTTCAGTTTCTGAATCCATTTAGACCGTCAATTTCAGTATCTAGCCATAATCACAGTAGATAATTTTCCAATTTGGACAGATATGTACAATTAAGTGATATAATCATTAATTAACACATAATTCAATTAATATAATCACGAGTTGCATTTTAGGGCCGTTACAACAATAGAATATGAAATACACATCGTCTTAGGTTTCAAATTTTTCCATGTTTTACACAAAAATGCTAGCTAATTCCTCAAAATTCAATTCACATGAAAACATTAATGACAATAGTATCATTCCCATATTTGCACAGCAACAACACTGCACTGTCCATCGAAACTGAAGGAAAAAACAAGAAAAATAATTTGTTCAATATAAAAACACTTCACAAAAACAACATAAAAGTCCAAAGAAATTTATAATAATTATCATATTACTTCTGCATTATAATAACAAGTTTATAATTTTCTCTGGATTCAAATAAAAATCCAGAGACATTTACAAACTTATATTCACCTTCAAGATAACAAAAACAAAATTATAAAAAACTTAATGAATCAAGAGAGAATCACAAAGAAATTTACTGCTAACTATTAAACACAATCATAGACAAAAATCATACAGAAGATCTGTTATGAAATTATAAACTTTTCTGTGATTTTCACTGAACTACAGACTTACAATTTTCTCTGTGTGATTGTGCAATATTGCACTCATATCAAAATCCAGAGAAATTTACAAACTTATATACACCTTCAATATAACAAGAAACACTACTCTGTCCATGTAAACTGAAAGAAAAAACAAAAAAAATTACTTTTGCTCAGAGAAACAAAAATTTATATTCACTTTGAATTACAAACTTATAATTTTCTCTGAACTACAAACTGAAAGTGAACAACAAACTTATAGTTTTCTTTGAACTACAAATAAAAGTCCAGAGAAATTTAAGAACTTATATTCACTTTTAAGATCACAAAAACAAAAGCACATTAACATCAAATTGACAAAAATGCGAACAATTCCACACAAACGCGGAGAAACTCATAGAGAAGATCTGTTATGCTCACAAAACATTCAATTGAGAAAAATAAGAAATAAAAAATAACAAATTTATAATAACATGTCCATAACAAATTACAATTTTCTCTGCGATTTTCACCAGATTACAAACTTACAATTTTCTCTGTGATTTTCACTAAATTACAAACTTACAATTTTCTCTGAGATTCTATCTGCATTAGAAACTTCCACTAATATGTCTATATGAACTTATAATTTTCTCTGTGATTTTTGTTGGATTATAATAACAAACTTACAATTTTCTCTAGACTATACCAATAAAAGTGCAGAAAAAACAGAGAACAAAACTTATAGAACAAAAAATGATAAGAAATTTACACTTATCTCTGGTTTAAAAAAATGGAGAACAAAACTTATCATTGATAAGCATGTTGATGAGAAACAGAGCACGAAAAATGAACTCTAAACATCAAAACCTACTCCACTGTCAACTCTTTTTGAAATTGATCAAAAAACAGAGAATGAAAAATGAACTCCAAAAATCAAAATCAAAATCAACTCTATCAAGTTGGTCTCTCTTTAAAATTGATCAATAACAGAGAATGAAAAATCAACTCCAAATATCATAAACAACTTCACTGAGCTAGCCTCTCTTTTAAATTGATCAAAACTGAAAACAAAAACCTAACGCAAAAATACTCTCAAAAACTAACATGAAATCGTAATCCTTACATAAAATTCAAAACAAAAATCGAAATCCATGAGGAATCTCCATCGAAAACATACCTGATTCAACTCCACTAAAAAACCTACACGATCAACACACTGTAACACCTACACGATCGTAGCAATCTCTATCGTCAAGTCCACTGCAACACTTGCAAAATCCCTACGAAATCTCCACCGCGAATTCAGTTTCCAAACTCTCCACCGTGAAGTCAGCAAAAGAATATTCAATTTGTCAAAATCCAAACAAACTTATGTTATAAAAAAGAGTAAATTAAGTATTTTATAACATAAAATAAGATTGAGAGACCTTAACCATCAAAACATATCATTGCAGACCTCTCCTCCAAAAATTAAGAAGGAATCTTAGACCAATTTTTCTTAAATTTTATTGCACGCCCTGTATAATTCCGATTACTACTTTTATCTACTTCGGCCAAGATTTTATTGCGGACCTCTCATACTTCTGACACTGTTCAATTTACCTAAAATCTAGATAGCTATTGGCTACAATTCGCCTAAGCCTAGATAGCTATCGCCTAGATGATTGACTTCAAAAAGAGTAAAACCTGAGACATCGAGTACAATACCAAGCTATTTTCACAAACCAAGCCCGTTAAACTAGTTTGAATATGCTTTGGAGAGACAACAGAATTAGTACTTATGCAGCTAGAATAGAAGGTTTTCTTGTTTTGGCAAAAGCACCAAATTGCCGCATCTTAGTAGTTCCCTAAACAAATACTACCATGATTGTTTACTTCTTCTATTCGGTACGGTCTTCTATGCAAACCATCTATATGTATAAAAGCACATACGAGTTCTTCTTCTACCTCTGTGTTTTGCATTGTAAGCTCTATCTCTCTCTCCACAATGGATAAAGAGTACTCAAGCCCAACTCTTTATGAGATCAATGTTGATCAAAACGGTAAGCAACTGATTTTGCCATCTGGGTACAGGTTTAGCCCTCTTGACTCAGAGCTTGTGGTTCACTACTTGAAGAAGAAGATACTCAATCAAGAGCTTCCTGCTAATATTATTACCACCATTGATGTCTACTCTTATGACTCCCCAGATCAGTTTCCTCTTAGTAAGTGTTGTTCTGTATTCTGTTTTATGTTAGTCTTTGATTGGCTTATGATTTCCAACCTTAAAAGTCACAATTCAATATTGTGGAGTAAGTCTTTGTAAGCCTACCAGTGGCGACTGTAACTTATTAAATAAATTCACAAGAACGGTCGAGTTGCTACTCATGATTTTGATTAGTATTATGGTGTTTTATTATGGATCTTTTTGGTGTAATTTCTTGTAAGTTGAAATTCATAGTGGTTGAGTCGCTACTTATGATGGTGATTTGTTTGGTGTAATTTTCTTGTAAGTTGAAAATTAATAATGAGAAACATAAGCTAAAAGCATGCCTTTTCATACTTCTTAATAATCTTTTTTTTTTCCTTCTAGTTTATTTAAGCAATCTTTTTATTTTAATTTTTTATTGTAATTTTTTTTTTACTTTTTTTCGAAGAAAAATTGAATATGGATTATTAGGGCCCCTTTGGTTTTGAACAATAGTTTGTAAATTGCTCCATATTCAATTGTTTGGATTTTGGAATTGTGAAAATAGAAAAGTGAAAGAAATCAGAAATCCAAACACAACTTAGAGGGCAACCTATGAGATGGTTGTGATAGAATATTTTTTTGTTTAATTCTATCAAAACTTCTGTATCAGAGCTTAAAGCAGAGTATTTTAACTTTGAAAAACAGTTTAAAAAGGTGCTTAGGTTGTAGCTCAATTTTAAATTGTTTGATATTCAATTGAATATGTAAATTGTTTCAGATTTGAAGAAGCTATACATTGAATTTGCTAACATATATTGTGTACTCGAAACATATTTATGCAATAATGCTGAGAATTTCCCAACTCTTGAATTTTTTTTATTTTTATTTTTTTCACGCCATGATAACATGCAAATACACATTCATGTTTTTACATAATCTAACATATGGCGATCAAGCAATGATGTTACAGGTGAATTCAAGTATGGGTTGACAAATGAGTGGTATTTCTTCACCACAAGATCACCACATAATCTCCTCCTCGCAAGCAATGGCGGTAGTTGGATTGAATTGTCTGACGAAACAGTACTTGACAATGATGAAGTTGTCGGATACAAGCGAAGGTTGGCTTTCTATTTTGCAAAGCCACTTCAAGAGATGAAGACTAACTGGTTCATATATGAATATAGAGTCAACCCTACTAGTTTTGCACCTGATGAACTTCTTGACGACACCATTAAAGAGAAGGTGAAAATTTATTAAAACTTGAAAACTTGACCACCCAATGAAACTTATCCTTTATAAGGAATTTTTTCCTTTTTTTTTTTTTTTTTTTTTTTTTTTAGAGTAAACCGTTTGTAGACAATAAGATTCCTAACAATCAAGGTTCTGAAAAGCGGTTGCGGTCGCCGTAACGGTGGCGGTGGCGCGGTTGCGGTTGCGGGGTGTAAAGGCCGTAGTGTAACGGTTGCGGTAACCGGAATCGTGAATTTTTTTATTTTTCGCCCAATTTGAAAAAAACTTACCGATACGCATATTTTTTTTCCATGATCATATTTATTGGGTTAAAAATAAATATTGATCAATTTTTGTAAATTTTGAAGTATGATTCAATATATTTCATATTTTTAAATCACTATAAACTGAGTTTTTTACATTTTATTTAATAATTAATGACTTTATATTATACAAAAAATCAATCACTAACTATTATATGTAAGATAAACAATGACAAAAGTAAGAGAATAAATAAGAGCCTAAATATATATATATATATACATATTTTAACCAAGCCAAATAGATAATGACTACACTTATTATTATTATTATTATTATTATTATTTTCAAACAATATATAGATAGACACACACAAACAAAATGGTTGAGTGATAGCAGCTGAATAGAATAGCATAGGTTTTACAACTTCAATTCAACAAATCAATAACATGTTTTTCATCTTCCCTCTTCTCTCTCTATCTCTTGCTCATCCATTTTCTCTCTTTATCTTTCCTCTTCTCTCTATCCCTCTTCCCCCATTTTCAGTTTTTTTTTTGTGTTTTTTCAAAAGAAACAGTTTGGAACCGTTACGTAACGGTGCGTAACAGGCCGTTACGGCCGTTACAGCACCATCACGACCGCTACAGCAGCCGCTACGGCCGACACACCTATGAATCTCAATCACACTGCAAAAGCGGCTATAACAGGTGGCGGTAACCGCCAAAACCGTTACGTAACAGCTACGTAACGGTTGCGGCCGCTTTTTAAAACCTTGCTAACAATGTATTATCCTTGTCTGCTCTCAGATATCAAGTTTTGTGGCGTGTAAAGTTTGTTACAAAGGGAAAGATCCTAGCATGACATCAAGTGATAGCAGCACTGATTCGAGCCAAGGAAAAGACAAAGTAGAAATACTGAATCCTCAGTCCACACAAAACAATGAATATTCTATTTTTCTTCAAATTCAAGATTCAAACACAATTAAAAAAGATTAAAACACGGTAAATATACAAATAGTTAGAAGCTATTTTTGTTTTCCTTATTGAACATTAGTTTTGCTATTTTTATTTTTAGATGGGAAAAGTCCAAAATTAGGACAAAGGAACATCACTATGCTTGGTTGCAGTTTTTTGAAATTTTTTTTGAAAAAATGATTTGAAAACTCTTTTTTGAAAAAAAATCCTTGTTTGGTTTTCCAAAAAATACATCATTAAAATTTCAAATTTCCCTCCAAGTTAATGATTGAAACAATTAAAAAAACACAAAAAAATCATATCAAAACATTCTCTCAGGTACATTATATATATATATATAAACAAAAATATTTTTCCCCCCTAAATTTCCCCCCCGAATAGCCCGAAATTTAGAAGAGAAAGAGAGAGAGAGAGAGAGAAGAGAGGGGAAGAGGAGGAGCTCCGCCCGCCGTCGCCTCTGCTCGATCGTCGCCCGCCGTCGCCTCGTCGCAGCACCGCCGTCGCCTCCGCCTCCGCCTCCGCCCCCCGCCTCCGCCTCCAGCCCAATTTTGTTGGCTTCTTCCTCCTCCTCCTTCTTCTTCCTTCTTCTGATTTTCTTTAAAAAAAAAAAAAAAAAAATTCAAAACGACGTCGTTTTGATTTCGGAGGGATTCAGGGAAGGCAGATTCGAGCTACCAATCACTTCTGATATATATATATATATATGCTTGGTTTTATGGAAATATAATGTGACATATATCCATTTATGGGTATATATCTTAGCATTAACTGTATCACTTTTTTATAAAATTTCCACTCATTGCAACCATAGAAAAGTGAATTTTTTTTTCTAAATTGGCATTCAAAAATTTATTTCGTATAATCAAATTTTTATAAATGTTACGCACAAAATGAAATCATAAATTTGTATTCACAAAATCGTACGCTTGGCAAATTTATGCACAAAATTTTCAGAATAACCAAAATTTATTTACAAATTTGCTTAAATGGTAAATTTATACAAATTTCCAAAAAACATAAATTTATACAAGTTTCCAAAAAACACAGTGAATTTATGTACAAATTTTCGGAAACTGCAATTTCAGAAAAATGCCCAATTATTTCAAATTGGCATTAAAAAAAAATGTGAATCGATGTGTAAATTTATTTATGAAATCATAAATTTTTTTACAAATTTATGATTTAAAAATCATATATATGTTTATATTTATTTTCGAAATCATAGAATTTCCATGAAATTTAAATAAATAGTCAAACTGAAAAATAGTTCTGAATTGTCTGTGTAAATAATAAAAAACAAAAAATGTACCTATATGTACAGGTAATAAAGAGGCAAGGCAGAGGCTATGAAGAGGAGTACAAGTAGATTGTAATAAAGCCTAGGCTATTCACATCACGTGAGGAATCAGATCTTACATTTTTTTTTGAAAACATAACTCATTTTTTAAAATAACTAAACAAATTGTATAAAATTTTCCAAAAACTGTTTTCAAAAAACCACAACCAAACACAGTAGTTTTTCTATTTATTTAAACAGTATCTTTTAATATAAAAAAATTGTTTTGTTTAGATGCAAGTTCCAGACCGTTAATGGTGTACCAATGCCACATATTCAGTACAATCCTAGAGGAAGAATCTGACCAGTTGCCATTTTTTGTTTTTGTGCAATTTGGGCCAACCATAAATTTGCCGTTAATGTTCCTAGCGACACATATTTGAGTCGCAAAAACAATCCCTCCATAAATGGAGGCAAGACACATCAGTGACAGATGGGTTCCATGTAAAAGTGAGGCTTTTTTATTTTTTGTTATTTTGTTCAAATACCAAACTTGAGCAGAGGATTGAATCAAATTGAAACCAATAGCAAGTATAAAATCCAGTTTGTTGTAATTGAAACTTTATAAACATGCAAGGTACAAGAAGCTGTGCTATTTCCGAGAATTTCCCTATCTAAACATGCAAATATAATTCATAAAATCTCATGTAGAAACAAAATGAAATCGAAAACACAACCAAATCAACACATCTTGTTATTCCACTAGTGTTGCATGAAGCTCTCCCAAATGTTTTTTTACCATCACTACTGTTATCTTTTATTCCATGTGCACCAATAAAAGTTCCAGCAGTTGCAAACCATGCACTATATAAGTTGCAGTCTGATATGTGTATATATATGTATATTCTATAAGAGTGTATTAACAACGTGGAAGGGACAATCAGCCATGAAAAGATTAGTTGGATGACAAAAGCCGCCTTCCAAAAATAACCCAGCAATTATGTTTCATAAAAGCAAAACACCAACATTCAGATTCCAGACAAAGTGCAAAGCTACAAGACACACTGATTCAGCAACCATAGATGACTTCCACCACCTAGAACTAAGTGGAATACCACCGTTACATTATATATGCATAGGGAGGCAACAACTACACACTTTCAATATAGAAACTAGAGAGCAGAGTGATGCCATGTACTCTGCACTTCATACCATTTTCTTTCCAAATAAAAAAAAGCCATCTAAAGATTCTCTGAGAAACAGTCGGAGAACAGGGTACTAGCATATCAATGCGCCAATTTCTTGAGGTGTTGAAATGTCCTCTGCTTAATCCACTGACGGTCACATGGTAGGTAAGCCTGAATCGAGTGGTCATAACTGCAATCCAGAATGAATAAAAATAAAGGTGTTAATTATATCAGCCCACAGAGGCATTGCGATGCCTTTCTTGTCCCTATGCATGTGTCATGTGTGTGTTTGTGGAAGTCAAATCAAAAGTGTAAACAGGAAAATAATGACGTATCTCAAAAAAGAAGATACCCTGATCAAGATTGTAAACTAGTTGGGACTGAAGGGAGTATTGCAATATAAATTTCACTACGCATGCAGGAATTGGCAACTGGCCCTTCCCCCCAATCCTGGTCAGAGTCTTGAGCAAGAGATCATGCTAGTAATAGGGAGTGCTAGTTATATTCTTGAAGGTCATGTTCGGCAGAGTTTTTTTTTTTTTAATTAAAAAAAGCTCTATTCTTTAAGTTGCAAAAAACACCACTTTGCATGGATTTTTTTTTTTGGGTGTGCTTTTGTGTGTGTGTGTGTGAGAGAGAGAGAGAGAGAGATACACTAGTGCACTCATGTCAGCAAGGCCATCAATGAAATTGTAGAGATCTGCAATATCATAAGTAATGTTTCTGATGGCTGGATTTAGCTCCTTAAGTTTCCTTTCATATAGTCCACAAATACCTGTACATGGCCAGCAATACAATCACCTCTAATGAAACACATAATAGTGCATCAAAAAAAAAATAAAGAAAACAAAGGTTGCATCCAGGACAAAGTTATGGAAGCCATTCATTAATTTGTAAACCAAACTATCCATCAAAATATAGACATTGGTACTTAACAAAAAAAATGTATGATCATTTAGTTCAAATTATTTTCCTAACTGACCAATTAAAGCGAACCCTTAACTCGAAAGAACACTTAAAATCACAAGTGCAAGTAACATTATCAAAGGATAAAGATAAAACTAAATCATTTCTATTACTTCCATCTCTATCCTTCGCTCTAGCTACATTTGTCCCATAATAAAAGCATATTAAGACTGCAAGTTCAGACAGGCAATCATAACTTCATAAGCATGTCATTTCCATTAATAGTCTGAGTAGGTTGTTTAGTGAAGTTGTAGTTTTTGGATGTATGTCCTCACCATAGGTAAACATTTATAAGTAACCACATTTATACCTACAACACTGGGATTAGTATAGATATACATATCAAATGCTAGGTGACAACTGACAAGTGTCCAAATAGGGTATGTTAGATTAGGTGATATCAAATGTAAGGACATATTTAAAGATCGTTTCAACTTTAGTTTTCCATCTGCCTTATCAGGTGCCCCCAAAAAGCTCTTTGTGTTTCCAAGATATGGCATTAGCTTTCAAATTCCAATGGAAATAAGTGTGAATTTTCTAATAGCTTAGAAGCTCTCTATGGGATAGCATGATTCAATTCTAACCCTAGTATGATGCTTGTATGGGAATCCAAGTAGGATGTCTAGCTTCTTTTTGTAATTCCTTTTTTCCCTTTATTTTTGGCACTCAAAGAGCCTTTAAAAGCCCAAAACAAGGTTTAGCCAAACCTTATTAGAGGTGTCCATTAAAACCCCATGGGACAAGCCAAATTGATGTCTCTCAATCACTCAATCATAACACTTGAACACAAAAAAGTATTGTTCATAAGTACTCTTCAAAGCACCCAAAACTGCCTGGAACTCTCTCTTTGCCTGGTGTTAACTCCAACCTATTACTTCTTTCTTATATATACAAAGCCTTAAAATTCATAACTTTGCTCACCATCAATGACAAAATTTAACATAATTACCTTCAGAGAATCCCTTCTTGCCACAGCCTTGTAACGATTTTGGTTTCCAAGCTTGTACAAGGGTTTTCTCTGAAGAGATGGAGCATGAGGAATAGCAAAAACAATACGAAGAGGAGGTGGCAATGGTTTTAATGATGGAACTTCTAGTACAAAATATACTTCACCCCTAGTTATGAACTTATGACTCATGATATGAGACATATCTTAGCCGCCCCTAAAGTTTAAGAAATTAACAACGTTGTTCAATTAGTCAGATCTATTCAACCATTCAAATCTTGGATCATCAAAGGGATATATATACTTTGCAAATTTTCATTGACAGAGGTAACATCGAAAATGTGGTTTTCACATCCAAAGTAGGGCAAAACTACCAACTGGCTACATCCTAAACCATCTTAAATGGCACTGTCAACAACACTTCTATCCAGCTAACAAAGTAACACATTGGTTTCTTTTTCTCATTGTCATTATAATGATGCATGTCCCTGTGGTGTTATTATTGTGACTTATACACCTCCGCAAGGAAAGAGCCAACTCCAACTGAACATCACCACACCATCTATAGCTCCAGAATCTAACATTTTGCCATTTCTCATTACACATTGAATATGGCTGGAAAAAGACCATTCTCCATTACTTCTCCCTTTCACAAGCAAACTTCCATAACCACCTCCGCAAAAGACCTTGAATAAAAATGACAAACTTTTGAAAACCCAAGGCCTCCTCCCTCAACGGGGCACAGACTGTGTCAAATCCACCAAATGATAATTAAATTGCTCCCCCACCCCCTCCCCAAAAACAACCATACATCCAACAAAACCAGCGCGTAAATTCGTGGTCATCAAATTAATGAAATGCCAGGGCAGATATGGCACATAAAACCCTTGAAGTCCTATCATCACAAAGTAAAGGTATTTAGAGGGGGATACAAAGATAAAGAGAAAAAGAAGGAGGGGGGCGAAACCAGAACAAAAAGTAAGAAATAAGTGACCCGTTTGTTCCGTTGTCAAGCTAGGAAGCACCAAAACGTGAAGAAAATGGAAATTTGGCTGATAGCATCTATACTCTAGAATCTGTGTATTGTAGTCCATTACAAAACCACCAGGAATTCTTAATGGCAGCCCTCAAGCTACTAAATTCACAAAGTTCATAATTACTATCAAACCAATTAAAATTTCACAAAAGCCAAATCAGTAACATGTGTGATTTCAAAACTGATTCCATTTACGAACAATGATAGTGTAAAATATACCATCCATTGCCTGGCTTATTGAATCATAATCCATAAAAGTTCTGGTTGCTCTGCTTTGAGAAGTTTGCATCAGGATAATGGTGTGCTTGTTTGCCTACAAATCAACACATGAAAAAGGTGAAAGCAAATCAAGATTCAAGGTGAAATCAAAAACAAAAAATCTAGTAAAATGCTTCTTTCTTTTTCCTTTTTTTGAGGATATAATTATGTCTGCCTTGCAGAAGGTTAAGGCAAAATTTTTGATTGGGTTTTCCTACTGGTGAATGGTGATGACGATTCATTTTATCAATAAGTGGGTTTAATGGCGATGGAACAATTTAGTCATGGATTATCATAAAGTTGTTATCTGATGGTGTTTGTGAATTATCATTTCTCAAATATTGAAAGAACAAATGAAAATGATGATGGAATAATTACGTGTGTACATGTGTTTCTATTGCCGTGCATGCGTCCTATTACCAATAATTTATCAAATTGATATGATAGCGTCATGTCGTATTCATGTCCCCTAACCATTTCCATTAGACGCCTACACATTCTTCTAATCATGTTTAAACACGAACTCAACTACATATATATAGTTGAAAATGAAATTGCACTTGGTGACAACTTACAAGGCTCATTTCCGAAAACAAAAACCCTTAAATACCAATAAGCCATCTCCACTGAAGATCAATTTGACATGATAACTTTTATTCATTTAAATTCAACATCTTCCTCTCAAAACAGTCCAAATTGCACATAAACCCTATTTGCAGACCAGAACCTCCATGTGGAATATGTAAATTAAATACACAAAGACTCAAATTACTGAAATAAATAAAGAAATAAGGGCGTTCTTCTGAAACTTTAAAGACACAGAAACTAAAAATCCTTTCTTGATGTTTGGGGCGTCAATCTTTTCATTGAGGCCTAATTCCATGACAAACCCTTGTGTGTGTGTGCAACTATATAGCCCTATACAAACAGTAACAAAACCCTACTTTCTGTAAGTAGTGATTTCAATAATAATAACTGTACCCATATATAGAGAGAGATATATGTATATATATATATATATAGAGAGAGAGAGAGAGAGAGTTACCATGTGATGAAGCCGATGATCAGAGCGGTGCGAATTGTTGTAGCAGAGTTTCGAGGTCGAGATTGCAGTGTGTTTTCCTGGGTATCTTCTCTTTGATGCAAGGTCGAGGGGTGTTCCTATTTACACCCCTATTTTCTCTCAACACCCACCGAATAATGCTACCCTACCCACTTCAATAATTTTTTATTTTTTATTTTTTATTTTTTATTTTTTTTTAACGGCTACCAACGTCTGATAAAGTGCTTTTCAAATGAGTAGTTGTTCGGGATATGTTATATAAGTGTACTTTTTAATTTTTTGATTAAAAAAATAGAGAAAAAAAATGTATATTTATGATAATTTTTTGACTTTTTATGAAAATATATATGTAATAAAATATTATAGTAAAATTAAAGTGACAATTTTACCCTTTTAATTTTTTGAATTTTTTGGTAGTTGAATTCTGGCTTTTTCCACAAGTTATCTTTAAATAGTACAGACTTTTTAATTTTTTTAGTGATTTTTTGACTTTTTTAGTTTATCTCAAACAACCACAAGACCCCGTTTGTTTAGGGAGTTGAAGTTTGGATTGAGATTAATATGGGATGAGACTCACTATATATTTATTTGTTTTGAGAGATTGAGAGGGGACTTCTAATTCCTTGGCATTAGGATTAGACTTAGAATGGGAATTGAGATGGAAGTGGTGGATGTTAGGGGTGTTTGCGGATCGATTTTGTGCAGTTTGCGGTTCAGTTTTGACCCGCCCGCATCTATGCGGTTTAGGAAAAAGTCAACCCGCAACCGCCCGCTGTGCGGTTTGCTGTTTGTGCGGGTAGGGTTTGTAGATGTGCGGGCGGTTTGCGGTTTACACTTTTTTCTTTAAAAATTAATTTTTGAGTTTTTTTTTTCCCGTAGAATTTAGGCATCAGATTCATTTCATATATTTGTGATCATTTGACAACAATTTTATGATAAGTTTACAAATAAAAATTAAATATCAATGCATTAAATGAAAGTAACCAAAATAAAGAGACCATACACTAGCATTTTTGTCATGAAAAAAATGTATATCAATGCATTAAAAAATATATATCAATGCATTAAAGGTTGTACTCAATTAGAATTCCCAATTCAGTAATCAATAATCAAACTAGTAGTTCCATCGACCACCAGAAGGAAAATTTTATTAGAAAAAAGTGGATGAGTCACAAATGAAAATCATATAAGAAACAAAGTTTAGGACTTAATAATTCTACGGCATTAAGAAAGTTGAGAAATACTTAAAAATAAGGATCCTAGTGTCATAGAGAACAAGGGCGAACACAGGATTCGTCGATAGGGTGGGCTAATAGTAAGGTAAAATTATACAATATATTTTAAGTATAATCACATGAGAAAAAAGATAATTTAAAAAGAGAGCTTATATTAATATCTAAATTTATTGATTAGAAACAATCTAACTAAGTTATACTCGATGAGTCTTTAAAGATTCGAATTTATCGATTACAGAATCTAAATCAATTTTTAAAGTAAGGTCTTATTCAAGGTATCCCCATTGAATTGCGAATGGCAATTTTAACATATTTCAAAGTTCAAAAGCTAAGAACAATATAGAACATTGAAAAAGGTAGCATCATAAAAATACTAAAAGTAATATAATATTTGTTGCATAAAGACAAAATTTTAAAACTATTGCTAATCAAATTCATTCTCAACCAATGAAATAAAATAATTGGTTAATTACACTTACAAAAAATGTTAGGAAAGTAGAGTTGTTGTAGGCTGCTGGAGACGACGGAGAGAGGGTCGCTGCCTATCTATTGGAAAATGTGAGGATTATTTTGGAAGATTTGTTCTTTAAAAAAAAACAACCCTATTGGGTTGCCTATCTATTTTTTTGGATAAGTATTTGGCTGCTATTGGGCTGCCTATCTAAAAAACAAACAAAAAAACTATTGGCCCTTATTTGGGGCTGGGCTATGAGAGGTTGGGAGGCTGGGCAGGGCTGGGAAAATTTTTTTTTACAGATTTTTAAAATTTTGGGCTGGGCTGCAGCCACCTATGCCCAGCCCTAGGTCCGCCCTTGATAGAGAACATAATGGTGCTCCTATTAAAGTTACAAAGTTGATATATAAAAAATAATAATAATAATTAAAGTGTGGCAGTTTTTGCGGGTTACGGGTTTAACTCGCGACTCGTCCGCAACCCGCAAATTTGTCATATTTCAAATCGCATCCGCCTGCATTATGTTTGCGAAACCGCCAATTTATATGCGGGTTGGGCGGTTTGAGCGGTTCGGATAAACCGTTGCCCACCCCTAGTGGATGTGGTATTAGAAAAATGGTTCGTCGGACTATTTTTTTATATTTTATCTTTATTTTTTTACATGTTAAGCATTTTTTTGGAACATTAATGTTTAATATTTTTGTATTTTTTTGTGTTATTATTTTATATAAAAATAATTTAACAATCCCTGCTTTAACAACTATTATCAAAATAAACACAATTTTACTTCTTCACTATCATTCCCCTCACTAACAATTTCCTCACTAACAATTTCTTCATTATTAATCCCCTCACTATCAATCCCCTCACTATGAATTCCATCTATTCTGCGTCTGAAAACAAATGGGGCCCAAGGGTGGTGGGTTAGTGGGAAGGCATCCTTCTTCATAGACGTGACTTAGGTTTGAATTTGAGGGGGATGAATTTATTATTTTACAGTTCGTTTTTTATGGAGATCTTATTATGTACTCTGATCAAAATTTGAACTCGTCTGTAACATGTGATTGTGCTTCATTAGTGCCTCAGTGGTGGGTTCTGGCCCTACGGATGCAGTAATAACATCTCAGAGTATCTTTTTTTACGAGTTAAAAAAAAAAGTTCCTAAATTGAGTTAGATGTAAATGAGATGATTGATAAATAATTAAATAAGATGTGAGATAAATTTATCTTAAGATATTTTAAATGATTATCACATTATTATGTTGTATATTAATTATTAATAAAATTAATAATCTTCATTTTTTTTTTCTCACATTAAAATCAAAAAGAATATATGTACTTTTACTTTTTGAGAAAATTTAATTTTCCATATTTTTCTTCCATGCACTTTTATTTCAAAATTTAGCTTGATTTTCACGTTGAGATGTTGAGCAAATTATTTAGTTCTTATCTCTTAATAGAGAATAACTTTTCTGGGTATTGTTTATTTGTGATTTGAGATATTAGTTTAGGGTAAATTATAAATAAATTTTTTGAGATTTAATTAAAATACGAATCTCTCTCTGTAGTTTGAAAAATTACATTTCACCCTTGAAGTTTCTAATTTCATAACAAATCATCCATTTTATTAATAAATCATTAAGTCAATTAACAGTTTTTAATGATATTAGAAATATGTTTCAATTAATAATTTAGGTAATTTATTATTATATAGGAGAACAATTATGAATTTTATTTTTTTAGTTAATTTTGTTAAATAAAAAATTCTAACAATGGGGTATTTGTAATTTTTCAAATCACATAGGGCAATCTGTACTTTAAGCAAACCTCAGGGGTGTATTTGTAACGTACCCATTATTTTAAAAATAATTTTTTTAAAGAGAGTTTTAAAAAATTTAAAAACTATTTAGTTATATATTTTAAATATAGTTTTGGAGTTTTTGATTGTTTGATAATTTTTGTATAGTTGAATACATAGGTGTGAGAGAAAAAATGATTAATTGATTGATGTGTAATAGAGAGAAAAAAAAAATTATTGATTATTTTCTTATTTTCAGCCAAACATATTTTTAAAATTTTTTCTCTAAAAATATATTTTTAAAGACAAACTAAACATATCCGATGTAAAAGCATCCGTATCAAACTAGCTAAACTAATTTTTTAGCTAGATTAGTGATACTGTTCATCAAAAATGGTCTGCATTAGTCTCGCTACTGTTCATCATTAATATACGAGTGCTACAGTACCTCGCTACAACAAGCGAGGTACTGTTCATCGCTAGTTATGGGCTATTTTGGGAAGATGGTTATAATCAACTTTTTGGTTAAAAGTTGATTAAAAGCTGATTATAATCAGCTTTTTGTGAGAGAGGGAAGTGGATTATAACCCACTTCCCAAAAGACCCCTATGTGTTACCGGACGTCCACCCGGAAGTCCGGCAAGTCAACCCGCCAGTCAATCGGTCAACGCCAATTTATTTATTTATTTTTTTACATTTCCTCCAGTTTTACCTTTTGTAAAATACAAAAATTGTTTGGTTCATAACTCATCAACTTAATTATAAAAAAAAAAATAACAAATATTTTAATAGGATTTAGTTAAAATAAAGAGTTTGACATGGTAGGATAATTAGCTAAAATAGAAAAATAAAATTTTAAATTATAATTTGACTAGAATTTTGTAGGGACTAATATTAATGCTTTAAGGTTGATCTCGTTAAAGTTTGAGACATGTTAACAGTTGATCCAGATATAGAAGATGAACTTTGTAGATAGGGCCACTATCCAATGCTTCCACCCTAAAAATGTTACAGGCCTCTAATGAATTATTAAATATTTTAAAAAATATTATAGACTTTATTAAATTAATAATTACTCTGAGGTCCCTAAAATTACTTAGCTTTCAATCCGGTTTGTGTTTGCTTTGGTTTCTAGAATCAATTTTGAAAGTTAATTTGTTTGTAAATGGTTTTAAAATTTTATTTGATTGTATATTTTCAAAATTGTTTTTACAAATTTAGAGTTTTATAGTTTGGGATGATTTGTGTGGGACATATTTTGTGAATGACAACACATGACCAAAATGGCACCGGAGTGTCAGCCGAGGTGCCACGTGTCTTGGTCATGTGCCCGAGGTGATCTCGGATAAGCCGAGGTTATTTACAGAGATACCAGAATCTGAGATGAGCGGATAAAGGACAAGAGTCCTAGAATGGGGGAGGATCTCAGTCTGGATAAAGATAAAACTCTTAAGGAATTTATCTCTATCTGGCTGGGAGTCCAAGATGAGCATTGAGCCGGAGTCCATTGAAGCTAGGCTTCTACAGAGATTAGGTTAGTGCTGGCTATAAAAGTAAGACACCCTCGTGGGTCAAAGACACCCTCAACGAAAGATTATACGTGCTTAACGTGAACGTAAGTGAAACTTAGGTTTACATTAGGGGGCAGAGAACTGGAGAATGATGAATGAGCTTAAAAATTTGAAGTGCTTTGGACTTGTTGAAATTTTTTGGAAACATTTACAGGTTAAGAATTGGCTTAACACTTGTTGAAATTTCAGAAAAATTTACAAGTTGCAGTTAAGCCGATGTAATATTCAAAGAAGTACCCGACATGTGTACTTGCCGAGATGGCCAACCAGGTTGCTAGGCTTGGAGACGGTAGAAAGAAGAAGTCTTGATAGAAGATAGCATGTGAAAGTAAAAGAGCAATATTGAATAACACTATTTTGGTATTTTTAAGTGTTAGTCGAGGAAAACATTTAAGGTTCATATCCGAGGTATTGTATCCCGGAGTCATTATACAACTAAGTTATACTTTGAAGAAATACAAAAATACTAAGTATGGAAGCAGGAAAGGCATGAAGAAAAGCAGTTAAGCATACAAACATACAACATTTGAAAGAAGAAATCAGACTTGCATTCAAAAAAAAACTTGTCCATAGGCAAAAAAGCACTTCGGCCTGCAAAAGGATTACTTGTTTAATTACAGAAGGAGCACTTCGGCCCAACGAAAAGCAGAAGACTGTTACAAAGAAAAATTACAAAAGCTCAGAAATAAGATGTTAAACAGACTGCTTTGCATCGGCGATTGGCTGTGTTTCGGCCTCAGCAGACAGTTGGGAGAGTTTCTCGGTAACCTTTTTGGCCTTGAACTTAGCGTTGATCTCTTGGAGAGCCTTGTCAAGGCTCTTCTCGGTGCTTTTGACCTCGGCTTCAGGCGCGTTCTTGGGAACCTCATCCTCATTATCCTGAGTCAAGTCAACGACTTGCTCATTTAGAGTTGGAGACTTGGCTCCAGTAGCTTCAGTTTTCTTAGAATTGTCGGCTTCAGCTTCCTTATCATCCTTGGCCTCATCTTCGGATTGGGTTGGAGCGGGAGGGAATGGCACGACAAGTCGGCTCTCATCTCGGAGAGGTGAGTCCTCGGGGACAGCCAGTTTATTCAGAGCAGCTATCCAACCAAGGGTGTAACCCTTGTTGCATGCCTGTCTGACTTGCTTTTTGTACTCCTCATGAACGTCAGTTGCCCCCTTGGTATAGGCCTTCTCGTCTACCTCTTTGATTTATGCTGCCTTTGTAGACAATGCCGTTTGGAGCTCAGTTTGGGCCTGGGCCTCTTTTTCTTTGGCTTCTTTTGCCTCGGCCTTAGCGACCTTGGCAACATATTCTGCGGCCTCAGCCTTATCCTCAGCATTCTTTAGGGTCAGCTCAATAACCTTGGCCTGGTCAAGAAGGCCTCGGATACGGGCCTCGGCTTTGTTAAAAAAGGACAGCAGCTTGGCTGCCTCCTTGGTCTTTTGGGTAAGCTCTTTTTTCAACACATCGGTCTTGACTACTAGGGAGTGACCCTGCTGGATAGCCTGCAAGAGTGCAAAGGAAATTGGTTAAGTATGGAAACCAGAGTTGAAGTTAGAAAGAAAGTTACAAGTATTAAGACTTACCAAGACACAATGTTGCATCATCATTGCATAGTTTTCGTACTCCGAAAGCTCAACTATCCGGTTGATGTCGGCTGGGAGTAGAACGGCGGTGGAAATGACGGCATCGGCCTCCAAACTGTCAAGAGCACTATCCCTCGCAAGAAGAAGTCGGTCTCCGACTGTGACGGTTGGATTCCAGGGAGCGTCGAAGCGAAAAGGATCAGAGGAGCCGCTCGACCTCGGCCTTTTGGATTATGGAGGGTCAGATGCTTTAGCCTCGGCTGGCCTCTTGTTGGCCGAGGGAGTACTCTTTTCAGCCTCGGCCAATTTGGAGATTGGAACAGTGTCCTTAGAGTTAATTTGAGTCACTGTTGCCTTAGCTTTGGCTTTCTTCATCCTCTTTGGCTTGGCATTGGGTTGGGATTGAAAGGGGGAGGATTGAACTGTTACAACCCCAGGCAGGTTGGCCAAAAGGTTTTCAACGATAGCCTTGCTACGGCCCATCTCTTCGGCAGTAGTGGCTATAGTGACTTTGGTATCGAAGCGGATCGTTAGAAGTGCAATAGATGGGTTGGCTGGATCGTAAGCCGACGCCTCAGTGTTTTGACATTTGCGGCTATGAGTTCTGCCTGCAAGAGCAAAGAGCGAAGCTTAGCGTCGGCGTTGGCGTTGGGTTGGAGAAATCAGTTGAGGAGCAGACGTTGATGCAACCTCGGCTAGATCAAAAGATGAAGCTTGATCAGGCCTTGGTGAGGAAGCAACTGTTGGAGTTATAGCAGAGGGAGGAGTCCTGCTCCTCTTGGAACGTCGGGCAATGTGGATTTGTAGGTTGGAATGTAGTTGAGCAGTAGAACGGCCTTGCGCTAATCAACCGGCAAGCCCAGCAGCCTTCTCAAGTCCTTGTTAGGAAGTAATGACTGGCGAAAATCTTTTAAGGGTTGGGGGAGAGCTGTAAGAATGAAAATCATACATTAGAATATATATAAGGAATAAAGTGTTAAGTCTTAAACAGAAAAATTGACACTTGGTTCTTACCCTCATCCTCTTTAAACATCGATCGACGCAAAGGATAGAGATGAAGGTCTTCGTCAAGAGCAAATTCCCAGTTGCTAGAGACGATGAAGTAATCATCTCCAGCACCTTTGTTGGAGTCTGGGAGGTTGGCTATGAGTTTGTAGGCTGTAGATCTCGGCTTCAGGTAATAAATGTAGCCTTTTTCGGATTTCAGGCCACACATGGTGTAGCAATATTGGATGTCAACTAGTGTTATCCTAGCATTTTCTCGGCTAGCTAAAGCAATTATATATGTGACACCATAAAATATCCTCTCACATGGATTGTTGGTGAAATTCAACGAAGATGGTTCTATGAACCTGCAAAAGATAAATATGGTTGATGCCACCCAACCGGGGTTACCGGCCAGGGACACTCCGATAATGAAGTTAGAATCCATGAATGAAAAATCAAGAATTATAAATAGTGTTTGGGTGCTGTGTGGAGTAGAGAAATCCCACTTACATTCCATGAGATGCCTTTCTTTTATAGATGGGGAGTGGGCCGAATAGGCCCAACAGTTGGCCCCCTTGGTAGGCCTTATTTGAGTTAGCCCAATAAGCTTATATATATATATATATTTCTGGCTCCCACAATTGCCCCAAAACTTTCATTGTCTTGAATGGAAGGAATGGGAGTTTTTATTGCTGAGTCATGCTGTTCAAATAGATGTCAGGTCTCTTGACAAAAAATACAATTGATAAATGAATGAATGAATGAATGACTCGATGAATGCATGCATGTATATATGTATGTACAAATATATGTATACAAGGGAGAGAGATTAAATAAATGATGGTGATCATAGTACGAAATTATATCACATGAGTTCCAAACAAATCATAACAATGGGCCACGGTATTGTTACCCCCGAGTGAGGGTGTAGGACATTGCCGAGTATGAAGAGCACTTCAAAATATAGACTTTCGTATCGAGCGAGAGATATTTCTATGTGCCGAACAAGAAAATGATTTCCTGAACCAAATAATGTAAATTAAATAAAGTAGATATATCGGCCAAAAAATAGATCACGGTATTATTACCCCCGGGCAAAGGTGTAGACCTGTGGTATTACAACCCCCGAGTGAGGTGTAGGCCACGGTATTCTAACCCCTGGGCATGGGTATAAGCCGCGGTATTCTAACCCCCAGGTATGGGTATAGGCCGCGATATTCTAACCCCCGGACATGGGTGTAGGCCGTGGTATTTTAACCCCCGGCATGGGCTCCGTGCCGAGTGCGAAGATTACGCTATGCTCGGAGACTTTTGCTGATTTTAAGTGGTGATCAAGTGCCAATATTGCAAGGATTTTGAATAATGCATCCTGTCAGTGATGGCCTATTTAATTGCCGAATAAATGTTGAGCCAATTAGCATTGGCCGATTTGCAATTTGCAATTTGCATTTAGTCTAACGTAGACTTGCCCCATTGCTTTCGAATGACAGGTATTAGTCGGAAGGAATACAGATTGGACTGGCCCCATTGCCCTATGTTGCAGGGAAGACAGAGGATTACTTATGAGCCCCAAGATCTTGCGGCTGAAAGTGCTTGCCGATCGGGTATGATGTGAACGTTGATTTTGCATTTAATATTCTCGATTGGCCGATGTATTGAGCTTGATATGCGACTCAGAATTTCCAGAATTGGATTGCACGGATGTATTCAGAAGGTCCAAATAGTTGGAAATGACTAGGGATCGCTATAATCGGACTCCGGATGGCGTAGTTGTAGCCAAAATAGATCTGAGAGCTCAGATCAGTAGGGTGTAATTCAATTGCGAAGCACAGGATAGTTCCTCTATTGGTTAGCTAGTCATCTTCTCCAGCAAACCTGTTCACTTTCTATACAAATTTTGATCGGCCCATATGGCTTCGTTTTAGCTCTGATTTTGACGCGGTTTATGGCGTTGGACTCATCTTAATGAGGACTTCATGCCGGTATGGTCAAAACTTGATTTTGACAATTTTGAAAATTTTAATTTTCTGAAAATTTGGACCGTTTCGCAACTACCAACGACCTTTGGTTAGTTATTGGCTTATCGGGTTGGTGGGTTTGGACTCCTTGAATTGACACAAATCTGCAAGTATTTTCAAATGTGGATTTCGACAAGCCGAGATGCGAGTATTATGCCAAGATATTAGTGTCGAGCAAGATTGTGTATGCAGTCGATATAAGATACATGTGCCATCCGTGATTAGCATTGCCGTTGAGCTTGATGACGACGTTATGGCCACGGAATTTTGGAAAGCAAACTTGTGTGGATTCAAGTTGGTAGCCAAGTGATTTGCATGCGATAATAATTTCAAGTGTTGCTGAATAAGAAACATGGTTGAGCTATCTTGCCGAATAATGGTGGGGGATAATGTTGCCGAGTAGGGAATGTTAGTCGAATAACCCATGAATAATGTTGCCAAATAGAGAGAGTTAGCCGAATAAGCCATGTTGCCGAGTAGGGAGAGCTGAGCAAAAATGGCTGCACTTCTGATAATTAAATCATGAGATTGTTACAGAAGAGATAAATGAATTAATAATTGTAAATATACTTGAGTTATTGTTTGTTTATTTATTTATTTATTATTGTTTATTTATTTTTATTTTTATTTTTATTTTGTTTGATTTGCTTTTTATTATTTATTTATTTAATTTGAAGATGACAAATGGTGAAGAAGTTCAAGTTGTGGGTTCTGCCCCAGGTGGTGGTTGATGGCCTAGCTCCAAGAGCCTGTTGGTGAAATTGCATGCCAATCGGATATGATTTGTCCGTTGATTTTGCATTTAATGTTCCCGATCGGCCGATGTATTGATCTTAATATGCGGCTCAGAATTTGCAAAATTGGACTCTAAAAATGGATTCTACATGGCGAAAAACTTAAGAGTAATTGCCCCCAAAGTCACCGGACCACCCGATTAATCCGAACACTGTAAGATGTAACGACGCACCTTGCACCGACAAACGCGCAATAAATTCTTATGTCATCTTCTCCATGCAACATATCGTGAAAAGCAGATTTTTTTTTTAGCTTCAAACTCCTAACTTTGAGCCTTTGTATCTCCCTCGTTTTAAGTTCGATTTGCTTCATTTTTGCGGTGTTGAATTCGGCTCGTAGCCTAGTGTTCATGTAATAACCCGACCCTCGTATGTGTTTCTGGTATATTTTCAGTCCCACATTCTATGCATTTAAATGCTTATTATGAAACTTTATGTGAAATTAAGTTTAATTAAGTGAATCCTATGATTATGGGTGCATATCTGTCTAATAAGAGAAAAAAAATCTGTCACAATTATAATGTTTGAACCAGAAATTGGAAGCCTTAGAGACTTAGTTACCTGAAATTGATGTTGTATTTGAGTTCAGTATGATTTTTAGATCATAATAGAATGTTCTGTGAAATTTTGATTTGGAACAATTAAATTGATTAAATTTCGTCTTTATTCAACTTTATATATATCTATATGTGCCTCTTTGAGCATTTGACTTTGAGCCCTATGCAAAGATCTCCTGAGAGAGAGGGAAGCAAAGAATTTGAGAGAAAGAGGGAGGTTCTTCAAGGAAAGGATTGGGAAAAATTAAGAGGGTTTATAGGGGGATTTTAACTCAAGGTATGTTTAATCTATTCAAATTGACCCTCTCTTTGAATTGAGTAGGAATTCCTCTATATTATGTAATTCAGGGTTGATAATATAGATTATGTATGTGTTAAGTGGTTGATTGAGTTGTTGTCTATTGTGTTGAATTGATTTGGGGTTGTATTGAATTATTTAGTGAGGAATTGCATCTTACTTCTTCAATTAGCAAGCTTGAACTCATCCTTGTAAACAAATGGTTACATATGTGAGTGTGTATGTGCATGTGGGTGTGTGTGTGTGGAAGATGGAAATGTTATGGAAGTGAGTATGTTGTGAGTTTTAAAATTAAAGATGTAGATTGAGATGTAGTTGTAGTTCTATTTACATAATTTTTGGACCTAATTGGAGCCTTGTAAATACTTACAAAAAATTAGGTTTTTACTTGAAATTTCGGACTGAAACTGTACAGAATCGCCGCACGTGCGGGGGTTGTGGCCGCACGTGCAGGAGCACTGCCGCACGTGCATGAGTCATGGCCGCACGTGCGGGAAATTGAGAATTTCTGGGTTTTGGCTACTGCTAAAAAGGCACGTGCGGGGCTTCCCAGCCGCACGTGCGGCCCATGCTGCAAAATATTATCTGCTCTGTTTTACGTGCTCGACCCTCTGATATTTTTGAAATTGGTATTTGATGCCTTCTAATGTTGGTAAAAATTCATTTGAAGCAAAGCGAGTCAGGAAATGATTCAACAAAGAAAGATGAACTAATTTGCGAGTTATGTATGTGTGCAGGGACACACTTCGGGAAGAACTAGCACTTCGCCACAACACTGTGAGTAGTAGTACTGTAGTAGTATACTGTACTATCGCTAATAATTCCCATTAGCACTCTGTTATTGCATATTAACTATGTTAACTTATATGGATGATTGAAAGGATGTGTGTACGTTCATATAACTCTGAACTCTGTATGACTCTGAAACTAATCCATTCTGATGATATCTGGACCTGTGGCCAATCTGTTAAGTCTGTTAGGCCTATGGCAAATCTGTGAAATCTGTTAGGCCTACGGCCAATCTGTAAAATCTGTTTGGCCTACGACCAATCTGCAAAATCTGTCTGGCCTAAGGCCGTTTGGTAAATCTCTGGGCTTGAAGCCGCTCTGAATAAAATCTGGGCCTGAGGCCGTTTTGAAAATGTTTACTGAATGGGATTAAACATATGCCTACGCATCTATATGCATTATAAATCGAGTTTATCTAATGTTAAGTTTAAGTATTATTATTCACTGAGCCTGACTCACTCTGTATTTTGTCTGCTTCTATAGGTAATCAATCTGGAGGTCAGCCTTAACCCTCGATGCTCGTCTCTCTTTTGTCAACCTCAGTGTGTCCAGGCACTTAGATGAAGTCTGTGCATTTTGTGAAGTTTTGTTAAGCTTTTGGCATTGCACTCAAATTGTCTGCCTAAGGTTGAAATGTATATAACCCTTTCTTCACCAATGTTTTGTTATACGCCCAACCATAGGGCTGAGTCCATGTATGTATGTGTATATAACTGGCTCCCAAGTGTATGTCATTATATGTTTATCTACCTTATGTAATGTTTGTGATCCTGGCATAGTAGGGATTGCTCAATGGATATTGTTTTATGTTACTGTAGGATATTAAATGCTTCCGTTCAGGCCTTGTATCTTATGTATGTCGAGTTAAGTGTCTGTTTCTGAAGCGGTCATGCTCAAACTTTTAAGGGCGGGTTTGGGGCGTGACAGTTCATTTCATCAGTCATACACCTCATTCCGCCACTGCTCGGATGCCGGCAGACCTCCCAATGTTGACTAATAAGATGGTTTTACTTCTTTTTGTTGTTGTTATTTTTGTTCGGCTCTTGTCCTCGACAACAAATGTAGTCGGTGGAAGAATGTACTTGGAGGGGAAATGTACTCGGCAAACTTGGTGGTTCACGTTGTTGGCTATGCACTCGACGACGAATAATCGAGGCAGTTTTCATTGCCAAAGAATGGAGCTCGGCGTCATAGATCAGCCGAATAACTCTGTAGTTGTGCCGAGAAATTTGCTATAAGTTATGGCACTGCCGAAATGCATATGCATGGGCTCCAACGTCAAATACAAATGTAAAGTTGTCGAATCAGCCATGTTGGATTGCTGTACAGCCTTGGTGGATTGCGAAACAACATCAGTGTCCATTGTATATGTAATGTGACTTTGCTGAGAAGTTGGTCAGCAATACTTGGGTCTGTGATTGTGCTGATCTTTTGATCGGTGATTTTCTTAGCGTCGCGGTGTGCCGAAACACTTGGTCGACATCTCTTTGGATTTGGTTTTGCTAAGAACTTTACTGGCAATGGTTGGCAACTCATCTTGGCTCTTTCTTGCTGGAGCATTTGGTCGGCTTGTTCTTGTAGTGTTGTCTTTGCCGAGAGTTTGGGTGGTAATGCTTGGTAACTTTTGGCTTTGTCGAGTGCACTTGTTAGATGAGAGAAATGCTCAAATGCTAGGAGGCATTTTAAATTATACTAAAGTAATAATTGCCCAAGTTCTAAGAATAATTTCTGTTGATGTTGAGGAAAACATATTCAATTAATAATTGTGATAAACAACAAGTTGAAATTAGATAAAACAATGTAACTCTTGACGTCGTCCTTTATTGTGGTGCCAAATAATAATGTTTAATCTAATCAAGATATACCAAGAAACAGAAGTGAAGACCCAACAAGGGGTCAGACTATATGCCTAGTTCTTAAGCCAAACAGGTCATGGAGGCATATATGTGAGAGATATATAAAGACATGCAAATATTAGCTTTGTGGTGATTAATTTCTAGATCGGCAAATTATTATTATTTATTTACTTATTTATTTTCAATAGATAATATAGTTATGAAGAAATTGGTCGGCAACTCAATAAAGAGCCGACTAACACTTGTTAAATGGCATGCAGCTCTGCTATTATGTTGTTCGGCCCCATAAGCAATTGTTGCACTCTCAAAACTCAATTTGTATGTCACTGTTGCTAAAAAAGCTATGTTTGGCAGAGCAAACTCTATGCTAATAAGAAAATATATTATACATGTAATACGGATTATCGATTATACTTACCAATTGGCCTCTTGATCGGCAAGTCAGCAATTGGCTCGCTGACTTCTTTGGTTGTCGAAGTGGATTGCCGAGTTGCCTTCTTTGGTTGCCGAAGTCGTCGCTGCAGTTTTCTTGACAAACTGAAATGAGTATCTAAACAAAACAAAAAGGTTGCCACAAGGATCAAGTTGATAAATAAATTTATATGAAAAGACTACAAAAATGAGTCAACTGTGAGAGAGAGAAAACAACAAAACAGCCCCTTGAATTGCTTTCTCTGTATCTGGTTAGAAAATCCATAGTATATAGAGTGCTTGAAATGGAAAGCAAGCTCGACATGGAAAGCAAAGCTTTAATTATACTGATGCAAATGACATTGAAATATAAATAAACTTGTAGTAGATGAGAGCAAAAACAAACAGTGTGTATTTATCATCTTCTTCGTTGAACTCTCTCAGACGATTCCCACAGACGGCGCCAATTGTGAGACCATGAAATATCCTCTCACATAGATTGTTGGTGAGATTCAACGAAGATGGTTCCATGAATCTGCAAGAGATAAATATGGTTGATGCCACCCAACCAGGGTTACCGGCCGGGGACACTCTGATGATGAAGTTAGAATCCATGAATGAAGAATCAAGAATTATAAAGAGTGTTTGGGTGCTGCGTAGAATGGAGAGATCCCACTTACATTCCATGAGGTGCCTTTCTTTTATAGATGGGGAGTGGGCCGAATAGGCCCAACAGTTGGCCCCTTTGGTAGGCCTTATTTGGGTTAGCCCAATAAGCTGATATATATTTTTTTGGCTCCCACAATATCGTTGATAACCTTATAGGAGTTAATGGCCAGTTGCATCGGGTTGAGCTTGTAGTAGTGAAGAATTTCTCGGAAAAGAATGTGTAGAGAGAACCTAAGTCCACACTCTGTGAAAGCAACTACGGGAGAAGGCATGGAGTCCCCATCAGGCATGATGGAGTCCTCCTCCCCTGCCAGCCTAAGGTGAACATCGGTTGGGATGGAGAACTCTCGACGGAAATACTCTATTTTTTCTGGGGTATCTACCCTCCACCTAAACATATCCATGATGTCGACTAAAGGAAGAAGGTGCAAGGTTTGGGAAAGAATGAGTGGAATAAGTATGAATACCTCTGTTAAAACCCTAAACTAGCAGCTTCTAGGGTTTTTTCGGATCTAAGGGAGGATTTGGTTCAGTTTTTTCTAATGTATGTGATCTCTATCAAAACCCAAAGCCTAAATCTATATGGAAATAGAGAACCAATGGCAAAAATTTGAAAACAAGACAAAGAGAAGCAGAAAAGAAAACATGATTCAGACTTAAGAAATTCAAGAACACTGAGTGAGTGTGTGCAAATGTGCAAAAACTCAGAACAATGGTAAAGTTCCTAAAGTCTCAAGTGTATGAATAGTTCATATGTACAGACCCAACAATAGATTGAAAAAGAACTAAGTCGCAAACAGGCACGTTTGGCACCCAAATGATAAAATTCAAAACACAAGCAAAGATTCAAGAACGTGAATAGATTCATAATGACAGCAAACAAAATATAAGCAGGCGACAGAGTTTGAAATAAACCAAAGACTGAAAAAGGGGAAAACAATGGCTTACCAAAGAAGAATGACGCCAGATGAACATCGACGAAGTCAGATGACGAGAGTGGTCGCAAACAAACGATGAAAAGTTCGCCGGAGGAGGTGATCGAAGCGGTTTCAGAAAGCTCGAAGAAACAGCAATGGAGGATGGGGATTTGTTAGAGAGAGAAAACCTTAAATGCAGAGGGAAAACAAGAATGTAAAGTGAAGAGACGGAGAGAGAGGGAGATGTTTTGTTAAAACACGAAAAGGCGGCAAAGCCACAATGAATGTGCCTTGGACGACGTGCCTGTCAAGCGGCGCACACAGAAGCGACGTGACCTGATAGTGCGTGTCAGGTATGAATTAATGAGAAAATGATGTGTGGCGGAAACGGTTAAGAAAACCGTGTGTGACAGCTCATACGCAGATAGAACTCTTGGAGTTCTTGATTTAATGGAGCGAGAACCTGGGCTAGAGAAACGGTTCTGGTTAAGGAACTTGAAGAACTTGGTTCTTGGCCATTGATAAAGTGGACTGTAGAGTCTTGGTTATGTCAAGCCGACGTATGATGATCTCGGTCATGAAGGATGGAATAGGTCTTAGCCGGTGTGCTATATGGACAAACAGTATAAGTTTTATCACCTCAGGATGTCGAGGTAATAGAACCTAGGGGGTAGTTGTGGGAACATATTTTGTGAATGACAACACGTGGCTAAGGTGGCACCGGAGTATCAGCCGAGGTGCCACGTGTCTTGGTCATATACCCGAGGTGATCTCGGATAAGCCGAGGTTATCTGCAGAGATACCGGAATCCGAAATGAGCGGATAAAGGATAAGAGTCCTAAAATGGAAGAGGACCTCGGTCTGGATAAAGATAAAGCTCTTAAGGAGTTTATCTCTATCTAATTGGGAGTCCAAGATGAGCATTGAGCTGGAGTCCATTGAAACTAGGCTTCTACAGGGATTAGATTAGTACTGGCTATAAAAGTAAGGCACCCTTGTGGGTCTAAGGTACGCTTTTTGTATTTTGGCTAGTGAGTTAAGCACTATTTGCTATCTTTGAGAGATATCTGAGTACTGACTTGATCGTCGGAGTGCCCCCGGGTGGACGAACCACCGCTGGAGTCTTTTCTTTCTGTGACAGGTTGTTCGGGCGTAATTTGTTCTGCCTGTGCTCTCCAGCTAGGTATCTGTTTGGCAGTGTGGTCGAAAATCAACACCCACAATTTGTAATTATTTTTTAGTTGAACAAATAGGTGTGAGAGAGAATGATTAATTTACGTATATGATATGAGAGAAGAAGAGAGAAGATATAAAAAGTGATTGAAAACAATTTTGAAAAAATTGTAAAACATGGTTACATTTTCAAATCAAATTTTGATATGAAAAATCTAAAAAAAAACTTGTTTGGTTTACAATTTAAAAAAAAATCATTTTCAAAATTTATCTCATTTCCTCCCACATCTTACACATTAACCAATTAATTTTTCATTCCTCCCTTTTGCTCTCACGTCCTACATGTCAATAAATCATTTTTTCTTTTACATCCATTTATTCAATTAAAAAATAAATAAATACAAAATATCTCAAAGCTATTTTCAAAACATACAACAAAATAATTTTTTAAAATTTGCAAACTCTTTTAAAAAATTATATTTCAAAATTGGTTCTCAAAACTAAACCAAACGGGATTAAATTTTGAATTTTGACCTCTTAAAAACTAATTTAGAAATCCAAACCAAACGGAGCCCATAACTTTGGCCTCATTTGGGAATTTGACTATTTTAATTGGTTATTTTAATTTTTGGCTATTTTAATAGGCTAAAATTTTTGTGTTTTTGAAGATAATTGGATTATTTTATAATTGGATGTGATATTTGTGAGAGAAAAAGCATAATGGTTATAAATTTGATGTAACATTTAATCTTACTATTTTATATTTTTGTGAATTTTAATCAAAAAATAACCCAAAGCCCACTTGCCAAACAGGGTCTTTGTTTATCTCAAACTATGTTCTTGCACATTCTCGTGGGCAACTCATTGGTAGGGTCCCCCATCTATTGGGCATCTCTAACCACAAGCTGATGGGACCATTCTCATTGGGCCTAGCCCAACTGGGTTAAATTCACTCAAGGCCTAGCTGAGATAACCATTGTATATGAACTTAGCCTAACTAAGTAGTTATTTTGAATGTGCTATATATAAGTGTATTTTTTAATTTTTTGATTAAAAAAGTAGAGAAAAAATATGTGTTTGGGATAACTTTTTGAATTTTTACGAAAAGACGTGTAATAAAATATTGTAGTAAAATCAAAATTACAATTTTACCCTTTTGACTTTTTGACTTTTTAAGTAGTTGAATTCAAATTATTTTACCCTGCTGGCTTCCCCTACAAGCTACCATTGAATAATATAGACTTTTTAACTTTTTTAGTAATTTTTTGACTTTTTAAATTTATCCCAAACAAAGCCGTCAATTGTGACCACATTATTATTTTTGTACATAAAACGTTATTATAAATTGAATAATTAACAAGAAAGTAAATATAATGAAAAATCTTAACCAACATGTTGTATAGTATGTGGTGTTTTGGAAAGTTGGTAAACAGTTGACTTTTTGGTTTTTTTGACAAAAAGTTAGATTCTTTTGGGTAAAAAAACTGGCGTAAGGATCCTCTGGAGTAAATCCCTGCAGTGATCTCCTAAAGTATTTAATCCAACAGCTAAAAATGTAACTCACCAAAACGACGTCGTTTTGGTGAGTAGTTTGAAAAAAAAATAAAAAAAATTTCAGTCAGTTCAAAATTCCCTCCATATGGCTGAACTATACCAAACGGCGGAAAGAAGAAAACAAAGAACGAGAGAGCGAAGAAGAGATAGAGAGGCCGCTACTTCCTACATCCTGTCGTCCCGCTGTGGCTGCCGTCCTGCCATCGCCACTGTCCTGCCGCCGTTGACCCCATGTTCCAACCGATTGTAAAAAAATATAGGTATTTAGAACATGTTATAACAATCCCTGTGATTATATTATATATACATACATTATACAGTAAGAATTTGATTATTACATGGAGAATTTGGTTATAGAACAATCCCTGTGATAATATATATATACATTATATATTATATATATACACAGTAGTTTAGAACAACATGTGGTATTGTAGACACCCCATTTTTGACCGACCTTAAGACTCAGACGTCACCGATTGAGCGCTCGGTGATGTTGCATATCGTGCTCGTTCAGAAATCTCAGAGTCTCGGCCGTGAGCCCTGCCTCCGGACTTCCGAACCCTTTTTTGTGCCTTGCCTCGGTTTGCGAACCAGACTTGGTTTTCTCTGTTTCTTTTCCTGAGGGGAGGGAGAGGTCCCGTAGACCATCTCTTAGTGGCCGTGGGCTACATTTCGTGGCCGTAGGCCATTTTGCCCATTTCGGAGCCCGGTTCCCGGTTTTCGGAGCCGTCAGGCCGTGTGCCTTGGTTCGGGACCGTCTAACCATCTCCGATTGCCCCAGTTTTTGGCATGCATCTTATTTACTCCCTTTTGAGGGACACTAAGGTCTGAGAGACCCACTTCGTGGCCGAATGCCACTTTCGGTGTTTAACAGCCTGTTTTCGGGACCCCGAACTGCGTGTTTTGGCCCCCGAACATTCGTTTTGCATCGATTTTCGTTCATTTTTGGCAGGTACCTCTGTTTTATCACCAGGAAGGTCACTGAAGGGTGGGAGGCCAGAAATTGTCTCAGCAACCAGTTATTGTTACGACCCAAACCCGGCCCTATGGGTTTAGCACCGTAACTGGCCAGTAATCCGAGATTACCGAAGGCCTGCTGAACAGTAATACAGTTAAACAGAGTACAGGGCCTGGCGGAAGCCAATACAGTAAGTAACTAGTGTCCATTGAGCTGTGAAAATCCGTATGCCAAAAACATTTTTCATGCATTCATACAGTTCAGAACAGTACGGTCTATATACAGTCTATACAATCATATACAAACATTCAGTACGGGGACCTAATCCCTCGATAACAGTACAGTAAAACAGTAGACAGTCTATACAGTAGTACAAAACGGTAAGGAGACCGATGGGGGACACAAAAACACCCCAAGCTATAGCATGGCAACTCGGAACCTCGCAGTGAGGCACATAGGCTGGCTTGACAAAACTGGGGACCAACCCACGCTCCTAGCTCCGGTCTGGCTGCTGAGAACCTACATATATATATAAACAGTGAGCTAAAGCCCAGTGAATAACATAAAGCGTAAAGAGGTTATGAATGAATGTCCTGACAGTAATGAAAACAGTTCATTAAACAGTATTTCAGTCTTTCAGTATTTCAGTTAATCAGTCATATGTGGTACACCCATTAGCCTATAAACAGTAGGTCCAAAAGGACCGGGTCTTAACAGACCCAACAGTAATGATGGCCATCAATCAGTAAACAGTATGGTTCCACAAGGGAACCGACAGAGCTCTGTAACAGTAACAGTAAACAGTAAGTGCTAAGGATGCCACAATACAGTTCAGAATACAGGACATACATTCATTCAGTAAATAATATCAGTTCAATAAACAGTTCAGTTCAGTATTCAAAAGATAACCATTTTGAACATATCTTTACACAATCGTTACTCACAGAGATTGGGCTACAGTATGCTAGAGCGCGTTTCCCCAGTCGCCAACCCTACACAGTTAACAGATCGAACACACTAAGCTATACAGTGGGGAAGGATAATAACTAAATCCCTAAATTTCCTCGGTGTGGTTCTACGTCTAAATCCTCATTAAGATGTCTTAAACTAGGCCTAAGAATGCCTAGGATAAGATGAGGATGCAAAAATACAGTTGGAAGGCATTTTTCAAAAGTTGCTGAAAACAGGGGTCTCGCTCGAGCGAGCCTTCCTTCGCTCGAGCGAGGTTGTAAAATCAAAGGCTTCGCTCGAGCGAGGAATCCTTCGCTCGAGCGGTCTGATGAAACAGTAAAAGTACTGATTGTTGGATTTTTACGCGCGATACCACGCTCAATGCTCGCTCGAGCGGAGCCCTGAATAAATGGTGCTCGCTCGAGCGAAGAAGCCAAATCTGGAATTTCCAGATTTGCCTCCCAAGCTCAAACCAAGCATTCTCAACTCAATTCTCGACCTCTTGGGCCCAAATTTTGGAAAATACATCCCAAAACAATGAATAACAAGTTTCAAAAGCCAATTGGTGAATTCAAGCCCCAAAGGTGAGTCAATTAAATCCAACATTCCAACCCATTTTCAAGAACCATTTAAAACATGCAATGCATGAGCTTTAAACCAAAATTTAAGCTTCAATCCTTGCTCAATTGAGCTCAATAGTTGGAAAACAAAATGAAAACATGGACTTTAGCTAAAACATGGACATGCATGGACAATCTTCACATGAACTCAACTCAAAATCACCAATTCAACCATGCATGCAACAATCCAAACATAATTCAACCCCTTAGCACTAAATCATGGTTTAATCCTACAATGGAGCAAGAACCATGCAAGATGAAGCTCAAAGACAACAATAAGGAGATGAAATTCTTACCTAGAGTTTCAATTCCAAGGTGTGGAGGCTAAATTTGCAACCTATGTTCCAATTCCTCCAATTACTAGGCAATTTACAAGCAACAATGAGATGAAATCAATTCCCCAAATTCTTCTCTCTCTAAAATTCGGTTGAGCTCTCAAATTGGCTGAGGAAGAGGTTTGTTTCAAGTGTATGCAAGGCTCAAATAATAAAAAAAATAACTAAGGCCCACTCAATGGCAATTCCGCAATTACGGCAAACTCTTTAATTGGCTCAAATTAATCTAGTTTAAGCATACCTAATCACATTTTAGTTAAATATACCACTAAATCACAAATATTCTACTGATCCCAAAACTCTAAACGATTCCTAACTCGGCCGCCGATAAGGCCTTCAATTAGCAGTTTAAACATATGAATTCAAACAGATAATCAATCAATCAAACAGATGCAATATGCAATTCAATAGATAAACTTATTCAATTTCAGTTTCGATTTCAATCAGTCCATTCAGTACTTCAGTTAATTCAATTATCAGTCATTATCAGTTCAGTTTAGCAGTAACCAGTAGCTAATTCAGTAGTTTATCGGTAATCAGTATGAGGGTTGTTACAGTTATATTCCTCCGGCGCCCTCCGACGCCCGTTTTTCTCACTTCCGAGCCAATGTTGACCACCCTAGAGCCATTTTCTTCAACCCCAAACCACATATTTATGTTGTAGACACCTGGGAGGACACAAATATCATATGGCCGCCCATTAATTCCATTTGACCCTTTTGAACCCCTTTGAAAAATGACTTGTTCTCTCTCCTGGTTCACAGTTGCCAATTTTCAACCACATATTTGTGTTGTACACACATGGGAGGACCCTAATATGCTATGGTCGGCCACTAATTGTTTTTGACCCTTTTGAACCCCTCCTAAAAATGGCTTGTTCTCTCTCCTGTTTTACAGTTTCCAATTTTGAACCACGGGGTTGTGTTCAGCACACATAGGAGGACACTAATCTTATATGGCCGGCCACTAATTCAATTGGCCCATTTTGACCCTTGGCTGGCCGGCCGGCCATAGGGGGTGGCCGGCCGGCCACCTGCAAATCTGAAAACTGGCCGGCCTTGTTCTTTGGTCCTGGTACTTTACAGCTGTGTGCTGTTTCCCCCCAAAAATATCTCAATCCGGGGAAAGGTCTTGGAGGGAAACTTGATGCCATTTTCCTCCACTTTTTCCTCCACTTTTCTCCCCCTTTCTTGTCTATATAGCTGGCCTCCCAACTCAAGAAAAAGGGTTGAAAAATTGCTTACACTCATATCTCTCCATTTCTCTCTCATTTTCTCAAGTTTTGGCTCCATTTCTTCACTACCACCAAGCACCACTACCACCACTCCATTTCCAGCAGTTTGGAGGACTTTCCAGCAGCTAAGAGGCACCATTTCTCAAGCCAAAAGGGAGCAAAAGTTTGGTCTTCAAGGGTAAGTTCATCTTTCCCTCTTTTGTAGCACTTTTTTGTCCTATTTCTTAGCCCTATTTTCTTACTGTTTTGGGCTCCGACCCTAACTGAAACTAGGCTTATTTTGAGCTATTCTACATGTTTGTTTAAGGGCTCAACCCTTTTTGAGCCCCCCATTTGGTACTTGCTTCAATACCTCTTTGTATGCCATAATTTTGCATAGTATTTCTAGCCTATTTGTGATCTGTTTCTGAGCATGATGTAAACTGTGGTTAGGCTTATTTTGAGCCCCTCTACAACATTTTAGAAGGGCTCAACCTTGTTTGGGACCTCCATGTATGACTTGCTTCATTGCCTCTCTTTGGTCCCTATGTTTGCATGCTTTGTGAGCTTATCTTGCCTCTGTTTTTAGGCCATTATCAGAACTAAAAATGGCCATATTTTGACCTTCTTGGAATATTTTATTAAGGGTCTTTGGCTGTTTGGTGATTTCTTTGTGTACCTCATGTTATAGCCTCTTGTTGGCCTATTTCTTGTATGGCATTTTTAGCATGTTCGCATACTGATTTGAGGCATGTCATCTACTGTAAATGTGCATGTTTTTAGGCCCTCTTCAGTGTTGTAGAAGGGTCTTTTTCCATTTGGGCATTGCATCTATCACTTGCTTCATTGCTTCCCTTACGGAGCCATTTTTGTATGCCATTTTTGACCTACTTGTGATTGCTGTTTGGCCATGTTTTGTACTGAAAAAATGTGAGTTTTGGGGCTGCCTTGCTTCTGCTTTTTCATGTCATGTACCAATTATGCATGTATTGTATAGCTACGAGTCATTTCGGGTGCCTAATTTTGCATTTCGGGTGAGATCCCTTGCATCGGGTTTCATTTCGCCTTGTTCCGGGGCTGTTTTCCCCTTCATTTTGCCACTGATTTTCGCATATTTGCATATCATACTCCGTGTCTTTGCCATGTCTCATTAGAGTGGCATTTCGGTGCCTGAGGGTCCGTTCTCGGTTTGCGTGCCCGCGGGCACGCATTTCGAGTTGTCTTGTTTTCATCTAATGGCCTCTTATGTGAGTGTGGCCGAGGCTCTCTCATGTCGGTGTAAGCCCATTATTGCATTGCGTATGCCATTTCATCCATAGCATTGTGTATGCCCGGTTGTGTATTACCTCGTATAGCGTGTATGCCATTCCATGACATTGTGTATGTTAGGATTGTATCTTAGTTGCATTTCATGCATATCATGCATATTGCATCGTGTTCGGGATAAGAGTTACCCTAGGCACGGGAAACGAGGCGCGTTTCGTACTCCGAGTGACGGAGCGGGTCTCAATTCCCCAGTCACCGACGCTCCGGATTATCCATGATGGAGTTAGGTTTTGTTGTAGCATTCATATGCATTCATCCTATATTGAGTTGTGCAATTCGGCTCCTCGGCCATCATGCATCGATATGCGTGATTTGTGGCACGAGGATCGAGGCATGCATATATCTGTGAAATACATTGCTATGCCCCTTTCCTGCTCTCTGTTGCAGCATATCAAGAATCAGTGGTCCTCCGAAGCTTGGCGCGCTTTTCGAGAAACATTGCGAAACAGAGGCTAATTAGGGCATTCCAGTGGATTTCCGCACAAGGCAGCCCAAACATACATCATTCAGCGGAATCAAGGCAGTCCCTGGCTTGCATGCCAGTTTTGTTTTTCTTAGTTAATTTGTTAATTAATTAGGGATTTGTATATTATTTGAGACTGTAATATTTTGGACTGTATTATTCTTTCATTTGGGACTGTATATTCTTTTGGACCCTCTGCGCGAGGGCAAAATTGTAATAAGTGTGGGTGAGTGTGATATATGTCTTCCAACCCCACGTCTTTCTTCCCTTTTATTTATCCGCTTATGATGGTCAGATTAGGGCATATTTCAATTAGCAAACAGTATGATAGCATGTTTGCATTCATTCATCTGTTTCGCATGCACCGGGCTCGGCGCATCATACAAACTGCATTGTACTTCAATTACAAGATGAATACGTGTTAGTTGTAGCATTCCACATGCCATGTTTAGAATAGCCGAGCCTGCTATAGTTTGCATTTTTGCACCAGTTGCATTAGGCATTTCTGTATACTTAGGATCATGCATGATTTCTAATGCAGTTTCTGTTTTGGCTTGGAGTACTCGGTGAGTTTTTATGCTTTAGCATCCTTGCATGCGTGTGAGTGACTGCCATGAATAGCATGCTTACCATGAGGCTATGTGCTTATGTGATATAACTGCCTGAATGCCTGTGGGTGGAGGTTGTGTTACTTGAATTGGGACAATTCATCAAATGTTTGTTTTAAGCCCACTAGATAGTGGCAAAATCATGTTTTCTTAAGTCCACCCGAGGGTGGCAAATCCATGTCTTAGCCTACCTACGGGTAGCACCATCAAACCATTTTCAAACAAACAAACATGAAATGTGTTGTTCCAATTCAGGCGACTCAGTCTATACTTGTATGCTGTGCGCATCACATAGTAACCTAGGCTAAATAACCAGAATAAGAACATACGATGTTTTCAAAAACAGATATCATGGTTAGTAGAGGCCAATCTTTGACCGGGCGAGCGGGGGTGCTCACGAAGTGACCTTCCCCAATCGTACCCAAGTTCCCGAGCCGAGGCAACTTTGGTGATGACGGACACGTGGCCTTTGGCACCGAGTCAGGGTTTCATAAATTTCCCATTATAAAATATTTAGGTGGCGACTCTGTATCTGGCAAAGCAGTCCATGTTTGGCACTTCTTTCAAAAAAATCTGTTTTCAAAACGATTTGCCGGATTTGGACTCTTTGGTTCAAGATTTAGAACCGTGACATTTGAGTCCTTCGAACTGTAGTAGACCCAATATCGAACCAGAACGGGGGGAGGGGGGTCGCACCCTCCCCGGGATGCGTTCGGGGACGTCTACAGGTATGTACATGGCGAATTTGATTATTACACAAGTTCTGAACAGGTTTTTTGTTTAGAATAGGTATTCATTGTGATTATATATATATATTATATAGATTTATAGATAGTTTAGGTGTTTCCTGGATGAAATGAAAAATAATCCCCTTTTTTTTTGTATGGGCCTATTAAGTAGTTAAATTTAAGTCTTGTGCATTACAATAATCAACATTACAACAATCAACATTAATACTTAATATTTAGTCCACAATCAACATTACGCTTAATATTTACACAATCAACATTATAGATAGTTTAGGTGTTTCCTGGATGAAATGAAAAATAATCATTTTTTTTTTTGTATGGGTCTATTAAGTAGTTAAATTCAAAATTTCAGTCTACATATGTTTAGAACAGGTTTTCAAAATTTCAGTCTACATATGTTTAGAACATGTTTTTTTATTATTGCACTTGGCATGCCTTGATTATCTTATTTTTTTATTATTACATATGTTTAGAATAGGTTTTTTTATTATTGCACTTGGCATGCCTTGATGATCTTATTTTTTTATTATTACATATGTTTAGAACAGGTTTTTTTTATTATTGCATTTGGCATTTGGTTCTTGTTAATTTCTATTTTTTTTGTTTGCCTTGATTATCTAATTTTTGTTATTCCTTGATTATCTTATTCAGTTTGTATTATTTTGCAAACATAATTTACAGTTTTTATGCTAATATTGAGTACTTATTTATTTTTCAAGTGACTTGGCACATTGATATGGAACCTAACAATGTTGAGAATGATGGGGGTGATTGTGATTGGAAGCCTAGAGTTCGTATGACATTTGATACAGAACAAGAAGCATATCATTTCTATAATGCTTATGGAGGAATGTTGGGCTTTAGTATTAGAAGGGGTTATATAAACAAGAGCAAAGAAGGGCAAATCACGTAAAGGCAATTTGTTTGTAATAAGGAGGGATTTCGGATTGTCGACAAGCGAGATCCATTAACAAAAAAACCTAGGCAGGAAGTGAGGACTGGTTGTCAAGCCCGACTTGTCATTAAGTGGGATAGGAATATTCAGAAATTTTTTGTTGGTGATTTTGTTGAACAACATAATCATATCTTTGTACCAGCAGAATGTATGCATATGTTACCATCCCAAAGGAAGATATCTGCATCACAGGCAACCGAAATAGATTTAGCTGAAAAATCTGGAATCCGTTTTAATGCTGTATTTGAGCTCATGGGTAATGAAGTTGGTGGAAGGGAGTCGCTTGGGTTCACAAAACTAGACCAAAAAAATTATTTGAGAACGAAGAGTCAAAATAGTTTAGCATATGAGGAGGCAAAATTATTTTCGTGACAAATCATTGGAGAACCCATCTTTTTTTTACTCAGTCCAATTAGATAACGAAGACCAGATTACAAACATATTTTGGGCCGATGCTCAGATGATCATGGATTATGGGTAATTTGGTGATGTTATGACTTTCGACACTACTTACAAGTTAAATAGTGCATATAGACCATTTGCGTCTTTTGTTGGATTTAACCATCATAGGGAAACTGTGATATTTGGTGCAGCTTTGCTGTATGATGAGACTGCCGATTCTTTTATATGGCTTTTTAGAAGATTCTTGGAGGCAATGTCAAGTAAGGCTCCAAAAACAATTTTTATAGATCAGGATGCTGCAATGGCTAAGGCCATACCTATTGTCATGCCTAATACAAACCATCGCCTTTGCACTTGGCATTTGATGCAAAATGCATTAAGGCATGCAAATTCTATCTTCAAGGATAAGGCGGTGAAGGATAAGGGGATGAAGAGTGTTTTATCCACGTTTATGTACGATATTGAGGATGAGGATGAGGATGAGTTTACATTAAAATGGGAGAAAATGCTTGACAAGTATGAAGTAAGAGATAATCATTGGTTGAAGTTAACATTTGGGGTCAAGGAAAAATGGGTTTGGCCATATGTTAGAAATACATGGGGTGCGGGCATGAGTAGCACCCAACTTAGTGAATCCTTTAATGCTTTCTTGAAGGATTTCATTCAGTCTGATCATAACTTAATGTAATTTTTCATGCATTTTGATCGAGTTCTTTGTGAGAAGAGGTACAAAGAGTTACAAGCCGAATATGCTCTATGCCAAAAGTTGCAAATAGTGAATATTAAAGTGAAGATTATGGAGCAAGCTGCAGATGTTTACACAAATAAAATTTTTGAAGAATTTCAGGATGAGTACATCAAGTCCCCTTAAGTAAACATTGAAAAAACTGAAAATGATGGTGAGAATACCGTGTATACGATTCTTGATAGTGATGGTATAAAGTTGAGGAATGTGAGAATGGAATGTGATGGTTCAGTCACTTGCAATTGTAGGAAGTTTGAAATGAAGGGCATTTTGTGTAGTCATTGTTTGAAGATCCTTAGAGACACCCTCAAATTCAAAGAGATTCCTTTACAATATATTTTGAAGAGATGGACTAAAAAAGTAAGAGTTGAAAATGTGAAAGATAGGTGTGGGCATGATATTAAGGTTGATGTAAGATTGCATCAAACTTCACGCTATAGATCATTGATGGCAATATTCAGAGTAGTAGCATGTAGAGCTTCTGAAAGTGAGGAAACATATAATTTGACGGTAGAGAAAGCGGATGAATTAACTGCAAACATTGAAAGCATGTTAAGCGCAAAATTCAATATGCCTTTTTCAGATACTATTCAACAAGAAGGCCCCCCCCGACACATGCCCCGAAAGCTTTGAAGTGGATGGTGTAGCGGATAAAAATATAGTTCAAGCAAAAAGACTCAAGAGAAGAGAGTGCACTAGCAAGGGACGAAGGCGGACAAAATGTGGGTTGGAGCTTGCATTGGCAAAGAAAAATAAAACAAGTTCACATAATGCTTCTCAAACTTCCATGTCTGTTACTCCTCAAACTCCTCCCTTATTTTCGGCAAGTGCTCCTGAACCACCTCCATTGTTTTCGCCGAGTATTCCTCAATCGGCTCCTTTATTTTCAAGTGCTCCTCAACTTCCTCCATTCTCGCCAAGTGTTTCTCAAGTTAGAGCTTATTCGTCTCAATTTATGTATCCCGCCTATGATGTAAGTTAGTTTAATAAGAAGTTTTATTATCTATTTGCAGGTGACTATTATCATTTTAAATTGATATGTGTTTCTTATTATTGCAGCCAAGTTTTCTTCGTCACAATATGCCTTTTTCAATGCCATCGATGTATTCCGTCCATGGAACCTATCAAGCATTGCTTAACAATGCAAGCGGTTATGACTCACAAGCCTCAAATAGTCCCACATGTAGTGAAGTAATTGATTTTTCACATTTCCTCTTTTATTTTGTCATTCATTCATTTAAAGTTCCATTTTATTTTATGGTTCCTTTGATGTAATATTATTTTCTTTTTTTTTAGGTACTACATGGTCGTGTTCGTGGTCGTGTGGATCACACATCAATATCTTAGCGTTGATTTTTTTTTTGTTGGATATGTAATATTGAAAACCTTTCATGAAATGTTGTTGAAATTTTTTTGAATTTTTTGTTCAAATGTTGATGAAACTGTTGCTCAAAATTTGCTGAAACTTTGCTTGAAATGTTGCTGAAAATTTGATGAAATGTTGCTGAATTTTTGTTGAAATTTTTGTTCAAATGTTGCTAAAACTGTTGCTCAAAATTTGCTGAAACTTTGCTTGAAACGTTGCTGAAATTTGGGTTCAAATGTTGCTGAAATAATGCTGAAAATTTGATGAAATGTTGTTGAAAATTTGATGAAATTTTTGTTCAAATGTTGCTGAAACTGTTGCTCAAAATTTGCTGAAACTTTGCTTCAAATGTTACTAAAATTTGGGTTCAAATGTTGCTGAAATAATGCTGATAATGTTGCTGGAATGTTGCAATTTTTTTTTCATGAAATTTTGGTTCAAATGTTGCAGGAAATTTTGTTGATATGTTGCTCTGAAATGTTGCTCAAATGGTGCTGGAATTTTGTTGACATGTTGCACAAATAGTGTGCTGAAATTTGGTTGACCTATACCTGCTGAAATGGTGTTGAAATTTTGTTGACATGTTGCTCAAATTTGGTTAACCTACACTTGCTGAAATGGTGCTGATTGGCAAACAAAGCAACCAAAGCAACCATTATTTCAAACAAAGCAGTCATTCTTTGTTGACAAACAAAGCAAAGGCATGACCTATTGACAAACAAAGCAAAGGCTTGATACAAAGCAAGGCTTGACCTGTTCACAAACATTGCAACCATTCTTTCAAAGCAATGCATCGAGTAACCCAAACAAAAGAAGTCCAAATCCAAGTCTTGTGCATTACAACAATCAACATTACAACATTGTGCATTACACAATCAACATTGTGCATTTCAATCAACATTACAACAATCAACATTAATACTTATACTTCAAGTCAACATTATACTTAACATTACAACAATCAACATTACAGTTAACATTACAACAACATTACACAATCAACATTACCACATTATGCATTTCAAGTCCACAATTTTACACTTAATATTTAGTTGACAAAAGAAGTCCAAATCCAAAAAATTTACACTTAATATTTAAACAAGAAAAGAAGAAGTCTAAATCCTATTAATACTATTACAATGGTATAGTACAACTTTTCCCGAAGTTGTCTAATCTCTACAACCATTTGTTTCCTTTCCTTCCTAAACTCTATAACCATCTCTTTCAGCTCATCATTGGATACAATTAGTTTGTTGACCAAAGGCTTGATATTACAATTTTCGTCGCTTTTCTCCCTTATCATCTTTAACCATTCACGTTGCTTTTGTAAAGGCATCCACCACTCAAAGAAGCCGCATCTGTTGGTGTTGTTGAAAGGGCAAGCAAAGTATACCATCCCTGGATTTTCCTTTGACTCTGAAATCCTAAATGCTGCTCTTACCCCACAACAACATTTTTGATTTCTAAACTGAATTTTACTAGTATCACTCATAGATGCATTTGATGTTGGCATTTTTTAACTTGAAATAACAACATATTATAAATGTGAGATCAAATTAGCCTTTTTCACCCATGTTAATATCTAGACAAGAACAATGGAACAACAAAAAAACAACAATGGAACACCAATATCTATATTTAGTTCATCCCAAATCTTATACTTCATTTTCTTTAAAAACTAACTCATAATTTATGAGAAAATTACCCCAATATTTCCTAGAAATTAGGTGTAACAATTCCAACACATTTTATTTTTTCTCTCATTTTCCCCTCTTATTTTTTCATTTCAGTCCATTTGTTTCTGTTTTGTTGCAAAGGTTGTTCGCATAATTTGGTTTCTGATGGTAAGAAGATTTGATTTCTCTGTTTTAGCTTTTGTGAAATCTCTTCTTTAAATGGTAATCCAATCAATCTACATTTTTCAATAGGATCTCATTTCTTCTATTATGCTATTAATTTAGATGTTTTGATTTTTGTAAAGTTCTTCATCTGTTCAATGTTACAAAATTATTGCTCTAATTGATTTCAATCATCAATAAACATATGGCATTATTCTGTTAATTATTTGTTACTGGGAAAAGGGGAAAAAAAGAAGAAGAAGATTTTATACATAGTATATCTAGGATAACTTGGACTGAAATCAATTCTGGTTTTCATTTTTCTTGTTCACATTTCAGTTGCTATTGAGATTTTCACTTTTAAAACCCAATGGCAGTGTACTCTGCACCTCCATCTTTTATAGTAGGGTCATAACATAACCCATTGCATGTGTAGGGTAATTAATTTTCACAAAACATCTATAATGTTGATTGTGTAAATATTAAGTGTAATGTTGATTGTGGATTAAATATTAAGTATTAATGTTGATTGTTGTAATGTTGATTGAAATGCACAATGTTGATTGTGTAATGCATAATGTTGTAATGTTGATTGTTGTAATGCACAAGACTTGAATTTAACTACTTAATAGACCCATACAACAAAAAAAAAGGGATTATTTTTCATTTCATGCAGGAAACACATAAACTATCTATAAATCTATATAATATATATATAATCACAATGAATATCTGTTCTAAACAAAAAAACCTGTTCAGAACTTGTGTAATAATCAAATTCTCCATGTACATACCACAGGTTGTTCCAAACTACTGTGTATATATATATAATATAATGTATATATATATTATCACAAGGATTGTTCTATAATCAAATTCTCCGTGTAATAATCAATTTCTCACTGTATAATGTATATATATAATATAATCACAGGGATTGTTCTAACATGTTCTAAATACCTATATTTTTCTTTAATTGGCTGGAACAAGGGGTCGGCGGCGGCAGGACAGTGGCGATGGCAGGATGGCGACGACAGCGGGGCGATGGAATGCAGGAAGTAGCGGCCTCTCTATCTCTTCTTCGCTCTCTCGTTCTTTGTTTTCTTCTTCCCGCCGTTTGGTATAGTTCAACCATATGGAGGGAATTTTGAAGTGACTGAAATTTATTTATTTATTTATTTTTTCAAACTACTCACCAAAACGACGTTGTTTTGGTGAGTTGTATTTTCAGCTGTTAGATTAAATACTTTAGGAGATCACTGCAGGGATTTACTCCAGAGAATCCTTACCCAAAAAATTGACTTTTTTAACTAAAAAATAAAAAAATTAACTTTTTTAGCCTATTCTCAAAGCGGCCATGTTGACAAAATTGGAAGAAAACCCAAGTGTTTTTTTTATCAAATTTTATTTAAAAAATAGTAGCTAATTTATTTGTTTTTATATAGGTACATTTGATGGAATCGACATAACAGTTATTCCACACTGACCTATGTTACTGTACCTCAATAAATCAAAAATTCAAAATTTAAGGGTTGGTTCGGCACATACTATATAATCTATCTTTTTATCTTTTTTCCATCACATCACCTCATTACTTTTCTGCACATTTTTTCGTAAAAAGATAAAAAGTGCACTTTTTAAGACACCCCAAACCAACCCCAAGTAATCTTTAAAAACAAAAATCTTAATAATTAATAAATTAAAATATTACAATAAATTTAAAATTATTTCACTATTTCTTAATTATAAAAAAATCAAATCACTTTTTTAAACACAAAATTTCAATCTATTAAAATAATCAAAATTTAAAATATCCTACTAAAATAACAACTTCTCGAACAGCCAAAACTCCAATAGTCGGGGTTTCCCTCTCCTTTTGCACCTCTCGCTTCTGCGGAGATAGAGATAGAGAGAGAAACACTACTCTCTCTCATCCAAAAACCAGGATCCCAAATCTTATCCCTCTCTCTCTCTTCTTCTTCTTCTTCTTCTTCCTCCCCAAAATCTCTCAATATTTTAATTGCGGTCGAGCGGTTCTGAGTTATGCAGGCAGATCAAACGGTGATAAGCTTGAGACCAGGTGGCGGTGCTGGTACCCGAGGCAGCAGGTTCGCGCTCGGACTCAGTTTCACTTCTTCTGCATCCTCTGATTCCCTCCCTCTGCGCTCTCATGGCGGTTTCAAGGTCCCGAACCAAAACCCTAAGCTTTCCCCCTATTTTCTAGATCATTGGGGTTTTCAAAATTCAAATTTTTTTTTTTGTTTTTGTGGGTTCAATTCCATATGGGGTTTTCACTGTCTTTTGTTTTGAATTATTTCAAAAAAAATTTATATTGAAATGTAATTAACACGGATTTTTAATCTTTCATAATTTTTGTTGATTTTTTTGGGAAATGCTAGAGACAGTGGCCTAGGTTAAGGCTGGAAATTCTTTACAATGTATAAAAACATACAAAAGTGTATAAAAAATATGCAAAAAGTATTAAAAAATATGCAAAAAGTATTAAAAATTGTTACTTTAGTTGGCATTTGATTTTCTAGGTTGTAATCCATGTTGAATTTCACATGCTAATGCAAATTATGTATCTGGTTTTTATTTTTATGTACATCTATGTCTTTCTGTATGTATTTGAAACTTTGGTTTCATGTTTTTTATTTTGTTTTTTATGGCTTATTTATTCAATTAGATTGGCTGTGGATAGTTAGGGTAGCTAGATATCTATAAAATATATGTAAAATTGCAAACTTGAACATCGAATTGATGCACGAAGGCTTCTTTTGAGTTTCTCTGTCTAGTAATTTTATTTGGGGACTTTATGGATGCAAAATTGAGCATTATTATTTTTCTGTTTTGCAAAAATTGGACATCAAAAGAGATAACTTTCAGAGAGACTGCATTTGGTGTTTGATTTATTTTTTTGTTGTGTGAAATGTAACAAATTAACCAAAACAAGTAGCTACACAAATCAAATTGGGAAATAAGTTTATATGGATGGGGGGAAAATAACATGAATTGCTGCAAAATAGGCCCTTAGGTGTGTGGCTTTAAAGGGTAATCTCTCTCTCTCTCTCTCTATATATATATATATATTTATACATATATCTTGTTTCCAGGGTTACATTTTGAACACTTCCATGCATGTTTTGACTCCACCACACGTAATTAGATGTTGTCCGCCCTTGCATGCGTGCATGTATACAAATTGTATGAGAATCGAGATTGTCCTAATTCTTGGTGGGTCACTTAAAATATGTGCACTTGCTGTAAATATGGACAGAAAGCAATATGTGGGCTTTAGGTGGGTATCTAGTGAGCATGGGATGCCCATAAAGAACCTACATACATTTAAAGTTTTAAATATTATTAGAAGGAGCTTTTAGAATAGGGATTTTTTTCCCTGTAGTGAAATGATAGAGAAAGGGTTCGTCGAGTCTGAAAATTTGGATGCATTCATGGGGTCACTTTCATGTAGTATGATTTTATTTAGATGTGTTTGTTGCCCCCTTTAAGGTGGCTTTTTTGGTTAACAAATTTATTTATCAAAAAAATAGAAAAGTTAAAAGCCATATTTATATATACCAATACAACACAATGAAATCCATTAATGTTACAATGAATTACTTGGTGAATATACTGATCACTTGCTGAATATGCCGATTTATTGAAACTTTATTTTTATCACAAGGACAACAGTCATTTATTGCTAGAAAAAGTTGATAATAACAATGTTACTTTTAGAGGAGTACTCAAAATGTAGATAAATAAATAAAAGGAATAGTGTAGCTGAATATGGAAAGTGAATGACCTACTTTGGCTATGAGATCAGAGTCACCAAGTAAGCTATAAATACTGTACCTTTTAATTTGTATATACTTACTGAATTGTTGCGTATCTGACGATTGCAACATGATACCGTTGGAGATTCAGAGATAATAAGATATCAACACACAACATGTATCATGTTTATACAACTATGCTTCTAAGTTGTCATTGTTGATTTGAAGAAATTTTGAAGCGCTAGCCTCAATATTTGCTTGTTAAGAATTTGAAAGCATTGGTTGAGGATAATTATAAATTAAGCTACTGCTACTTAACAAAAATTATATATCAATCCACTACTAAACCTAATCTTTTAATTTGATTAAAAGCGATTTCTTGCTAATATAATGGAATCATTTGTTGAATATGCAAAACACTTGCAGATCTTGAAAATTGTTATGAGGGGGGGGGGATTCTGAATTAGCTATAAAATGACTTTTATCTTTTAGTGAAATTGTGACAATAAATAAAATATTTTAGAAAATCAATTAAATTTTAAAAGGTCTCTTTATTAAAAATTATATACTGTAAAATCTCTAACTGTTTCATTAAAACAAGTTTATAAACATAAAAGAATCATAGAAGCATGTACCAATCATAATAAACATCTACTTTGTAGGATTAACCAATATATGGGTATTTATTGGTGCCCTTAACCAATATATAATACCCGTATTACCCATATATGAATTAACCAATATGTAATACCCGTATTACTGATATATGAATTAACCAATATATATGTAATACCCATATATTCAACTCAACAAAGCCTTTGTCCCGATTACTTGGCATTAGTTACATGGATTTTCTTCCTTCCATGTCACCTTGTTCTTTTTTTATTACTATATAACATAAATACATATACTTCAATTGTTTTACTTGATCAATAAAATAAAATAAGTTTTATATATTTTGTGGGTTTAAAAAAGAAAAGAAAAGAAAAGAAAAATATATCTATTTGAAATTGGATGAATTTCATTTGAATTTGGAGAAATTGTTTTATATTTTACTCCCTCCGTCCTATTTTGTTAGTCCTTTCCATTTGGGATGTCCCAAAATGTTAGTCCTTTTTGAAAAGTCAAAGGAAAAAGTGTTAGTTTTCCAAAACTATCCCTCATAAAGTGGCCATAACTATTTTAAAAGCTGAAAACAAAAGGGCATTCCTAGAATAAATGCTTTAAAATTTGAATTTAAATTTAATAATTATGTGTCTCCTAAAAAAATTAGAATTTCCAAAAGGGACTATCAAAATGGGACGGAGGGAGTATGAGAAAAAGTGAGTTCCAAAACGTTAGGGTAGGGTGGGGGCATGGTCACCCCCATCTAAGTATGCTTTTTGATGGCAAAGGATCAAAACTTGTTTTCTATCATAAAGACATTTTTTCTTGAATTTGAATCTCTTCCTCTTTCTTCCCATTCTTGTGTTTTAAGAACCGAGCCCTAGGCCCCCAAATGCAACTTTCTTGGTATAGAAAAGTTGAAAATATTAATATAACATTTTAGAGAAGTACAAAAAAGAATCAAAGAGGATGGTAGGCGAATATGGCAAGTGAATTACCTACTTGGTTACATGATCAAAATTAATAACTGCATTAATCTCTCCTACCTTTTTTACCATGCATTTTTTGTTTCAATTTGAAGATATAAGATATTGATTTACAACCTTGAGCCTAATCTCACAAATCTGCTTCTGGGATGTCTTCACAGATTTGGCATGCTAGTTTCAGTCAGTATTTCCTTGTTAAGCAGTTTTTCATTCTTTGTTTGCTTCTTTGACTTTCTAGTATTTTGTTACAAGTTCTACATTGTTCAAAGTTGTTTTTCTTCACGTGTTTTGTGTAGATTATGGATATTTTTGCTGTTTAAATAGTGGAAGTTATTATCCTTCGGTGTAGGCTTATGGGCTTCTGTAGGCATGCTTTCTGTTCGATTTATTTAATTTTCTGATGTTTTAAAGCATCATACATGATATGCAAACATCATGATTTTTTCTTCTTCTTGTCCTTTACTTCTTTTGAGTTATGGAATTCATCATGACAGGGTTTGAGTTATCATTTATGCCATCTTTTCTCCTTGTCTGTATTCCATTAGTTATTTTTTGTGCAATTTTGTAGTGTGTAGTAAAGCTATTCTGACAGAAAATAGTATGTTTGTTGACTATTTCTACTGTCATGCTGAAATAGACTGGGGACCTGCGATTTGGAGGTGGTGAGCGTGTGCAGTACACTCGAGACCAACTGTTGCAACTTAGGGAGGTACTTGTCATAATTGATACTCCTTTTACTCTATTATTACATCCTTAAGTTTGGTATATTGATAGTTTGAGGGAAAATATGGTAGGAGTTCTTTGTTGGTTATTTTTTAAGTTGTTGTAAGTGGGTGCTAGTTGCCAAGTTATTTTCTTAACATTCTTTAATGATGTCTGTTTCATTTGTTCACAATTTGTAGCGAGTAACCTCTTTTGCTTTTCCTTGGCCTTCACCTTTTCTGTTAGGTTGGCGATGTTGCTGAGGATATATTACTAATTAAACAAGAAATTGAGGCTGAGTTTGCAGTTGGAGATCAAAGCTGGAGTCATGGAGATAGCATTGTAAGTTGATAACTTACCTCTTGACTTATGTAGTGTTGTACTACAAAAATGATCTGTTAGTGATTATCAATATATTTTGCTCTCACTGGTTACAGTTGGTTGGGCATATGTCTTTATCATTTAAATACATTATCCTGACATATTTTGTATTCATAATTCTTATGAAGTTGTAACATTTGCTCTCTAAATTTAGCTGCAGCCGCAATCCCAAAATCGGTATTCTGAGCCAGATAATCGTGACTGGCGCGGCAGAACTGCACAGTCACCTGCCCCTGGAGAGGGGAGATCCTGGGAAACACTTAAAGATGGTAAGGAATTTCCTGGTAGGACTCATGAAGCAAATCTCCGTCAAGATCAACTGAACTCCCAGTTTTCTAGGGATCAAATTTCTTCCAGTCAGGGGGTAACGTTTTCTCATTATATTATTATGAGATTATGTGTATATTCATTTGTTTGATATGATATTGTGTGTATCTTTTATTTTTCTTATTTTTCTCTTTTATTTTTTTAGAGCTGCTTCTTAAGTTGTAGAATCTTAAGGAATGATTGACTTTTCATTTTGTTTGCTAGATTTAAAGAGATGAGTGTTTAAAACATCAGGTTCTTGCTCTAATCACTAGGGCTATTCACTGGTCAGATCGGTTCAGTTTTGCTGGCCGTATGTCACCCAAACCAACAACTTTGGATTGAAGAAAATCTCAACTGATCTTGACTGAATGATGGTTCAAAACTGATCATTTCCAGTGATAAAAAACCAGTTGGGTTTCAGTTGGTCAAGTAACAAACCTCCATTCTCAACATCAACATAAAAGATCTCGACGTAGAGAAGTTTTTGGAGGAGGAAGATCAGAGGGGTTTTGGGGGAGAGAGGGAGAGGGAGAGGAAAAAGAGCTTTTAGGGAGAGACAAGGCAGATCTGTTCTACCACCACCATCTCACAGCTACAGCGATGATCTCAGTGCCAACACCACGATCTTAATGCCACTGTAACAATCTACCATCGCCATGGTCTTGGCACCACAATCTCACAGCCACCATCTCACTGCCTCCAGTGGATTTGAGTGAGAGGATGATATACAGGGTGAGAGGACATTAGGGTGAAAGAGAGATGCAGAGAGGAGAGTTAATGTGAGGTGATAAGTCTTGGTCGATGTGTAAATAGATAGAAAGTGATTGATAAGTAAGAATGTGTGATACGACTGTCTTAAATGATAATTTGTGATCTCTCAAGCCAATGACAGCACGCCACATGGACAACTAATTCATATAACAAAATCCATTGGTCAATCGGGTTTATACGAGGGAAATAATTGGTTACTAGAAACCCAAACCGACACCCGAATCTTCTTTTTTGCACATTTGAAGTATGATCTTTTTATCTTAATGTAATGTGTGCTTGGTTTACATTTGGCATCGCTGTAACATAACATTGTATGTAAATCAGGTGGGGCCGGCTCTGACAAAGGCTGAAGTCCCATGGTCAGCACGGAGAGGGAATCTGTCTGACAAAGATCGAGTCTTAAAGACAGTGAAAGGGTAATTTATCAAGTCTGAATTCTTTGTTACTTGTTTCATGAAATTTGCATCACATGTTTTAGCAAAGAAACATTGTCATCTGCTTGCAAAAGCTATGCATGATCTTGAATGTGAAAAAAGCTTGTGGAACAGTTCACAAAATTGTAAAAAATGTAACTAAGGCTGTTTTTGTGTGGGATATTTGGGGCCACTAAATATTTGTCAATCCCTAATTTTAAAGTCTTTTATTTGGGTAAGGGGTTCTGAAATGCTACTTGGAATTTTTGAGGAGGGATATGGGCCTCAAATAGATGGTTGAAATTCATTTGAAACAGGTTTTTAGGAATACCATATGTATTAAATCCAGCTCTCTCTCTCCCTCTCTCTCTCTCTCACATGTGCGGACAACTTGTAAGGAATTCCTTTACCTTTGTTATTTTCTCCTACCTGGATAAATGAAAATCACAGTTGCCCAATTGAGGGGGTGGGTGTCTTTCCTTTAGGTTATTATTATTTTTTGGCAACCAATTCCTTGATAATTAGCATAGAGTTGACTGGAAAAGATACCACTATGTCATTGATCTCAAGTAAAATTTTTGGAGTCGATAATATCCTAACAATTACGTTTATGCTTCCATTTTTATTACTCAAGATGATCATGAATGGTAAAGTATTGATGCTCCCCCTTTCTCCTCGTTTTGTTTTTGTTTCAATAAGCATGGATGGAGGACTACTTTTTTTTTAAGCGGATTATAAAATTGTGAAGACTATTATTTTAAATGAACATGGATACAAAAAACCAAGTTTTATGAACTTTGTTTTAAATAACAGCTTTTGCAAACCTGGTGATTTGGAATTATAGAGTTTGATCCCTTCACTATGAAAATCTCAGCATTTTAAAATCTCCATCCAAAGTCAAGGTGGTTTGTTTGGAGTATTTTTGAAATGGATGCTGGACTTTTAACAATTGTTCTTATTTTTGTGCAGTATATTGAACAAATTGACCCCAGAGAAGTTTGATGTTCTCAAGGGCCAGTTGATTGATTCTGGGATAACAACGCCTGATATTTTGAAGGTTATCTCACAGATTTTAAAAGATTCTATCTTCAAAGTTTGTGGTGTTAAGTATTTGTCAATAAAATGGAGGACTCTATTTTCAAGTGCAGGATGTTATCTCATTGATATTCGAGAAGGCTGTGCTGGAACCAACATTTTGTCCTATGTATGCTCTTCTTTGCTTTGATCTCAATGAGAAGCTTCCGCCTTTTCCATCTGATGAACTTGGTGGGAAGGAGATTACATTTAAGCGAATCCTCTTGAATAATTGCCAGGAGGCATTTGAAGGTGCTGACAACCTGAGGGCAGAAATTAGGCAGATGACTGCACCTGAGCAAGAAATGGAACGTAGGGATAAAGAAAGAATGGTTAAATTGAGAACTCTCGGTAACATCCGCCTTATTGGGGAGCTTCTGAAACAGAAGATGGTTCCTGAAAAAATTGTCCACCACATTGTTCAGGTTAGATTTTTTTTGGCCATCATCATTACTTATGGTATCTTATGATTAGATTTCTGAAGAGTTCTAATGCACTGATTGTCTGATATAGGAGCTTTTAGGACCTGATCCCAAAGATTGCCCTGATGAGGAAAATGTGGAGGCAATATGTCGGTTCTTTAATACTATTGGTAAGCAGTTGGATGAGAGCCCAAAATCTCGGCGAGTCAATGATATCTACTTCAACAGGCTGAAGGAGCTGACGAAAAACACCCAACTTGCACCACGGATGAGGTTCATGGTCCGCGATGTTCTTGATCTGCGGGTCAACAACTGGGTTCCTAGACGTGAAGAGGTTTAGTTAACAGATCCCAATTTCTTTGTCATATATATATATATATATTTTTTGTTTTGTTTTGGGGGGGCGGGGGGTGGGGGGTGTAGTGGTGGGGTTGACGTACTACATGGAATGCTATATTAGCCATCTTTTTTTCTAACCATCTTATATGATCTCTGTTTTGGCAGGTCAAAGCAAAGACTATCACTGAAATCCATTCAGAGGCAGAGAAGAACCTAGGGCTGCGTCCTGGAGCGACTGCAAACATGAGAAATAGTCGTAACGTCGGGGCAGTTGGGCCTACAGGGCCTGGAGGCTTCCCCATTAACCGACCTGGCTCTGGGGGTATGATGCCTGGCATGCCTGGGGCCCACAAGATGCCAGGGATTGATAGTGACAACTGGAGATTCCTAGAAATCGATCAATGCCAAGGGGTGATGGATTCAGTCGTACTCAGTCTACTGGACGCCTTCAGCCACCTTCGATTGGCAAACCAGCACTCTTCAATTCAAGATTGTTACCTCAGGGCAGTGGTGGTTTCATTACTGGTATGACCAGTGCTCTGTTGCAAGGAAATGGTGCACCACCAAGCCAGCCTTCCAGCTTTGCTTCAGTAGTTGAACCTATAACTCAAGCCCCTAAGCCTGTCACTCTGGCACCCTCGGCAAATCTTTCTCCTGAGAAGCCACTGGCTTCAGCTGCAAAATTGAATCATGCAGATCTTCATAGAAAAACTGTTTCCCTTTTGGAGGAATATTTCAGCATTCAGCTTCTGGACGAAGCATTGCAGTGCGTGGAAGAACTGAAATCTCCATCATATCACCATGAGGTCGTTAAAGAAGCGATTGCTCTTGCATTGGAAAAGAGCCCTCCTTGTGTAGCACCAGTAATAAAGCTTCTGGAGTTCTTATTAAATAAAAAAGTTTTGACCACTAGAGATATTGGAACTGGGTGTCTTCTCTATGGCTCGAGTATGGATGATATTGGCATTGATTTGCCCAAAGCACCAAATAATTTTGGGGAGGTTATGGGAAAATTGGTATTGGCTGGGGGTTCAGACTTTAAGATGGTTGAGGAAGTTCTGAAGAAGGTGGAAGATGACAGGTTCCAAATAGCCATTTTTGATGCTGTTGTTAGGTGCATTAATTCTAGCCCTTCGGGGCAAGAAGTCTTGGCAATGCAAGGAACTGGTGTTGAGGCTTGTAAAAGTTTACTCTCTTGATTCGAACCAACTGTTTCCGAGTCATATTGGGGAGCTGTTTTTCAAGTGTTCTCATACAGTGGAATCCAGACAGTTGCCCTCGTCACTTTTTCTCTACACTCGCCATATTTTCCCAAATTTTCATCAAGTTACAATTTGTGATCAGCTGACCTGATTTCAACCCATGATCTGTTTTCTTTGAGTTTTTTTTTTTTGGTAGTTTATTAAATGAAGTTCTAAAAAAAATATCTTCAAGAGGTACAGGCTTTTACATGATCCAGTTGTTGCATCAAATTTTGAATTCAAATGTACCGTATAATGTTGGATTTTGCTACTAGGCTAATATATGGCCCCAATTTTGATGATGTCTTACATTATTATGTCTTCTTGTTCCATTGATGGTTTACCATATCCTTCAGGGAAATCTAAAGGCAAAGGCACAACATGGTGTTGGGCCGCAGACCTTAGGACTTGCTGCTCTGTTTTGTCATGACTTGACCTTCAGAGTTGGACCAAGATAATGAAGAAGAGAGTGATGATGGGAATGTGAGAGAACCATAAAGATTGGCTTGTCTGCTGGTAACTTAATCATACAGGTCATCTTATCGGTCGTGCATGAGGTAGGTTTGTCTGCTGTTAACTTTACTTAATCTCATGTTAATCATGGTAGTAGGTTTCCGTTGTTTGGATCACTTTACCTCACTCCACACTTATGTTCAGATTGCTTTACTGATTGCTGAAGTGAATTTGATGTGGCTTGTAGAATTGAAAGATGACTTCCATGAAAATTGTATGGTTCAATATTTTGACGAGGATATATCATATCTTGAAATTCTGTGTTTTGATCCGGCCGAGGGTGCTTTGATTATAGGAGGGTATGAATTTTGAGAATAAAGGAACTTTGGCATGTTTGAGCGTGGTTTCTTGCCCAAAGTAGGATTGGTCATGCATTCAGCATCTAGTTTTTTAAATGTTCACACTATTTGTGCGGAGGTAGTTGTGAATTATGTATTTTATTTTGTCACATGCATGGCCAATTAGCTATTATGCCTTGGATGTGTAAATTCTAAAGAGAATATGAAAAGAGGTTTATGTAAATGTTCCCTCAAATATACCATTCAAAATATTGATGCTAACATTTTTTTTCTTTCTACTTGCATTTTATTCAATTCAACTTGTTCAACTTGGTATGTAAGATTCTAAAGGTTTAGGTTTTTATCGGTTCAGGATTATGTTATTCAAGTGGTTCGGGAAGAAAATTAAAAATGACTGATTTTGAACTCAACCACTGCCAGATATGGACTGATTTTTAAACGGTCATTTAATTATAAAATTCTCTGCATAATATTTATATAGACGTGGAATCTATACCACACAATATAAATTATAATTTGGTCTATGATAGCACCACGTGGTGCTCCCTCCCCATTTTCATTGGTTAGACTTTCTTCTAGTGGGATCGTATTAAGATATTATTGTCCATTCGTCAGATCATTCATCAATCAATAAACTGTTAGGGTGTTAGCTGATCCTGATCTTACACCACTCAATAATTTCTATGTTCTCCCACCCCACTGGGTATGGTGTGCCTAGTCATTTCATTTCATTTAATCTTTTTTATTTTAATCTCATTATATAAATTTAAGGGAAGAAAGAATAACAAACCAGACTCTCCTTTTTGTAATTCATTGAAATAAGATAGGATGAAATAATTATTCTTTAGACTTTCTTATAGAATTATCATTTTTTTTTTTTATAATTAATGAATAATGATTTTATAAGCAATATAATTTTTATTTTTTTAACTCAATCAAATGTAAAAATAAATTTTCTGATAAAATAATCATTTTATTCCACTCAATTCTAATAACCAAAATTGTAAAACACACTAAAAGGAGACTAATCAATTGAAACACAATAAGGAAACTAACTATTCATTGCGTCCCAAAACAATAATCACTTTGTTTGGTTCTAATTTTCAGAAAATAGTTTTCATAAAATTTTATTTTTTTATTTTTTATATTTTAATGTTTTCAATGATTTTTTTAATATTTTAAGCAATATTTTTTTAATTTTTAGACACGCGTAACATAAATATACTAAAAAAGTATAATATTTGTAAAAAAATCTTTAAAAAACACACTAAATACCATAAAATACAAAAAAAAAAAAAAAAAACACGAAAATTCAATACATTTTTTTGTATTTTTATGTATTTATTAATTTTTTCACAAATATTTTAGTGAAAATTAGTCTAAGGTTCCTTATCCATTTTTAGTAATGAAAGATATCCACAATATTTTTTTATGATATCTAAGGTCCCTCAACCCCACACCCATATATCACAGAGAAATTTGGCTATCTTAAATCGAACTTCATTTATCTCTCTCTCTCTCTCTCTACTTCGATACTGTTTAAATCCTATCACTCATCGATCTTCTTCTTCTCTCTCTACAAAAATGGCAAACAACGGTCGACCACTCATTGAGATTGTGATTTTGAAAGGTATGATTTAATGTACTACAAAAAAAGGATCTGATCCACTCACTAATATGAATGTTTTTTATGATTTCATCAAGAAATCGCTGCACATTGATGTTAGCAAGACCCAATTGTCTGAAAAAGTGAGGAGGTTGAAGAAAAGGTATGAGAACAATGCTAGTAAGAGTAAAATGGGCGAGGATCGGACTTTTTTGAAAGCTCATGATAAAAAAGGGTATGAATTGTCGAAAAAGATATGGATTGGTAGAGCTAATTCTGTAGGTATTGATAGTGCAAAGGTTAATGGGAAAGCAAGGAAGAATCAGAGTCAAAGAGCTATTGTAGCTTCACCAAAGGTTGATAGTGGGAAGGAAGAAACAAAGATACAGGTTGAGCCAAGTGCAGGGGTGTCTCTCTAATTTAACTTGGTTTTCAATTTTTTCGTCTGTGAATTGTGTGTTTTTCTACAACCCATGTTTAACTCATATTCACTATAATTTATGCGATTGAATGGGGATTGGTTCTTACTCTGTTTTGTTTATGTGAAATTTTCTTCTCAGATTTGGTCATATTGAATCTGAATTATGTTTGTTTATGTCTAAACTTTTGCTAAATTTATTTTCTTGTCAGATTGTTCTTCTTTACTCATTTGGGAATTGTTTATTCCAAGGTATATTTTGGGAGGTGATTTTGTTTTGGAATTTCTCTGGATTCCTAGAATTTCTCTGGAAGAAGAAGATAAAGATGAAGGCTTTAGAAATTTCTCTGAAAAGTCCAGAATTTCTCTGGAGAGAAATTTCTTTGGACTTCTCAGAATTTCTCTGGACAAAGAAGATGATGAAAACTTTAGGAATTTCTTTAAGAAGTTTAAAATTTCTCTGGACAAAGAAGATGATGAAGGCTTAAGTTAGAAATTTCTTTGGAAAGTTTCGAATTTCTCTGGAGAGTGAATTTCTTTGGAGAGTGGGAAGTCCAGAGAAATTTTCAAAATTTTTTTGAATCAAATTTTCTTTAGATTGATGTTAAGGGATCTTAGACATTATGAAAATATTAGATGTTCTTTATGCTATAAACTCTTAATACCAAAAACCTTAAAAAAAATTTCCCAATATTTTACTATTTAGATACATCTAAGTAAGATGCATCTTAAAAAAATAAAAAAATAACTTAAAATTTTAAAAATATTCACTAAAAACAAAAAAATACGAAAAACAAAAAACTTAATTGTCAAAAAAACTAATTAACTTTTTTGCTAGTACAATTATTACACTTTAAAAAAAATTGGTTTTTCAAAATTATTCTTTTAATAGTACATTCTTTGAGAAATATCAATTGTCAAAATTGCATTTTTTGTATTATTAATGAATTTAAAAGAAAGACAAAATAAAAAATTTATATTATTTTAGTCCTTAATTTTTGAAAAGGAACTAATATTTTAAAATAATAAAAAATAAAATATAAGACTACTATTTTGGGATAAAGTGAGTATAATAATTAGAATGAAGACAATGATAGACCCACTAATCGCATGATTAGAGTGGGGGGCAAAACACATTGAATGTCCAACAAACTCATTGAATTCTATAAAATTATAAATCTGAAATATGGGTCACACTCAATTTCATATTTAGAATAAAACAAACCATTACCTGTTCTTCTATTTTCAATTGTAAATTATAATTTCTTTTTTTAAATATTTTTTAATTTATAATTTCACTTTCTAAATACATTTAAGTGCAAAATAAATAAAATTTATTTAATTTAAGTTATTATTATTTTTTTCTAACCTAATGATTATCTCAATTATCAAAGTGAGTGTTCACTTTACTATATTATAATTTAATATCACATGTATATATATATTTAATTTATATTTTTAAAGCAATAAAATTGGGATTATTTTCTTACACTGCATACATCACATCATCTTTTTAAAAAATAATTTTAACCAATTCTTGCTTAATAATATTTATTAAATATATTTTTATGAGTTAATTATCTAAAAGTTTTATTTACAAATGTTATAGTAGTTTAGGTCTTATCTAAGATTTTTGAATCAATAAGTCATATTTAGTAAAATTGAGAATATTATCAGTTTTTTTCAATTTTTAAAACTAAGAACATTATCATTTTTAAATAGTAATGTTTCAGATAATTGTTCCATCATAATGCTCTGTAGACACAATTTTAAATTTTCACAAAAAGTAATTCAATTTTTTTCAAAAAAAACATTATTTTTTTTTTAATTTTTTCAATTTGAAAATTGATGCTTTAAAGTTTTGAAAATCAAAATAAATGTCAAATCATCATGTTACTTTATAAATAATCATAAATGATGAGCAATTATTATTTGAAAAGCAATTGCGATTATTAAAAATTTAATGAGATTTGAAGGTTTAAAAAATCTTAATTAGGACTTAATAGAATATAAATTCATAAATTAGTACTTGTATATAAATATCCCTATTTTTATAATATATATATATCTTTTTTTTTTTTTTTTCTATATAATAAGATTAATATACTATTGTGTAACAATTAACATTAATTTTTATTTATATATTTGTTTCTCGTTTTATATTTTTTTAATCTTTATTAATTATATATCATTATTCATAAATTAATATTTTTCCGATACTAACCTGATTTGTTCTGTCCTGATATACAGGAGGAAGGGACGGAAATAACAAACTCCTCTCATTGCCATTCCTAAATATGAGTGAGATTTTATTTTTCATTCTTCATATTTCAATGGGCAATTTTTACATAATAAAATCAAATTATTTATCATTAAATCCCACAACTTTAATACGAAATACAAAATAAAAGAGAAAAAAGTTGGTTTATTATCAAATCGAACCCGTCATCAATAATCTTTTCACGGAGTCAAGAAAAGATCACAACAGAATGAATGAATGAATGAATGATATACATACATACATTATACATAGTAGCATAATCTCTCTCTCTCCTCTTTTGTCGCTTACTACTCCTCACTTTCTGTTCGTCTTTCTCTCTCTATATCTGCAATTCTTTTTTACACTTCTCTCTCTCTCTCTCTCTCATCCATTTACGTGTTACTTTCTTGTTCTTTATCTCAACAAAAAGTGATTTTTGTTTTTGTTTTCTGGTAAAGATTTGAGATCCTCTACGTGCTTCTTTTTGTTTCTTTTTACTTGGTTCTTAATTAGAACATTGAGTGCTAGTACGCCCAATTGGGCATGTAAGTAACATACCATTTTCGCTTTCAGTTTTATTTTCATCAAGTATTATCTTTCTTGATCATTACCGGTCAATCGATCATCTGGGTCTTTGTTAAGTTTTTTGCTTTATTGAATTTTTTTATCTTGGTACTTGGAACATTGAATGTTAGTTGATTTATTTCTTGTTTGATGTATTTATGAAAGTTTGGTTTTATAGATCGGTGTTGATTGAGGCTTTTTGTTGTCAATTTAATGTCAAATCTAGGGTTTTGTTGATTTTAACTTGATTTGAAATTACAGATGAAAACTAAAATTCTGATTTGGCTTAGTAGATTTTCCTATTATAATTGATTATCCTTTGTTTTCCTATTATCTTTTATTTTCCTACATTTTCTCATTAATTAAATGGGGATTCGGGTTTGCGCATTTCTTCATGTTTGTTTTCATTTCTCTTATGGGCATCAATTCTTCTTCAAGTAAGGAATTTGGGTTTTTTAATTTTTCTTAGACATTAGCAAATATTTGACATAAGAGTTGGATTACTTTACTTTTTTCTGCAGAGCACTGTAGTTTACACTGATGCAGTGATAAAATTCATGAAGTTTTGCTGCAAGAAAATGTGGTTCTTGTGATCAAGAATCAAGAGTTTCTTTAGTATAATTGGTTTCTGATTGAGAGTGTTTTTCGCTCCAGCTAAAGATGGGTATATACCTCAGTACTCCTAAAACTGAAAAGTTCTCTGAAGATGGTGAGAATGGTAGGATCAGATATGGTTTATCCTCCATGCAAGGTTGGCGTGCGACCATGGAAGATGCTGTGAGTTGTAAATGAAATCTCAATCTCTATTAATCAACTATGTTCACTTTGTTGTGTGAAAGCAGCAGATTTAATTATCTGTCTACTTTTTGTTTATCTAAAATATGTAATGGACCAAGTTGAATTTCATTTCTTTCTTTTATTTTTATTTTTTTGTTTTGAAACTGGACGAAGTTGATTTTCAGGAGAAAGCGAGAGGGTTCTGAAAATAGTTAGATTGTATTTTCTGTTGGATGAGCATCATTATTTTGTAGTGCATAATGTTGAATGTCTTAATCTTGTGATTGTTAGTCACAAATCATTGTGCAAAATATCAAGAGAAGTAATCACTTAAATGTGTTAGGAGTTGACATCTATAATAGGCAACAGAACAATCTAGAAATGTCAGAGAAGTTAAATTTATGAAACTTAGGGAAAAAACCCATTGGGTTTGAAAACTAGTTTTAGTACAAAATTATAAGTCGCCATAGGCTATATTTTGTTAAAATTTTTGATGCATTGATTTTTTGGAAGAAGGGCTCAAGTCTTGTTGATATAATGAAAAGATGGGTACCTTAAACTAATCAATAACTTTGTCTTGTTCTTTCCTTGAAGTGTCATGATAGTTGTAGAGGCTTCATTCTAGTTGCCATGTTGTTGCAAATTAATGTTTTTGTGGTCATTATTTGTAAATTCCTACTTGTGGAAGTTGTGTGATACTATCTCCATCATTTGGGTTTAATACTACAAATTTGTATTTTATTTATTTTTATAATTGGTTTCTTACTGTATTTTTTTTTTGTCCCTCCATTTTTTTAGCATGCTGCATATCCTGATCTAGATGCTTCCACATCGTTCTTTGGTGTTTATGATGGTCATGGAGGTAAGAATCTAATGTTCAATTCTACAATTGTTGTTATTATGGGGATCATTATTTATTAATACAGAGAAAGGTGATCTTATTTGATTTCATATTTTATGAATAGGTTTTGCTTGCAATTTGGATTTGTTATGCTTTATCACTCATATGTTCTGGTAGTTCAATGTTTAAGTAAGTGATTAGGCAGTAGGTGATTTAGGTAGTCCTTTGCTGCATTTCATGCTTGTTCTTTATTTATTTATGTTTTTGATAGGAAAGTAGATTGGTTCCTTATGGATGGCACTATTACCATTTCACAAAGCTTAATTTAGAAATTATTTAAAATTTTAATTGATGATGCTTTGTCTGATTGAGAACCTTATTGGAGGAAATGCAATTTTTGGTTCTGCAATCTTTCTTCAAATAGATTCAAGTTCTCTAATGGGAAGTTCAGTGTGATTTGAAATGGGAGGCTTGGTAATTTAAATTGATGAATTTTATATTTTAGAATATTCTCTTCTCCCCTCTCCTTTCCCGTTTTGAACAGAATGTGCCTTTGATGATCCGCATCTCAGGGTTTGTAGTTGATGAGTTTCTGGTTGAAAAATATTCCTCATACACCAGGGAGCAATGGTAGTTCAAGCCGTCAAGTATAAGGAAATTTATTGTTTGAACAACCCATAATATGTTATTCAGTTGTGTGACCGAACTTCTGTTACAGTCTTAATCTTCTATTATATATTTAGGTTGTTCCTTTATCTCCACATTTTTCTATCCTGCAGATTTATAAGTTGCTTTGTGAACTTTGAAAAATTCTTCCATGAATGAACTATTTTTGCTTATTCAACCCTGCATGTACATACAAATATGGTGATAATAATTTGGCACATTTAATTATTGATACTCTCCTAAACCCTTTAAATTGCAGGTAAGGTTGTTGCTAAGTTTTGTGCCAAGTATCTTCATCAGCAAGTGCTTAAGCATGAAGCATATTCTGCTGGAGATATAGGAACTTCAGTTCATAAAGCTTTCTTCAGGTTATTTGTTGAAATTTGAGTTCTTTGCCGTGGCACTTACATTGATGTTGTTTCCCACTGGCATTTCTGTGTTTCTGTAAAAAGTAAAGTTGTAATTTGGTGATGCAGAATGGATGAAATGATGCGTGGACAAAGAGGATGGAGGGAGCTAGCTGTTCTGGGAGATAAAATAAACAAGTTTACTGGTATGATTGAGGGTTTGATATGGTCTCCAAGAAGTGGTGAGGGGCATGACCAGGTGGATGATTGGGCTTTTGAGGAGGTACTTGTTTACACCAAATGTCGACACTATAAGTTATCATTCTTATACAGGATCCATGCTGATTTGTGCAAATACAATGTTTACTTTTTGTATGTTTGGTATGAGTATCCTGTTTATTAAAAATTAATACATAGGAACTTAAGTTGGACATAACCATAGTATTGTGGTGTTATACATCAATTCCTAGTCATGTTTGGTGAACCTGGAAACAGAATCAGTTCATGTAAAATTATGGAATTTTTTTTTTTGTAATATACATATTTCCCTTATGATGACTAACTGGATGTATTTTTTTTAATATTTTGAATTAGACTCAAGAAACCTTTTATCTAGATAGCTCCAATTGGCAACCATAATGTCTGTTAATAGTGCAGTACAGTTATGTTAACAATTACAGTTTCTTGCTAGGAAATGTTATATTATATTTGCTTTTAGATGTTTCAAACTTTGTCCTTGTGAAGGCGGATATGTTTTGTGAACATGTGCTTGATGAGTTTTCCTTTCTTTTACCCTCTTTTTGTTCATGCACTTGTACTTGTGACTCATTTACTCCACTCTTTGGTATCAGGGGCCTCACTCTGACTTCTCTGGACCAACATCAGGGTGCACAGCCTGTGTTGCAGTTATTAAAAACAACCAACTTGTCGTTGCTAATGCTGGTGATTCTCGTTGTGTAATATCTAGGAAGGGCCAGGTAATGAGCAATCGAAGAGGATTTTTGTCATTTTTTTTTGGTTCGTTTTTTGCATGGTTCAAAGGAAATGTTGTATGCTCTTAACAGATGTTGGCCATAGCTGCACTTTTGACTTGAACATCATGGGCAGTGCAAGATGTTACCTCATTTTGACTAATAGTTGGATAGACAGCCCATTGTATTAAAAAACTTCTTGATATAGGACATGCATGTTTGTTATGGATAATATCATATATACTTTAGATTCATGATGAAATATATGGATGTTTATCTTTGTCAATGTGGCTCCACTTATGCAGGCATACAATCTTTCCAGAGATCACAAACCCGATCTTGAGGCTGAAAGAGAGAGGATCTTGAAAGCTGGTGGTTTTATCCATGCAGGACGTGTCAATGGCAGTTTAAATCTTGCAAGAGCCATAGGTAAACACTACACTAATTGTGAACTTTTATTTGGTTTCCATTTTTTCAATCAGCAGTCTAATCTGAAACTTAGCCTATAGGATTACTCTCGCTTCATCTAGTAAGGTATGCACGTGTGAACGTGCACACACACACACACACACATGTGATGGTCTGAGTAGTGAGTTGTTAATCTGGTTTTCCTTTTTATTGTAGGTGACATGGAGTTCAAGCAGAACAAGTTTTTGCCTGCTGAAAAGCAAATTGTGACTGCCAACCCAGACATAAATACTGTATGTGTCTTATTACTTTTCAATAATTATTTGTCGTGTTGTTTTTCTAAAATCAATGGATGTTCATTATCTCTGAGGATCCAAACAAGAAAAAAGAAAAAAAAAAAGCAGTAACATGTTACAGAACTCCATGAACCCCTCTTTTTTTTTTTTTGTGTGTGTGTGTGTGTGTGTAAATAACTCTACGATTTTGCTTGTCTTCACCTGCATGAAACTTGTTTTTCCATTCTACTCTATTCAGGGGCACAAAACAAATATGTAATTTTTGGTGAATTGTTTGCTGCTAAGTATATATTACTCAATATAAATGAATCATCAGTGGGACTAAAATGAATTCCTTTGGTGAATTGTTTGCTGCTAAGTGTATATTACTCAACTGATTTCATTATCATTTTGGTCCCACTGATGATTCATTTATGTTGGATGTTTCAGTTACCATTAACTCTTATTTTCGAAGCATGTATCCATGTACAGATTGTTTGTTTTGGAACTTATTGATATTATCTCAAGTTACTAGTGTGTTTTTCTTGTTTCTTCTTCTCCCCCACCCCCATTCCCACTCACAAAAAAAAGTAAATAGATAAATAAAGTGACCTGTGATGTTTAGTAAGAAACCTTGAAGATTGAACAGAAAATATTGTTCACCTAGTTTTGATATGGTTTATTTTTCCAAACAGGTTGAGCTTTGTGATGATGACGAATTTGTCGTGCTGGCTTGCGATGGTATCTGGTAAGCAGCATCTTATCCTCTCCATTCTAAGTTTTTTATTTTTTATTTTTCTCTTCAGATTGTTGTAATACAAGAATAGTCCTACATTAGATCTGTATCCTACAATAGCTAGAATTGCAGGTTTTTACTTGTGCTCTATTTGGATTATAATTGCATCCTAATTATTTGGAGAAAAAATAGTTTTGAGCAAATCAAGCAGTTAAGAATTACACTCTGAGAAACCTGAACTGTGTGATATATATTATTTTTCACTTAATAATGAAAAAAATTATTCATTTTGATGCATTTAAAGATTGGCAACAAAGCTTCTTGCCCCCGCCCCTGCCCAACACTAAACAAAATTAAAAACTGTATATGTTATAATGATACATTGGGAGGATTTTTGGGGTTTATATGCTGCTTGAGTTTGTTTATGTATAAGTAGTTTGTTGTAAAGCTCTCAAGCTTGCTAAAATTCTTCCTATAAACCAATAAGTGTTTTTGCCAGTAGAATTGTCGATCATATTTCAAATATCTAATAATCACTTGGATTTTGAATTCTTTTCAGGGATTGCATGTCAAGCCAGCAGCTAGTAGATTTTCTACGTGAGCAGTTGAACACAGTAAGTGTGTGAGATCTCTCTTTGTTATGCGCATTTGTATTGGTGGAATAAGGTATATATAATAAAGTGTGGTAATTCTTATCAATAGTATGCTTTGAAGAGGCTACTTAAGCAAGTACATGCATTTTTTTTGCCACGGACCAAAGCAAAAATGCATGCTTAGTGATTGATACTGAAATTGGAATAAGATTTTCCTTGGAAGAAAAGATAGAGAAAGCATGTGTTATGTTGGTTGGGATTGTGGTTGTCTCTCTGGGTACACAAGTATTGTTGGTAATGTTATATACATAAATAAATTTCTCACCACACATCAACTCTTGGGCAAAGTTTTGGCAACCCCCACTGACCATGTGTAGCAATGGTCGTACATTTACCATATGCATGGTTTTCATTTTTTCAATCCTGATATTTGAGTTTTCACTGTCGACATCATAAATTGTTTGTTATAATACATTACCCACCTGTTGTTGAAAGAGTTGCTGATCTTGGTGACCAGTTTTTTGAGCTTTTGACAATCTTAGAATTCTTGCAGAAGTAGAATTTGGCAATACAAATTTTTGGGTACCTCAATCAAATATAAATTTTTTTTTTTTTTCCTAATTATGCAGGAAAGCAAGCTTTCTGTGGTATGTGAAAGAGTACTTGATAGGTGTTTGGCACCATCTACTGCTGGCGGTGAGGGATGTGACAACATGACCATGATCTTGGTGCAGTTCAAGAAACCCCATGAGTCTGCTGCTGCTGCTGATGCAGATGAGAAATCCTCAACTTCTGATCATGGAAATCAGTCTGCTACTGCAGCTGCAGACGAGAAATCCTCAACTTCTAACCAAGCCGATACTGAATTGAAACCAGCAGAAACTGAGTCAAGCCCGTGACAAGTTTATCAATGTGTCGTCAGATTGCGTTGGTGTGAGCTGTAGTTCCAAGGATATTCAAGAATCCTTGGTTGTCTCTGTAACTGAAGATAGTTTGGCTGGTAAAGATGGGCCGGTTACAAATTTACGATTGAGATTCGCCGTGTGTCGTGTTTTTTTCCTTTTTCTATACGATATTATAATTGCAAGTAACTTGTACAGAATAGATCTGGATCAAAGTTGTTGAACCGTCATCTAGTTTAGCAGTCTATATTAGCTTGAGAATGGTTTTGATATACCCTGCTTGTTTTTTCTTCAAGATCATTGGTTCTTTTCTGCTGAAGATGTGGATGTTTTTTAAATTTTCTTTGTTTATGTTTCCGAACTCATGAAAAATTATAAGTGACAGAAAATGAAAATGGTAAACAAGTTGTGTTTGAATTTTGGATTTGTGAAGGAAAATTAAAAGGAAAGAAAGAAGACATGTACAGAAAATTAACTAGAAATTGTAATGTTGTGTTTGGATTCAAAATTGGAAATTTAGTCAAAATCTCTTCATTGGACATTTGTTTGGTGAAAAAGATAATTTAATTTATCTTGCTTCATAAATTCCTGAGGTGCGCATAATTGAGCAAGAATAAAAATATTCATTTTTTTTTCTTAAATAATATTGTCGGAGTAACATATTATTGTTTACATTAATTTGAACGATAAGAATTATTTTTTAAAGAATTTCATAGTCAAGATGGATTTTATTTGATAGATCTTGATCAGATGATTCTAAAAATATTAATTTTATTAAAAACTGACATCTAGATAAAATTTATATTATTTTAAAGTTTAATATTTTGGAAATAGTGGGTATGTATTGGACTTTTTAAGGATTAAATTTTTTTTTTTGTGTTTATCCTTAATGCATTTAAGTTTTATTATGAAGGAGTTTTGACCAAATCCTCCATTCAAAATTGAGAAATTTGACCCTAAATCCCTCTTAGCTTCATTTTCTTGTTAAAAGAACAAATAAATAAATAAATAAATAGTACTTTTAAAACTTTTTCATCGTTATAAAGTCTTGTATAAAAAACAAAATATTTTATTTGATCATTATACCCTCTATTTCTTTTATGGTATTTTTTCTATCTTCACCAACTTGATGGTTGTTCATCTCCTCCACCATCTTTATTGTCTGCTGGCGTCGCTCATTTTCACTATCAGCCGACAACCATCGTTTTTACCATCAAACCACCATTATCTCATATTTGATATTTACGAACTCAAGAGATCAATAATTTCAGATCTAAAATAAAAAGAACTTAGATTTGATAGAAAAAAGAGAAATTGAGATATTGTAATGAAAAATCAAGAGTTTTTTTGTTTGTTTATAGATCTAAAAGCAAAATTTGACTCTAATTCGTTGATTTAGTATGTATTTTATTTTTTGTAATAGTAAAATTTTATTCTAATTAACAACATGCTGATTTGCTTAATGATAGCAAAATTTTATTTTAAAATTTTAGTCTTTTTTTAATTATATTTATTACAAAGTAAAATTTTACTCTGAATCTAAGTGAAGTTTACTATGATTCAAAATAAAATTTTATTTTAAAACAAGCTACGAGGATGGCTTTACAGGAGAGTGTTGTGTCATGAACCAAAGTGAAAATTTTATTGTTCGAAGAACAGAACATCATGAGAAGAAGATAGAGAGATAGAGAGAGAGTACCATGAAAAGAAGAAGAAGAATAAGAAGAAAAGAGAGAGAGAGAGAGAGAGAGAGAGAGAGAGAGAGAGAGAGAGAGAGAGAGAGAGAGAGGATCTCAGATCTGAGGTTTTGCAAATCATCGCGAACCGTCATTTTTCGGCGATAATGATTGTGAATGATATCAGATTTGAGGTTGTGGATGCGATGAGTGACGGTGGTGACGAAGATGGTAGAAAAAGAGTTTCATGGTAAGTGGTAGTGGCGCCGATGGAGAGCGGCGGTGGCACCAATGGAGAGCAACAGTGATTAGAACGAGACAGAGAGAAGAGAGATTGAGACTAAAGAGAGTAATTGCAATCTGATATGCGCGCGCGCGCGCACACACACACACATATATATATATATATATGAGGGTATCATAATAAAAGAAATAAATTTTAAAATATTAAGAGGTTTTGAAAGGATCTATATAATTTATGTCCTTTTTAAGGATAAGTTAGTTATTGAGGGGTTTATTACCAAATCCTCTTTCAAAATTCATTGATGAAAAAGGAAAGAAAAATAAAATTACTTATATATATTATTAAAAAAATATTATTATTATTTTTTATAAGAAACTAAACTAACAAAAAATTGACAAATTTATATTTATTTTCTTAAACCAACCAAAAAAAGAGGGAAAAGTCTGTTTGGTATTGTTTTTATTTTTTATTTAATTTTTTTGGTTTTGAATATCATTTTCCTATCATTGTGATTAATAAAAATTTGAGAATACAATGAAATCAGCTTTTTTGATAACTCTGGAAATTGGTCAAAACTTTTTCTTGAAATGGGACTGTACGAGTACGAAATAATCTTCTCGTATGATCCTGTTGATTAAGTTTGCGCTCCTCCAAACGTCGTTGTTGCTTTACTCCCTGAAAACACAAGCATGAGCTAACCGGCGGGTGTGTGTCGGATACCTCTCCGATGCCTAAGTCAGCAAAATAGACAAACAGACAAAAGTTCTGTGTATTCGAGAATCAAAGTTGTGTTACCTCTCTATAGGTTATATTGTGAGCTTTTATAGTTTTTCCCTGGCACAATCCTAGTAGGACTCTTATTTCTCTATGTAGAGTCCTCCTAGGAATCACACTCCTGAAAGATAATGTTTATCCTTCAACACCCCTCTCACTGCTTAAACCAAGTGAGATGGTTTTACCTCGGTTAGATGACAGTATGACCGAGCTAACACTAGCCCTTTGTCATACTTAATCCAGCGCCTTCACATGCAACACATAGCTCGGCTCTTGTTCACTTGTACCTCAGTTTTGTCTGTTGAGACCGAGCTAACTACAGCAAGCTTTCACCGAGCTAACAAAAGCAAGGTCCACCATAAGAAGCCCAAATACCTCGGCTCCGAATACTATGACCGAGCTAATTATCTCCACTCCGACTGTGGTGACTGTAACCATACTTGGACCGAGCTAACACTAAGGTCCACTCGCTAAGCCCTTTTTACCACGGCCCATAGAACGGTCTATTACTACGCCTGGGCTTAGCTCGGCCTTACTGCTCATAAAAAATCCCTCTTAATTGCCCCTTAATTCCATCTGCGTAGCATGATTGGGATTATTTGTTACCAGCCGAGCTAAAACTTCAGATCTTCAACCGAGCTAAATTGTCACCGAGCTACTGATTTGTCCGATCAAAAAATGTCTCTTCAGTCACGCTGTACATCTGAATCGCTTGCTATTCCAAAGACACATGGCTGGCCCCTATTGGTTGAGTACAACTGTCAACGCCGCCCTCGTACTCCGAAATTTTTGAACAGTCCTGCATTTTCTTTGCCTTATACGAAAACCCTAGCTTTTGAACTTTGTCACTCTACTATTCATCTTCTCTTTCTTGCCCTCTGAGCCTCCATTTTCACCACCATAGTCCTTGCAAAGCTTGTATTCTCCTTGCTACTCTTGTGGCTTTGATCTACGTCCTCCTATCTTCAAACTGTAAGTAACTCAATCCCATTTTCTTTCTGTTTGTATAGTTTCTGCAGTATGTAGCATAATATCCGTATGTTTCTCAAGACACACTATTATAGCTTCCATGTTTCTGGGAACTAATCACTAAAAACCACGTAATAGAACCGCTGGATTCACGAACTGAAAAACTACGCTTTTGATCCAAAATAAAACTTCAACCGAACTAGGAACTTGTTTGTATTTAGGTGTTAACCTAGCCAAACTATATAACTCTTCTAATGACCGAACCAAAACTTCATGCCAAACCTTTAGTTTCAATCGGTCTAAGAACCTCTTGTTTCATTTAGCCGAGATAAAGTCCTTCGCACCAACCGAACTAAGAATAGATAGTATTCCACGTAGCCGAGCTAGGCTTATACTTATTTTGCCTTTGTACTTAGCACGGTCCAACGATTTGTGCTTAACACTTTTCCTTTTCACTTTGCAGACTGACTTAGGTTGGCCAGGCACTCCTTTGAACGCTCAACCGAGATACTCAACATCATCTCAACACCGAGCTAATTTATACATAATTTAAGTCTATATAGGCAAATATGGATTCCTAGTAAACTCTCCAGGGTCTATTACCGATTTCTGCAAGGACTACAACATCCCTGATGACGTCTACCTTTCACTAGTCGAGCTAGACACAACTCTATGGGGAAAATAAGGCTTCGTTCCCTTTACCGTCCTTTCCATTGTAGAAGCCGGACTCCGATTCCCTGTCCAACCACTCCTTTGTGAATTCCTTAGGCAGACTAGAATTTGCCCAACCCAACTTAGCACCAATTCTTACAGAATAATAAATGGCATCACCGAGCTAAATCGCCGACTTGGCCTCAGCCTCGGTCTAGCCGAGCTATTTCATCAATACTCTCTAGGCCAGAACAAAGACGGCTGGGTATACTATTTAAGGATAAGACGCCGCCGAGAGAAAATAATAAAAAACATTCCACATAAAGACGTAAACGACGACGACTTTTTCTGGGTTTCTGGTAACTTCGAGGACCAGGAAGCCCAAATACCAGGAGACCGGATTAACTGGAATAAAGGAGTAACCGGTATATACACCTCGGCTTAGTTTTGTGCGTTTTTTACTCTGTTTATAAATTTTGAACCATGCTAACCATTGCCTTTTTCTTTATGTAGATTTGAACCAACTAAAGTCGCAGTACAGTTACCCCAATCTAGACGCACTCCGCGCCGCGCTATGGTACCGCGATCGTGGTTGGGCCAAGCTATTTAATTTCGAACCGACATACAGATACAGCAGTAGGAGAAAGACCAGGGTGACAGATTTCCTCCTGGAACCCTCACCAGAACCAGATCCAACACTACTTCAAATCAATTTGATCCCACTAACAGAAGAGCAAGAAATGGCTAAGAAGAGAGCTGTCAGAGCACTTATCACCGAAACAACGACTTCAGCAGTAGGTGACCAGACCGAGATACCACAAGCTGGCCAAACACATGAGGCCGTGGTAGCCCTTCCAACAGCCCGGGCCTCGTCATCTCGGCCAAGCAAGCGCGCTCGTACTTCCCCAACCGAACCGCAACACCTTGTTGACGAAGATGAAACCGTGTTCCCGCAAATCATTTCGCCAAGCCCAGAGCCCACACGATCTGACCGGACTAGCTCTTCAGAGTGGGCACCAAAACTGACGTTCAAGAACCGAGCCGTAGCGAACACTGACTCAGTAGTGGCAGATAAAGACCACTCACTTGTCTTTAACCTTGCAAAAAGTGTGTGTTTGCCACCCGATATGGAACACCACGACCATCTTACCGAGCTCAAGGCCATCCGCTCGGCCACCAAATCGATGGTGCTGGTAAGTACTTTTTTTGCTTTCCAATTTTGTGCATCTGTTCGCTCGATTTTTACTCAAAATTTCTTACTGCCCTGTTGCAGGCTATGTAGAAAAACCACATTGCACATAAGCGTGTGTTGGAGCTGCGCAAAATAGTGCGGCAGGCCGTGGCCGATGCCAACGCAAAGATAGCTGAACTAAAGGAAGCTCAACAGAGAACCACAGAGCTACTTTCTGACAATGCCCGACTTACCAAGCTAGTTAACACGGCGGAAGCCGATAAGCAAAAAGCTCTAGCCGCGCTAAAAGACCGCTATCTGCGCGAGCTGGTCAAGCTAGAGAAAAAGAATGCCGATGATGCGGAAGACCGGGGCTATAAAGAGGGGGAAGCCACCTACATTCTGCAGTGTGAAGCTGCCAAGGATATATTTTTCAAATGTGGGTGAAAGGCAACCGTGGCGAAGCTCGGTCATGGCCAGGAGACCGAGGTTTTTCAGAACCCTCCTCCCCACTTTATCCCGAGCTACATGGCGGAGTATGCCAATGTCATTCAGCAAAAATTTCTTCAAGTTGAGGAAAAAGAAGAGGCATCTCCAAAACCCAACAACACCCCGGTCGTTGCCAGTGATCCCGGTATTCAAGTTATTTAGTCAGCTCGGGTAGAGCCCTCGATGCCCAGTATAGTTGCAGATGCGACCGACCTTTCTGTTGAGACCGAGCTACGGAGTGATAAAACTCAAATTGATCTTGACGCAGACCTTGATGATCTTTTTGCTTGATTTTGTACTTTTCTTCTTTTGATATTAATGAAGTTTGTAACCGGGCTACGGCCCCTTCTTTTGTAATGCACTTTGGAATGAAATCTTCAATTTTTTCATCTTTTTGCTCGATTTATTCCATGCCTGTATTTATATTTCAACTATAATTTGCATGAAGTTTAGCTTTTTCTGGCCGAGGTACTTATCTCGGTCTTGGAGCCTTGTATTCTGTTTGGTCATTCTTGCCAATTCTCTTCAGCCTAGATCTTTATCTGGGCTGAAGAGTATTCAAAGTTAGTTATTCCAGCCAACCACTCTTCAACCTAGATCCTTTATTTCGGCTGAAGAGTACCCACAGTTAGTTATTCCAGCCAACCACTCTTCAACCTAGATCTTTATCTCGACTGAAGAGTACCCAAAGTTGGTTATTCCAGCCAACCACTCTTCAGCCTAGATCCTTATTTTGGCTGAAGAGTACCCAAAGTTGGTTATTCTAGCCAACCATTCTTCAGCCTAGATCCTTATCTCGGCTAAAGAGTACCCAAAGTTGGTTATTCCTGCCAACCTCTCTTCAGCCTAGATCCTTATCCTAGCTAAAAAGAGCTCAAAGTTGGTTATTCCTGCCAACTTAGAGCGAAGTGTTGGTTTTTCCAGCCAACCTCTTCAGCCTAGATCCTGATCTCGGCTGAAGAGAGATAAGTGTTGGTTTTTCCGGCCAACCTCTTCAGCCTAGATCCTGAACTCGGCTGAAGAGAGCTCAAAGTTGGTTATTCCTACCAACCTAGAGCCAAGTGTTGGTTTTTCCAGCCAACCTCTTCAGCCTAGATCTTTATCTCGGCTGAAGAGAAATAAGTGTTGATTTTTCCAGCCAACCTCTTCAGTCTAAATCCTGATCTCGGCCGAAGAGAAATAAGTGTTGGTTTTTCCAGCCAACCTCTTCAGCCTAAATCCTGATCTCGGCTGAAGAGAAATAAGTGTTTGTTTTTCCAGCCAACCTCTTTAGCCTAGATCCTGATCTCGGTTGAAGAGAGATAAGTGTTGGTTTTTCCAGCCAATCTCTTCAGCCTAGATCCTGATCTCGGCTGAAGAGAGCTCAAAGTTGGTTATTCCTGCCAACCTAGAGCGGAGTGTTGGTTATTCCGGCCAACTCTGCTTTCATTGCCCCTAGCTCACTAAAACAACTCTTACAAAAGAAAAGAATTGTACTGAAAAGGAAACTACTTGTTTTATTGAAAAAATAAAAATGACAAAAACTTTAAAGAAAAGCTAAAAATAAAATAGTTTGAGATTGACAGTGTTCCATGGCCTGGGAACAGCCTTGCTGTCTCCATCTTCCAAGTGATATGCCCCTGCCAACCACTTTGTATGGTCCTTCTCAATTAGGCCCTAACTTGCCATCTCCGGGTACCAAAGTATTTCCCATTACTTTGCGCAGCACCCAATCTCCAATCTTGAATTGCCTTGGATGTACTGTCTTGTTACATTTTCTAGATAACTCTTGCTGGTATGAGGCGATGTGAACCAGTGCTTTTTCTCTTCTCTCTTCTTCAAGGTCGAGTTCCAAGGCTATGGCTTCTCAATTTAAGTCTAGTGGCAACTTCAGTTAGTGGGGCCACTTCCAGGGTACTGCTTCAAGCCAGGCTAATCTAGTTGCCCCAGGGTACGGTAAGCCCATAAAACATGAGGAAGCTCCTCAGCCCACTTGCCTTTTGCTTTCTCCAGCTTTTTCTTCAATTCATCTAAGACGACTTTGTTTGATGCTTCCGCCTGGCCATTTGCTTGGGGGTATGCTGGTGTAGAATTGTAGAATTCTATCTTGTACTCCTCACAAAAGCCTCTAAAAATTTTGCCATCGAACTGAGTGCCGTTGTCAGATATTATAGCCTTGGGATGCCGAACCGAGTGATGATATTCTGCCAGACGAACTTCTTCACATCTTTTTCCTTTATTGATATGAGTGCTTCTGCTTCCACCCACTTTGTGAAGTAGTCTGTTGCTACAAGAAAGAACTTTCTGTTGCCGGATGCTGTTGGAAGTAGTCCTACTATGTCCAAACCCCACATTGCGAAGGGCCAAGGGCTAGTTAATGGTAGAAGCTCTCTGACTGGCTGATGTATTTGGTGTGCAAACTTCTAACATTTCTCGCACCTCTTGACATACTTCTCTGAATCTGCTTGCATGTAAGGCCACCAATACCCCTGTGAAATTGCTCTGTAGGCCAATGATCTTCCCCTTTGGTGGTTTCCGCATACGCCTTCGTGTATCTTGAACAAGAATGTCTCGACCTTGCTAGGATGGACACATTTCAAGTAGGGTCCTATGAAGGATTTTTTGTACAAGGCCATTGATGGGGAGAGCCAAAATTGCTGTGACTTTGCTCTTATTTTGTTGGCCTCTTTCTTCTCTTCGGGTAAGACGCCGTCTTTTAAGAATACTATAATGGGATCCATCCATGAAGGGCCTAATTCAGCACAACATACCTCAGCTACTTCGGGTTCTTCAATGCTTGGTCTTGGTAGGTAGTCGATCAGTAACGGATGTGGGATGGATGTATCTGCCATACTAGCGAAGCCTGCTAGTTTGTCTGCTCTATTGTTTTCTTCTCGGCCGATCTGTTCTATCCGCACTACTTCGAATTTCATGATCTCTTTTCTGACTAACTCTTGGTACTTAGCCATCCTCTCATCTTTCGCCTCGTAGTCGCCTGAAATCTGGTTTACTACCAGTTGGGAGTCACTGTAAACCATTAGCTCGGTGGCCTTCATGAAGAGTGTTGCTTTTAGGCCTGCTAAAAGCGCTTCATACTCTGCTTCATTGTTTGATGCTGGGAAGCCAAGGTTGACTGCTTGTTCCACTATTAGTCCATCTGGTGAGATGAGGACTATGCCAAGTCCTGCACCGTGCCTGTTGGATGCTCCATCCACAAAGAGTTTCCACATCTCTCCAACGAATAGTTTTCAGCAAGTAGATGGATCGAATGATATTTTGGGATCATGAATGTTACCGGTGTTTTCCTCCAAGTCCACGCCGGCTGTAGGTGTTGTATCCTCGTTGTCAGACTGCCTCCAATCTCTACTTTTTGATGACTCCTCACTGGGAATGGCTTGGTTTGCCTCTTCATCCTTTTCTTCAATCCGGTATGCCTTAGGATGTGGCTGGGCATCTTGTTTTGGGGGCTGTGTAATCCCTGTGGCACTTTCCATCCCCTTTTCTGTGGTACCAGTCAAGTCAACTGGGCGGATGTGATGACTTCTTGGTGTGAACTTTGCCACAAAGTCTGCCAAAGCTTGGGCTTTTATTGCTGTTTTCGGTTGAAACTTGATATCAAATTGTCCCAATTCCACCGCCCACTTCAAGATTCGCCCAGAAAAGTCCGCCCTCTCAAACAAAGCTTTTAATGGAAAAGCTGTTAAGACGATTATGGTGTGGGCGTGGAAATAATGTGACAGCTTCCTTAAGGCCATCATCAAGGCTAAGGCCAGTTTTTCCAATGGTAGATACCTGGTTTCTGCGCCCAGCAAGGTTTTGCTAACGTAAAAGATAGGCAGGTGTTGGATTCCTTCCGCTCTGACCAACATTGCGCTGATTGCGTGCTGTGAAATTACGAGGTACAAAAAGAGCTCTTCTTCAGGTATTGGGGCTACTAGCAACGGTAAAGAAGACATGTACTCTTTCAAACTTTCTAGGGCGCGGTCGCATTCTTCATCCCACTCAAACTTGGCCTTTAATGCTTGGAAAAATGGTCGACATCTGTCTGACGACCGACTTATGAACCGGTTGAGCGCAACTGCTAGGCCAGTGAGATACTGTACCTCTTTGACTGTGTTGGGCCTCTCAAGATCCTAGATTGCTTTGATCTGAGAAGGGTCTGCTTTTATACCTCGGTTGGTCACCAGAAAGCCTAGGAATTTGCCTGACCCTACACCGAATGCACACTTGGATGCATTTAGGCGCAACTTGTTCTTCTTCAGAATCTGGAACATTTTACCTAGATAGGTCCTTCTCATCCTTGCTTTTGACCACCATGTCATCTATGTAAGCCTCCATTATTCTGCCTAACAATGGTTCAAACATCTTGGTGACCATCCATTGGAATGTTGCCCCAGCGTTTTTTAGGCCAAAGGACATGACCTTGTAACAATACAATCCTTTAGGCGTTGTAAAGGATGTGACCTCCTGATCTGGTTCATACATAGCGATCTGATGGTAACCTCTGTACGCATCAAGGAAGTTAAGTCGATTGTGTCCTACTGTCAGGTTTACCAGTTGGCCTATCCGTGGTAGGAGAAAACTGTCATTTGGGCATGCTTTGTTGACTGTTTTGTAGTCCACGCAGACACACCATTTTTCGTTCTTCTTTGGCACTACTACGGTATTGGAGATCCACCTGGGATAGTACACTTCTCTGATAGCTCCTGCCTCCAGCAAGTTTCCCACTTCTTCCGCAACTATCTCGGCATAGTGGAGTGCTGATCTGCGAGTGCGTTGTATAACTGGTCTGGCAATTGGATGGACATTCAGTTGGTGACAGATGAAGTTTGGGTCAATGCCAGGCATGTCATACGGTGTCCAAGCAAACACTTCGATATTAGAAGTTAAGAATTCCATGACCTCTGTTCTCTCAGTGTTGGACAAAGACGAACCGAGCAAAAAGAACTTTTCTGGGTCTTTTTATCTATCCTTACCTGTACCAAGTCTTCCACTGCCTTCTGTTTAGCTGCCTTGCCAACATCCGCAAATAGTTCATTGCTCTCAAGCTCTTCCACCATCTGTACATACCCTTTGGCAACGCGGCTGCCATTTATTGTGACGAAGCACTGTTTGGACATAACTTGGTCTCCAAAGACCTCTTCAATTACTCTGGCTTCGTAGGGGAACCGCAATACTTGATGGTAGGTTGACGCTACCGAACGTATGGCGTGCAACCATGTCCTCCCAAGATTATGTTGTAAGTGGAAGGGACTTTTAATACCCAGAATTCCACCTGTTTCGTCATGGTTCCTGCCTTGACTGGAAGGATTATCTTGCCCACTAGTCACTCTGGTATTGAGTTGAATCCGATTAGGGGAGATGTTGCAGGTGCCAAGTCTTTGTCCTCTAGTTTCAGTTGTTTGAAGGTTTCGTAATACATTATCTCACATGAGCTTCCTTGGTCAATCAAAATTCGTTTGATGTTGAAATTCTTGACACGTAAAGTGACAACCAGTGCATCATTGTGAGGGTAATATATTCTCGCTAAATCTTTGTCTAAAAAAGATATGACATTTGTGGCCTCTGTTTTCCCTTTTTTGATGGCAAGTTGTGCACTTAATACCTCCCTTAAGTGCTCAGCCTTTTTGATCATCCCCTTGAGCTCACATACCCGCTCAGGTTCGCATATCCCATGTATTACGTTAATCACGCCTTGAGGTGGAGCGTCGATTGGCATTCCGTTTGGGTTGTTGTGGTTTTGGGGGGCTGGCTATGTTCCTCCTTCTATGTATTGGTCCAGGTGCCTAGCTGCCACTAACTCCTCCAAATGCTGCCTCAACGGCGTGTAATTTTCAGTGCGGTGCCCCTTTTCATGATGGAAGGTGCACCGGGACCTCTCGTCATAGTCTTTTTGTGCTTCTTCCAACTTTGCTAGCCATCGGACGAAAGGTTCATTGCGTATCTCACTGAGAATTCGGTAGATTGGTTTTTTGAACACTGTGGTAATGGCAGTGCGGACTCTTAGCCTCCTTTTGTTTGGGTCCTCTCTGTGGGCCCGCCTGCCTCACCCATTCCTGTTAGGTTGCTCTACCGTGTTGACTTTTCCTGTAGTCTTTTTATCTGGTATTGTTGTTGTGCCAGATTTTGCCTTAGCACGAGCGCTATCTTCTTCCATGCGAATATGTTGGTGCACTCTCTCCATTAAGGCCTCCATCGTGAGGGGTGGTGTCATAGTAATTGAGTCCCTCAATTTGTTGCCGACTGGAAGGCCCCGTTTGTATTGTATAATGGCGAGGTTTGTAGGGCAATCCCCAATCTGGTTGAAGGTTTCCTAGTAGCGACTGTTGTAGGACCTTAACGTCACTTTTTCGCCTATGTCAATGGAGAGTAGCTGGTCGATCTCCACTGGTGTCTTGGTGTTCGTCCTGAATCTAGTCACGAACGCTTCTGCCAGCTGTGCCCATGAGGCAATGCTGCCCTCTGGTAGCCTTTCGAATTAGGTCAAACCTAGGTCGCCAAGGCCAGATGGAAATAGGATGCACATTAAAGCCTCGTTTCGCCGGTATACTGCCATAACCTGGCGGAAGTGGCTCAGGTGCATGTAGGGGTCGGACTTCCCCTCATAAGTGGTGAATTTGGGCTGGTGGAAGCCTGAGGGTAATGGTGCGTTCTCAATTGCCGGAACGAATGGCGAGCTCTGTAACTTTGCTAATACTTTGTCTGCAGGTTCGTAAGTAAGGCGCGACATTGGCATTCCTACCTCGACGCTCCCATGCGTCGGAGGGGCAAACCGCTGAAGGGCTGAAACTCTGCGCGGGTCGCGAGCCCTGGTGTCCTTCTTCCACCGGGCCCTTTCTTCAAGCACAGTTCGTAAGTCAGATGATCTAGGCAACTCCGTGTGCCTAGATGACGTCTGGTGCGTATGTGAGGGCCGATAGGTGCTTTCTTTAGTACACGACCTCTCAGTTCTCGTTCTCTCAAACCTGGAGTAACGAGTCCTGGAAGTCCGCGATTGAGTGTTGTATGTTCTAAGACTCCTACTTTCTGCTTGCGATGGTATGGTATGCCTACCACGATCTTCCAAGTGGCGAGGGGGCGTGTTGCCTTTGCGCCCCTCTCTTGTTGCCACCCCTTTTCCTTTTATCTGGCACTTCATTGACTCTATGTCTGCCGCCATCCTCCTTATTAACTCATCCTGCTCTTTCACACGATCCTCTAGAACTTGAGGGTACATCCTCCGCCTCTGTCTTTTAGGACTTTGAGAGCGACGGGGATTGCCGCCCCGTCTCCCCCTTGTATCCCTTCGGGGGTTTTGTCGCTGGAGTTCTAAATCCGCCATGGGAGGGATAGAAGGCAAACCTTCGCGCCTCCCACCCCCCTCCGGGGTTTGCCCATCAATGGCTGATTGCGGCAAGTCTTCAGTATGCGCCATTACTTCCAACTAGAGAGGAAAGCTTGATCAAGAGGTTTTGTTCCTTGTGGAATTCCCACAGACGGCGCCAATTGTACGAGCACGAAATAATCTTCTCGTATGATCCTGTTGATCAAGTTTGCGCTCCTCCAAACGTTGTCGTCGCTTTACTCCCTAAAAACACAAACGTGAGCTAACCGGCGGGTGTGTGCTGGATACCTCTCCGATGCCTAAGTCAACAAAATAGACAAATAGACAAAAGCTCTGTGTATTCGAGAATCAAAGTTGTGTTATCTCTCCATAGGTTATATTGTGAGCTTTTATAGTTTTTGCCTGACACAATCCTAGTAGGATTCTTATTTCTCTATGTAGAGTCCTCCTAGGAATCACACTCCTGAAAGATAATGTTTATCCTTCAACACCCCTCTCACTGCTTAAACCAAGTGAGATGTTTTTACCTCGGTTAGATGACAGTATGACCGAGCTAACACTAGCCCTTTGTTATACTTAATCCAGCGCCTTCACATGCAACACATAGCTCGGCTCTTGTTCACTTGTACCTCAGTTTTGTTTGTTGAGACCGAGCTAACTACAACAAGCTTTCACCAAGCTAACAAAAGCAAGGTCCACCATAAGAAGCCCAAATACCTCGGCTCCGAATACTATGACCGAGCTAATTATCTCCACTCCGACCGTGGTGACTGTAACCATACTTGGACCGAGCTAACACTAAGGTCCACTCGCTAAGCCCTTTTTACCACGGCCCATAGAACGGCTTATTACTACGCTTGGGCTTAGCTCGGCCTTACTGCTCATAAAAACTCCCTCTCAGGGACATTTTTGAAAAAATAAATAAATTCTTACAATAGTTTTCAAAAACAATTATAACAAACAAGGAACAACACGTCTTCTAGAGGAAATTTTTTTGACTACAAACCAAACAAACGGACCAAACCAAAACCAACACCAACCGTACCAACAGAATTTCAAAACCTTCCGTAACGGCAGTCTCTACTTTAATTACAAACAAGTCCAATAACTTTTTAATATTCACAAAATCACCCCCAAAACAACCAATCAACTTTCCAAAGCTATAAAAATTTGAAACCTAAACCCATAAAATAGGGTAATTATTTAGTAATTCTAGAATATGGATATGTGGTATTCCATAGAAATTTGAAATCCAAATCCATTATATAAGGTAATTATTCAGTAATTTCAGAATATGGACACGTGATATCTATCTATCTATATCTATACTATATATTAAGCAAAATGGAGTTTTTAACCCCAAGGCTTGTGGGAGCTCCAATCTCCTAATCCTAATTTTCTAATTTTTTGATTTAAAAAAAAAAAAAACCTCAGCATTTATTGACTTCTCCCAACCCAACCTCAGCATTTATTGACTTTTCCCAACCCACAATCCCTTTTGATTTCTCTCATAATTATTGCAACATCCTTTTCAATTTCTCCTATAAACTATGGTTACACACAAAAATAAAAAATAAAAAAGATAAGAATTTAGCTATACATCTCAAAAAGATATAACATCTAAATTTGAATTATGATTTAATAATATAATTATGTATTTTTTTTATGTATATCTATCAAAATTTTAAATCACTTAATGGGATTAATTAATCAATTTTCCAAAATTATTAATTTTTAATTTACAAAATAGATTAAAAAAAACTATTAACTGATTTATTTATTTAATAACAAAAATATTTCATAATCTCTCTCTCCTAATCTCTTTCACAAATTTTCAAAAAAAAATATTAAAACTTGCATTCATTTTCTCTTCCCCAAAAAATTAGATAGGAGCTCCAATCTCCTAATTCTAATTTTCTAATTTTTTGATTTAAAAAAAAAAAGCCTCAGCATTTATTGACTTCTCCCAACTCAACCTCAGCATTTATTGACTTTTCCCAATCCACAATCCCTTTTGACTTCTCTCATAATTATTGCAACACCTTTTTCAAAAAAGATAAGAATTTAGCTATAGATCTCAAAAAGATATAACATCTAAATTTGAATTGTGATTTAATAATATAATTATGTATTTTTTTATGTGTATCTATCAAAATTTTAAATTACTTAATAGGACAAATTAATCAATTTTCCAAAATTATTGATTTTTAATTTACAAAATAGATTAAAAAAAACTATTGACTGATTTATTTATTTAATAACAAAAATATTTCATAATCTCTCCCTCCTAATCTCTCTCACAAATTTTCAAAAAAAATATATTAAAACTTGCATTCATTTTCTCTTCCCCAAAAAATCAGATAATATTTTCTATTAAGGTTGTAGATATTTACCTATATTATATATATTATATTATAACATAACAAAAAAAAAAACTAAAAAAATAAAAAATAAAATTTAAAGTTTATCTAAATAAACTTTAAATCAATAAAACTCACATGTCTATCACATATCTAACTCACATCATAACTTACCTAAATAATAATAATTAAAAACAAATGGAAACCACATATAAATTAAATTTAAAAAAAAAAAAAAGATACCCACAACTCCATCTTAAATAAATTGAAAAAAAAAAATACCCGAATAGAAACCACACAAAAATAAAAAAAAAAAAAAAAAGATATATCTATCTATCTATCTATATCTATATTATATATTAAGTAAAATGGGGTTTTTAACCCCCAAGGCCTATGGAAGTTTCAATATCCCAATCTGAATTTTTTAAATTTTTTATTTAAAAAAAAAAAAAAAACTCAGCATTTATTGATTTGGTCAAAATCCCCTGATTAGCATTTATTAACTTTTTTTCAATCCACATATCTTTCCACATGCCTGCAATTATTGATTTGGTCAAAATTCCCTGATCAGCATTTAAAATTCTCTTATACAAATAATTATAGATACAATTCGTGTATAGTTACTATAGTATCCTTTTCAACTTTCCCAATACATTATGGTTAGTGATAAGAAAAAAATCTTAAAAAACATAATTTATATATTAAAAAAAATCTAAAACAAATATAAATATCTATAATTATCCTGTGCATAGCACGGGTGATAGGCTAGTATTATATAAGGAAAAAAGGATTTCTAACCCACAAGCTTTGTAGGATCTCTAATATCTCAATCCTAATTTTCTAATTTTTTGATTTAAAAAAATAAATAACCTTAGCATTTATGACTTCTCCCAACCCACAAACTTTTTTGACTTCTCTCATAATTACTGCAACACATTTTTCAACTTTCCCCATACAATATGATTAGTGATGGCATTGTTAAATTATTTTTATAAAAAATCTAAAAAAAATAATTTGTATATTAAAAAAATATCTAAAACAAATATAAATATTTATATCTATATCTATATATTATATAAGAAATAGAGGGTTTCTAATGAGAAGCCTCCTAAGAGTTCCAAACTCTCATTCTAAAATTATTAATTTTTCAATTTATAAAATAGATTAAAAAAATCTATTGGCTAATTTATTTATTTAATTATTTTAGAAATAATAATGGAAAAATAACAAAAATATTTCATAATCTCTCTCACTAATTTTCAAATATATATATATATATTAAAACTTGCATTCCTTTTCTCTCTTCCAAAAAATCAGATAATATTTTTTATGAAAGTTGTGGGTATCTATCTATATCTTATATATTATATTATAACACAACAACATAAAAATAAAAATCAGATATACAAAAAGATAAAACTAATAAATTAGATTTTTATTTATTCAGTTAAAATATTTCTTTTGCCTCTCAATATCCAATTTTAAATTTTAAAAATCTATAAAGTCTATCTAAACAAATCTGATTTGAAAATATCTCTCACTATCATAATTTAAATCAATAAAACTCATATATCTATCACATATTTAACTCGCATCACAACTTACCTAAATAATAATAAGAATTAATTACCAAAAAGTCCTATCTACATATTTGGTGGTAGCTTAGGTCCTGTCAAAAAGTTTTTGAACTATTAAGTCCCATTTATAGGTAAAAAGACGTTTTGCCCTTTAATCCCAAAACTGAGAATGTTCTCAATTTATAATTATCAAAACTAAGAAATTTCTCAATTTTTTTTAGTATGAACTAAGAATATTATCAAAACTAAGAAATTTATAATTATCAATTTTGAGAAATTTTCTCAATTTTTTTTCATGATTAAAATTGAGATTATTATAAATCGAGAATGTTTTCAATTTCAAATTAGAATTCAAAAGAACAATTTCAAAACTATAAGAACATTCAAAATCCAAGTTCACTGATGCTATAGTAGAATAGATAAATTAACATGCAGATATATATATACATACATATGTTTGTGTGTATATACACAAAACAAATAGATTTATATGTATATACACATGTATATATGTATTGAATGGAGTAAGCAGTGAAATGAAGAAGAGTCCACAATATTGTCAGATCAGTGTGGAAGATGATGCCAACAAAGACGATGTTGGAACACACACGGCCTCAGATCGGATTTTGAGATCGTCGGGGGTTTGGCACCAATGGCAGATCTGAGATGTAAGATACACGACGTTGCTGCTGCTTCAGAACCTGAGGCAGCAGATGGAGGGGACAGAGGCGGCGTGAGAAGGTCTTGGAACGATAAATTGGGCTATTAAAAATTAATGGGACTTGAATGAGCAAATAATTTTATTTAGGACTTAATGGAATATAAGTTCACAAAATGGGACTTGTATGTAAATGCCCCTAATAATAATTAAAAACAAATAAAAATACAAATAGATTAAATTTTTTTAAAAATAAAAAACCCACAACTCCATCTAAAATAAATGAAAAAAAAAATAGAAACCACGCAAAAATAAAGAAGACAGGAATTTAGATATGGATCTCAAAAAAATATATCAATATCTAAATTTGAATTATGATTTAATAATATAATTATCTATTTTTTTGATGTATATCTATCAAAATTTTAAATCACTTAATAGAACAAATTAATCAATTTTCTAAAATTATTGATTTTTCGATTTATAAAATAGATTTCAAAAAAAGACTATTGACTGATTTGTTTATTTAATTATTTTAGAAGTAATAATTATCCTTTAATTTATGAATTTCAAATGGAAAGATAACAAAAATATTTCATAATTTCCCCATCCTAATCTCTTATACCGAATTCCAAAAACAATATTAAAACTTGCCTGTCTTCTCTCTTTCCCAAAAAATCCGATAATATTTTTCATAAAAATTGTGAATATCTATTTATATCTTATATATTATATTATAACATAAAAAAAAAACTAAAAATCAGATATACAAACAGATTAATTAATAAATTTAATTTTTATTTATTCAGTTTAAATCTTTCTTTTGTATCTCAATATCCAATTTAAAATTTTAAAAATCTTTAAAATTTATCTAAACAAATCTAATTTAAAAATATCTCCCACCATCATACTTTAAATCAATAAAACCCACATGTCTATCACATATCTAACTGACATCATAACTTACCTAAATAATAATAATTAAAAACAAATAGAAACCATAGATAAATTAAATTGGGGGGAAAAAAATAGAAACCCACAACTCCATCTTAAATGAATTGAAAAAAACAAAAAAAAAAAAAAAAAAAAAAACCAAATAGAAGCCACGCAAAAATAATAATAATAAAAAAAGATAAGAATTTAGATACGGATCTCAAAAAAATATGACAATATCTAAATTTGAATTATGACTTAGTAATATAATTATCTATTTTTTTTATATATATCTATCAAAATTTTAAATCACTTAATGGGACAAATTAATCAATTTTTAAGTCTTATTTAAAGAATAATCTAATTAGTCATCCCAACTCCTAGACATCGCGGGCACTGGCGGATGAACTAACGGATTGGGTTAGGTGAGATCTAAGTTGCTGGAGGTAACATTTTCTCATTCCATAAATTTATTTGTTTTTTAATTTTATTTTTTTTCCATGTATGATTCTCTTTTTCTACTGTTGGTTTGGTTTTGGTTTTGATTTGGTTTCTGTTTTAGTGAGGTTTATTTGTTTGTTTATAGGTTTGCATGGTGAAGAAGAATTATTGGTAGTTATGGTTGCAATTAAAGTATCTATGTTCGTTCTGTGCCAAGGATTTTGATCGGATTTTGTTTTCTTCAATGAAGACCATAAAATTGAAGTAAAAAAAATGAGTATCAAAATTTATTTTTTATTGTCATTTTATTATATAGAAAATGTAAAAATTTATTGAGAAATAACAATTTTACTATAACATTAAGTAAATTTAAAACTTTTAAATATCATTATATTATTTATTTTTATTCTCTTTCAATCCCATTATACAATTATAGCTATTTGTTAGTTTGTTAATTATAATTCAGTTAATTGAAAATGAAAACTTAATATAACTTTTCATATATATTATAGTTAATTTGTTATAGCTATAGTTGTATATAATAGCATAATATATAGGGATAATCTCTAAATATAATTTCTATTTTTTTATGTAATCAAATAGTCCATCTTAAATAGTATATAGAAGAGTTAGATGGCTTCTTTTATCTCTAAAAAACCCAATCTATTTTTATTTTTTACTTCTTAATTTTTAAATTGAAACATCAATTGTTTATGTCCATAAAACAAAACTGATAAACACATATCCAAAAGTTACACATATTTATTTATTTATTTTTAATATGTAATATATTTACAAATGGAAAACGTTTGACACCACAATTTTTTTTTCATAATCTGACTTATACTGATGTAGTCATAAGTGTTGGTTTTTATACAAATATGAGAACAGAATTAATTAAAGTATACATTTCAACCAACCACATATTCAAACTTTGACTATTTCAAGATATTATTTTATTATAATTCCAATTAAGAGAATCTTCAACCCTTAATATTTTTTTAATCAAATTATAATTTGATAAAAATTTAAAAAGATAAAATGTTGAAAATTATTATTTGTTTCCATCAAAATTGGTGAAAAGAAAACAAAAAATTGGGATAAGAATGAAATTCTTTTAAAAAGTGATACAAATTTAATAAAAAAGTTAAAGTGATTCATATAAAATCAAAAAATTTATTCAAATTTAAAATCAAATTAAATAAAAAAATGATAAAAGTTTGAAAATATTTTGAAACTTCCTTATTCTTAAAGACTAGAAATCCATGTGTGTATTATATTCATATTGTATTTTTAGTTATGAAATTGAAATAAAAAGAAATGGAACTTAAATTATTGGATTAATAATAGAAACATCATATTAATTATTGTTAAATATCACTTCACTTCACATTTAATAATAAAATTGTATATTTGTCTTAGTTATAACTTTTAAATTTGTATATTTTCATAACAAGAAGAGGTATGTCATAACTCATTTAATCTCATTTAATCAGATTTAACTTTTTTTTTAATACAAATTATCAAAATTGCACTAATTAGACTTATATATATATATATTAATTTTTTTAAACTAATAATTTAAAAAGTTATAAATATAAAAGTTAACTTATAAATTTTATGTATACCACAAGATAAAATATTAAATTATTTCAAGATAATTATAATAATATTTTTTAAATTTATAAAATCCTGTATATAGCACAGATTACCACTAGTATTATATAAGGAAAAAAGAGTTTCTAACCCACAAGCCTTATGAGAGCTCTAATATCCCAATCTTAATTTTTTAATTAAAAAAAATAACATCAGCATTTATTGACGTCTCCTAACTGTAGCAATTTAGAATTTTTCCTTCCGTTCGAGCGGGGGAGTTGACGCTCGAGCAGACTTGTGAGGCTTCCAGTATTTTTGCAGTCTGTCCAAAATTTTGAGAGTTGTGAATTCCCGCTCAAGCGTAGGAGTGGTCGCTCGAGCGGCCGGCTTTGTTGGTCTGCGTGCTCGAGCGCGAGATTGGGCGCTCGAGCGATCTACCTGGTTAAGTTTGAATTTCTGAGGCTAGTGGGATTATTTTTGACCTTTTATTATTATGTTTGGAGCCTCCATATTTTATTTTGGGTCATTGATTGAAGTGGTAACATGATGATAAAGTAAGATTAGACCAAAAACTTTAATTCGAATAATCTTCCTATGAACAGCTGTCACTTCTTTGCCCTTTTCTTTTTCCACACTTTGAATTTGGGTATGAGGTTAGAACCATTGGAAAGCTTATTTTTGAGGCTTCAATTTGGACACAAGAACGACCTAAAACGGAGTCCGAATGGGAAAATTATACATGTTCGAAGTTTCAAAATCTGTGCTGGAAGCAAGTACGCTCGAGCGAGAAAAGGGACGCTCGAGCGGAAGTGCGCGAGTTCAGCAGCTTAAAAACGTGATTTTGAGATCATTTCTTACATTTTCTTTTCCCCTCTTCTTTCCTCTCATTCTAGGTTCAAAAACCTAGCCCTAAAAACCTTGATTTCCTTCACTTTTATCAATAAATCTACCATGGATCTTACATCAAAGATAGAGAACAAGAGAAGATCAACATTTTCAATTGATTGAAGCTCGGATTTGTGATGGATTCTCATCAAAGCTTCGCTCCTTTGCTTGATTCTTGAGGTAGGGGTTCTTGTTCTTCCTCAATACTTTCATAAATAGATAGATTTGTGGTATTTTGATTATATACATACAAAACCTACATTTTTAGGCATCTAGAGTATATTATGAGAATTGGGGGTTGAGGGTTTAAGATGTTGGGAGTTCAATTGATGGGTTAAAATGGTGGATTATGAACCCTAAGTGTATAATCAATGAGAAAGTAGGAATAAAAAGTAATGGGTTAAGAAATTAGAATTTTTTCTTGAAATTTCTAGGTTTTCTAGAAACCCTAGGTTGATTCATGATGATAATCAACGATTTGGCCCAAATTGAAAGTAGAATCATGAAATTGGTAGGTTGAATTATATATGTACAAGTTTAATTGAAATTTAGTTATATTTGAAAATTATGTTTAAAATTTGCGAATGAACTTTGTTATGAGCATTGTAAATCATGTTATAATAAGAAAGGAAATTGGGGGAAATGATTTATTAATGATATAGATGACATAAACTCGGTTATGGAACGTTGAAATGGGATTTAAGAATTTACCTTGAACTATGCTGAATTATATATAGTGGTGTTGAATTGAATCATGTTGAATAGTGTTGATTATGTTGAATTGTGTTGACTATGTTGAGTTGTATTGAATTTAGTTGAGTTGTGTTGGGTTGTATTGATTTTGGGTTGATATAAATAAAGGAAGTTTTACCCTAATTGGATCAAATTGTTATTTTGTATAAATAATTGAAATTGTCATTGTAAATATGAAATCGGAGGATTATTAATGATGATGGTGGAGTTTGATATGTATTATCACTCCTATATGTATCGGTTTAGATGTATTTATTTTGGGCTATCGGTGGAGGACAGCTGTGATTGGTGTAGAAATTGCATGTTGACTAGGCAAACCGAACTATTTTTAAATCACGCATATCATGGAGAATGCAATGGATTTTGAGGATTTAAACTGTATGTTTTGGAAAGAGATTTTGGAAATTCTTGTGTTATGTTTTAAGTGCACTTGTTTCATTTGAAAATCATATTTTGGATCACATGTATTGTGCTAGTTGAAAAGAGTAAATAATATGATAAGTCTAAGAAATGGTTGTCATTGAATATAACTGTGTGTTTTAATACATTGTATATGTATGATTGTTTGGGAGGAGAAAGGGGATGTACTCCATGTGTGATTGTGTGATTAAATACATTGTATATGTATGTTTGTTTGGGAGGAGAGAGGTGATGGACTCCATTGTTTGGGAGGAGAAAGGGGATGGACTCCACTATTTGGAAGGATAAAGGGGATGGACTCCATTATAATTAAGTTGGCCGAAGTGTCCTGGGTGAAAGTCCTGAAATTTATACATGGGTGCCGATCCCGCGGACGAAATTTTCGTAAAATGGCAGTTTGAAGTGTTTATGTATATTTTGTATGATTGGGAAAACCACTGAGTTGTGTTGGAAATGGTTGGAAAATTCTAGGTAAAACTATAATTTTTTCCTAAGTTTGGTCTATTTTTTAGGTAGGCTCCGTGCGTCGATATTTGCGGGTCAAAGTAGTAACGCGTTCTATGCCGCGTTGTGATTCACGTAGTATATTTAGTTGCTCAAAACCATTACCGAGTGAATAGGAAATTGAAGCCAAAGTATGCTCTATGGAAATGGAGTTTTGGTGGAAAATCCTTAAAGGTTTGAATAAGGCTTGTCCTACATTGATTTGGTGGGAAGTTTTGAATAGGTTTATAAGACATAGGATTGGAACTTGGGGTGTACCCCCAAGGGGTACCCAAGTGTTTTAGAGAGGGAGGTTATGGGTAAAATGAGCTAGAACCATTGGACCCAAAAATCACCACACGCGCGCTGTCGTCGCCATCCGGTCAGCTGGGCTGGGCTTCGGTGCGAGTGCGTGGTATGAGGTTGGGCCTTGTCTGGCCCAATACCTATCTTTTTGGGCAAAAAACATTTGAATTTAATTATATTTTTTGGTAAAATAAAATCCTGAATTCAAAATAATTTCGGAAATAAACTGGTCCGGTTTTACTGTACATCCAAACAGGGCCCTTCCCGTTTTTATTTGTTTGAATTATGAACCCAACAGATTCAAATATGTTTAAATTCAAAACCAAACAGGTTTGCACCTATTTAATTCAAAACCCAGCAGCCACCAATCCATCTATAAATAGGACAGCCCTCATTTGGGTTTTGTAACTCTAATTTTCGTCCTTCATAATTCTGCAAACATTCTCTTCACATTGTTGCATTATTTTCTTCTGTGAGAGAGTATAAACACTTAGTGTGTTCGTTAGACAAACAATTTGTAGTGCTGCTATTGTTTGTAGTTGATCATTTCATTCTGGGAGATAGACGTCCATATTCTGAAAGCACCGTGAAGAGAATAAATCTGTCTTAAGGACACAGTGTCAAACACTGGACTTGATCAGATATTTATTAGAAGAATTTAATCAAGTAAGTTGTTTAATTTATTATTCTGTTTTATTTGTTATTAAATCAGATTTTAATTTTGTTTTTGTAACAAAATAAAATCTGTTATTTATTTATTTATTTATTTATTTATTTCTAGTTTGATTTTTGTAATCAAACAAATTCTCTCATTTCCTTTATTTCTTTATATTCTTGTTGTTGTTTAGTACACAATGGAATTAACTATTTTAAATACAGTGAAGATTGTCCAACAAGTTGTAGTCTCAGTTTGGTTGTTGTGAAATAATGAAATTTACTAATGAATTGAGAAGAATAAATGAATTGAAAATGAACTGAAGGAAAATAGATTAAGGATTGAAATTGGCATTATGTGGGTAATTGAATTAAGGGCTAGTGATGATGAACTCAATAGATTGCTTGTGACAAAAGGGAAGACGGTGAGCTTTGTTTTGTAAGTAATTAGGAAATTGAATTAAAAAGGGTTTGTGATTCTTGTGTTATGTTTGAACTCTAATCCTTTGGATTTTGATGTTATGGAGTATGGTAATTAGAAATGGAAATGAAATGTGTAACGTTAGAATGGAAACGAAATGTGGAATATTAAAATGGAAACAAAATGAGGAATAATTTGGAATCGGATTAATGAATTTAAGATGATGTTCTTCCTTAAGTGTACTTGTTTTCAAAGAAAATTTATGGCTTCTTAATGATGAGAGACTACATTTATGGCAAGGAGTTTTCTTAAAAGGTTCAAGTGAAATTTTAAGAAAATATATTTTTTGGTATAATATTTTGAGCTTACAAAATGCCATCTTGCTATATGATATCACTCTGCATGCATGATCATTTCTATCTATGTGGTTGCTATTGTTGTAGACCTATGAGATTCCTACTAGGTATTAGTGCTCACCCCTCGTTGTTTTATTCTTTTTTAGGAAGAGAATTTCGGATTCATTAGTTGAAGAGTATGGATTCTATGTACCTTATGTGTATAATTTTAGCAAAGATGTTAAAGGAATGAAAAATGCATCTTGTGGTTTGTAATTATTTATTTGTAGCTTCGCGGCAGAAGCTTGGCATGTATTATTACATTGTTGTTTTCAAAGAGAGAGAGAACATGTATTATTATGTTTCTATCACCCAAGGGTAATAGATATATATAAAAAAAAAAATGGACCAAATTTAAAGGCTTTGATAATGTTTTCGATTAATTAAAATGTTGGGGCGTGACACTAACCCACCAGCCTTTTTGACTTCTCTCATAGTTATTGCAGCATCATTTTCAACTTTTCTCATACACTATAGTTAATGATTTGTGAGAGCTCTAATATCTCAATCTTAATATTTTAATTAAAAAAAGGAAAATGCTAGGGATACCAAATTTTTTACCAAACAAATGACCAAATGTCTCACATGGGTGTGGGGCCCACAAAATTGCGGACCCCACAGCCATGTGATACATTTGGTCATTTGTTTGGTAAAAGATTTGGTATCTCTAGCATTACCCTTAAAAAAATAACATCAGCATTTATTAACTTTTCGACTTCTCTCATAGTTATTGCAGCACTCTTTTCAACTTTTCTCATACACTATGGTTAGTGATTTCCCATACACTATGGTTAGTGATAAGATTGTTAAATTATTTTTATTAAAAATCTTTAAAAAAATAATTTGTATATTAAAAAAATATCTAAAACAAATATAAATATAAATATAAATATCTATATCTATATATATAAGGAAAATGAGATTTTTAGTGAGAAACCTCCTAAGAGCTCCAACTCTCATTCTAAAATATTTGATTTTTAATTTATAAAATAGATTATAAAATCTATTGGTTGATTTATTTATTTAATTATTTTAGAAATAATAATTATTTATTAATTTATGGATTTCAAATGGGAAGATAACAAAAATATTTCGTAATCTCTCTCACTAATTTTCAAAAAAAATATTAAAACTTGCATTCATTTTCTCTCTTTCAAAAAATCAAATAATATTTTTCATGAAAGTTGTGGTATCTATCTATATCTTATATATTATATTATAAAATAACAAAAAAAAAAAAAATCAAATATACAAACAGATAAAATTAATAAATTTAATTTTTATTTATTTAGTTAAAATATTTCTTTTGCCTCTCAATATCTAATTTTAAATTTTAAAAATTTATAAAGTTTATCTAAACAAATCTGATTTCAAAATGTCTCTCACTATCATACTGTAAATAAATAAAACTCACATATTTATCACATATTTAACTCCCATCGTAACTTACATAAATAATAATAATTAAAAAAAATAGAAAACACAGATAAATTAAATTTAAAAAAAAATAGAAACCCACAACTCCATCTAAAATAAATTGAAAAAAATAAATAGAAACCATACAAAAATAAAGAAGATAATAATTTAGATATGGATCTCAAAAAGATATAACAATATCTAAATTTGAATTATGATTTAGTAATATAAATTTTTTTTTTTATGTATACCTATCAAAATTTTAAATCACTATATGGGACAAATTACTTAATTTTCTAAAATTATTGATTTTTCAATTTATAAAATAAATTAAAAAACTACTGGCTGATTTATTTATTTAATTATTCTAGAAATAATAATTATCTCTTAAATTATGGATTTCAAATGGAAAGATAACAAAAATATTTCATAACCTCTCCATCCTAATCTCTCTCACCGATTTCAAAAAAAAATATATTAAAATTTGCCTTCCTTTTCTATTCTCCAAAAAATTAGATAATATTAAACTCTCATTCTAAAATTGTTAATTTTTCAATTTAAAAAATAGATTATAAAAAGGGGAAATTATCAGAAAGTCCTATGTACCAAACTGTTACTCTTTATAGTCCTAAATTGAATCTTTTGGATTGGAAAGTCCTATTTTATACGTTTGGTAGACAACAAAGTCCCATTTCAAATTCTCTGAGATGTGGGGAGACTGATTTGCCCTTTTTTGTTATGGCATGTATGTGTATTATGGGATTCATTCAATATTTTTGTGGGATACGTTGCTCATCCACGTTTGGCAATTCGGATCCGTCGTTCAAAATCCCCATTACCATCATCGCTGTCTTCACTCTCAGATTATCATCACATTCCACAAGCTCCTCCATGGCCGATCTCAGCCTCCCGATCACTAATTCCACGTGATTCGCATCTCCGTTCACCGCCGTCCTCGCCGTCTCCACCACCACCAGCGCCGTCATCCTCGCCTGAACCCTAACCACCTCCTCCTCCAATTCCCTCTCTTCTCCTCCTACCTCCGCCGCCAATCTTTCCAATCTCCTCCTCTGCTCCGTCGATAGATCCACCACGTACTTCTCAATGAGTTGAAAAACGAGTCCTGGTTTGAACCCCGCGATCCACAGGAACGAGCGCTCCAGTGAGCTCAACCAAGTCGGGGACAAAACGATGAACACGTTTTGTCGAATTGCTCTCGATTTTTCAGCGTAGTATTGTTTGTAGTGAGCGAAGACTCGAGCGATTAGATCTCTAAATCTAACTGCATCTTCTTCTTCTTCGATTCGTTCTATGACGAACTAGTCAGCCATTGAAGAAGACTTGAAAGGCTTCGATATTGTCGGGTTCTTCAAATGTGGGACTTCACGGGATGGACTTGCAGTATGAAGTGGGAAACCAAAATGTGGTTCAGCAAATTGATGTGGGCCATCAAAATGTGGTTCAACAAACTAATGTGGTCTATCAATTTGTGGTTATGGAAAATGAAGTGTGCTTCCCAAACGTGGGCTTCCAAAATGTTTTGACCCACCAATGTGTGGGTCACAATATGGATTTGCAGTATGATATGGATCGGATTCTGTGTGAACCCAACCAATGATTAGGTTCACATCGACACGTCACAAATGGCAATTGGAAAACAAAGTGTCAAACTGTGGGAAAGCCGAAACGTGACATAGTTACTCGTGTCAAATTGCTCGTGTCAAACTGTGTCAAATTACTTAGTTCACAAAAAAAAAAAAAATTTGTGTCAAATTACTTGCGTTCACGTCACAACCCACGTCTCATGTTAATCGAGGAAAAAATGGTCAAACTGTAGGGATGCCACGTTTCAAAATGTGGGGTGGAAAAAAAAATGTCAAACTACCTGTGTTCACGTCACAACCCACGTCTCATGCTGTGAGTGTCACACACTCACTAAATAAAAAAATGTATTAGTGTTCTTCTTCAATCAACGTGACACACATTTTCACAAACCCTCACACAGTTTACACTCAATGGCATTATAGTCATTCAATGTACATGAGGACTAAGTAGTGCATAAGAAAACATTTGGGACCATCCAGACCATAAGTTCAAAAAAGGGGATTTACCAGTCAATTCCCCTTATAAAAATCTATTCGCAGATTTATTTATTTAAATATTTTGGAAATAAAAATTATTCATTAATTTATGGATTTCAAATGGGAAGATAACAAAAATATTTTATAATCTCTCCATCATAATCTCTCTCACCAATTTTTAAAAAAATATATTAAAACTTGCATTAGCCAAAAAATAGATAATATTTTTCATGAAAGTTGTAAATATCTATCTATATCTTATATATTATATTATAACATAACAAAATAAAAATAAAAATAAAAATCAAATATACAAATAGATAAAATTAATAAATTTGATTTTTATTTATTCAGTTAAAATTTTCCTTCATTTTCTTTTCTCCAAAAAATTAGATAATATTAAACTCTTATTCTAAAATTGTTGATTTTTCAATTTGTAAAATAGATTAAAAAAAAACTATTGACTGATTTATTTATTTAATTATTTTAGAAATAATAATTATCCCTTAATTTATGCATTTCGAATGGAAAGATAACAAAAATATTTCATAACCTCTCCATCCTAATCTCTCTCACCTTTTTCTAAAAAAAAATATTAAAATTTTCATTCCTTTTCTCTTCCCCAAAAAAATAGATAATATTAAATTCTCATTCAAAAATTGTTGATTTTTCAATTGGTGATTATGGTTGCAATCGAAGTATCTATATCTGTTTTGTGCTAAGGATTTTGATTGGATTTTGTTTTCTTCAATAAAGACCATAAAATTGAAGAAAAAAAATGGGTATCAATTTTTTATTTTTTACTGTCATTTTATTTTATAGAAAATGCGAAAATTTATTGAGAATTTAAGATTTTATTATAACCTTATATTTTTGTATAATTAGGTAAGTTTAAAACTTTTAAATATCATTGTATTCTTTATTTTTATCATCTTTCTATCCCATTATACCATTGTTGATATTTGTTAGTTTGTTAATTATAATTCAATTAATTGAAAATAAAAGCTTAATATAACTTTTCATATATATCATAGTTAATTTGTTACAACTATAGTTGTATATAAAAGCATAATATATAAGGATAATTTCTAAATATAATTTTTAATTTTTTATGTGATTAAATAGTTCATCTTAAATAGTAGATGGCTTCTTTATCTCTAAAAAACCCAATCTATTTTTTTCTTTTACTTTTAAATTTTTAAATTGAAACATCAATTGTTTATGTCTATAAAACAAAACTGATAAACACACATCCAAAAGTTATACATTTTTTTCTTTTTCTTTTTTTAATATGTAGGATATTTACCAATGAAAAATGTTTGACACCTCAAATTTTTTTTTTCATAATCTGACTTATAATAATGTAGTCATATTGTCAATTTTTATACAAATATGAGAAGAGAATTAATTAAATTATACATTTCAACCAACCACATACTCAAACTTTGACTATTTCAAGATGTTATTTCACTATAATTCCAATTAACAGAATCTTCAGCCCTTAATTTTTTTTTATCAAATTATAATTTGATAAAAATTTAAAAAGATGAAACGTTGAAAATTATTATTTTTTCCATCAAAATTGGTGAAAAGAAAAAAAATTGGTATAAGAATTAAAGTTCTTTTAAAAATTAATAAAGATTTAATAAAAAAGTTAAAGTAATTCATATCAAATCAAAATTTTTATTCAAATTTAAAATCAAATTAGATTAAAAAAAATTTAAAAGAAAATGATGAAAGTTTGAAAATATTTTAAAACCTTCTTATTTTTAAAGATTAAAAATCCGTATGTGTATTATATTCATATTGTATTTTTAGTTATGCAATTGAAATTAAAAGAAATGTTACTTAAATTATTAGATTAATAATAGAAATATCATATTAATTATTGTTAAATATCACTTCACTTCATATTTAATAATAAAATTGTATATTTGTCTTAATTATAATTTTTAAATTTGTATATTTTCATAACAAGAAGAGATTTGTCATAACTCATTTAATTTCATTTAATCAGGTTTAAGTTTTTTTTTTAATACAAATTATCAAAATTGAACCAAATAGATTTATATATATATATTTTAAATTTTTTTAAACTAATAATTTAAAAAGTTATAAACATAAAAGTTACCTTATAAATTTTATGTATATTACAAGATAAAATATTAAATTATTTCAAGATAATTATAATAATATTTTTTTAAATTTATAAAGTCTTGTGCATAGCACAGATTGCCACTAGTATGTATATATATATATATATATATTAATTTTTAAACTAATAATTTAAAAAGTTCTAAATATAAAAGTTAACTTATAAATTTCATGTATATTGCAAGATAAAATATTAAATTACTTCAAAATAATCTTTTTTTAAATTTATAAAGTTCTGTGCATAGCACGGGTTACTACTGGTACGTTATATAAGGAAAATGGAGTTTCTAACCCACAAGTTTTGTGGGAACTCCAATATCCCAATATTAATTTTCTAAATTTTTAAATTTTTTTTTTAAAAAAAGCCTCAGTATTTATTAATTTTTTTCAATCCACATGACTTTTGAGAGATTTGGTCAAAATTTTCTCATCAGCATTTATTAACTTTTACCAATCGACATGCCTTTTGAGAGATTTGGTCAAAATTCTCTCATTATTATCAAAATATATATACAAATAATTATAAATACAACTATGCACAGGTGAAACACTAGTATTATATAAGTAAAATAAAGTTTTTAATGAAAAGACACCGGTGAAGTTCAAAACCCTCATACTATTTTTCTAGAATTCTTATTTTTTAAATAATTAAAAAAAAAATCTATTGGTTAACTTTTATTGAATCATTTTAAAAAATAGTAATTAATCCATTTAAAAGGAAAGTTAATTAATCTATTTAAAAATTTAAATAGCTTTTATGCCTTGATTTACATATTTCAAAAAGAAAGTTAATTAATTCATTTAAAAATTTAAATTTGAAAGGAAAGTTAATTAATTCATTTAAAAATTTAAATTTAAAAAGAAAGTTAGTTAATCTATTTAAAAATTTAAATAAATTCTATGCCTTGATTTACACATTTCAAAAAGAAGGTTAATTAATTTATTTAAAAATTTAAATTTAGAAATTGAAAAGGAAAGTTAACTAAGATATAAATTTAAATTTGAATTTTTATACTACTAAAATATAGGAATTAATCTACATCTTTCATAGATTTTTTTTTCTTAATGTTTAATAATTTTATATGCATTGATATTCCAATCTATATATCTATATTATAGCAAACAGGCATTCCATTAAAAAAAAATAAAAAATCATGAAACCTCCAAAGATTAGTGACGTAGATAAAATAAAACAAAATGTGTAGGTCTTAGAGTTTTAAAGTAAAAAATTTATGTTAGAATTTGTTCAAACGTAATTCTCTTAATATTTATAAAGCTTCGTTTGGAAAGCCAAACCTTGGGCTTTTTTGGCTAAAATAGTCACAAAAAATAAAATAGGTTTTTTAGCTACAAAAAACAAAATATCACATCCAACCCATAATCATTATATTCTTTCTCTCACAAAAAAGTCAAAAAAGCTAAAAGTCCTTCCCAAATGAGATTTTTTAGCCCTAGACTAAAATAATCGAAAAAGTCAAAAAGCCAACCCACTTCCTAAATGAACCTTAAATATTTTTTATTGATTGACAAAAAGCACCTAAACATTAAGATTATTTTATTTTTTTTATTTTTTTTTTATTTTTTTTTATATATCATATTGAGTTATTAAAATAAGATGTCTTATAGGCTTAAACCAAGAAAGGTTGAAAAAAAAATCGACTAAAACTAAATTTTCTAGACTCATTTTTAATATTTGAACCCTCAAACTAACTCATACCGCTTACAAACCGATAAAGATAATTTTAAATAATCAAGACAATTTTTAATGACTAGGTGAACGTCACATTGGCATAAATATTTAGTCAACTAGCTTTCAGGTCACTTCTAATTTTTAGTCCAACACCACAAGTCAATTCTAATCCGTTTTCACATAAGAGTTATGACAACAATTTTAAGTAAACAAATTTTTAGGTTTTACAAAATAAGAAAAAGTTAGTATATTAAAAAATATAATTTATTACTATCAAATGGTAAATTAAAATTATGAAACTTATAAAATGAAATGTATTTATATTTTATTGTAAATAATTTTTTTTTAATTTATTATTTAAATTTTACCAATTAAATTATGACAGGCAGGTTTTTATTAAGAACTTAGAAAATATAATTAATGACATTAGAATAAAAATCTTCTATTAGTGTAACTCTAATAAAAATTAATAAAATTTAATTGACCATGAATCACTTTTGCAACATATTTTAAATAAATTTTATATTATTATTTTAATTTAAAAACTAATTTTTGATTATTTATTTATAATATGCTAGTTTCATACTATTATAATTGGTGGAGATGGTAGAGAGATGAAGGAGTCTTTTGGGAAATGGGTTATAATCCACTTCTCAGATTATAACTTATTTCCTTCTCTCATAAATTAAAAAACTGATTATAATGATCTTATCAAAATAGTCTAAAAGTATTATATTAAGTGATTTAGAATTATGAGTGAATGATAATTAATTTAAAAAATACAGACACGGATACTATTTAATAATTTTCCCATTATATGTACGTATGTACCCAGCTCAGAGTACACTGCGGTATCAAATGCTTTTAACATGTCAGGATCTTATAACTATAAATGTGTATGTATAGATGATATAACCATTTGAACACACAATCAAACCGATCATCAAAGCACTCTCTGTTTCATATAATAGAAAATGGAGATTAAGGTTCGAACCGATGGAGATGGAAATTCAACTTACATTCCGGCGGCCTCTTCAGTCAACCCCCTCTTCGTCGATCAAGAAATGCATGGTTCGCCCAAAAAACAAAAAAAAACCTTTAAAACCCTCTCTCTGTTTCTTTCGATTGATCACTTTATTTTGCTTCTTTCTTTGTTTTTAGATTATACACATATATGCAATGAAAAACTCTTTAAACCATCTCTCTGTTTCTTTCTATTGATCTCTGTATTTTGCTTCTTCTTGTGTTTTTAAATTATGTATATATATATACCAAAACCCTTTAAACCCTCTTTCTGTTTCTTTCTATTGATCACTGTATTTTGCTTGTTCTTGTGTTTTTACACTATGCATATATATAAATGTATGTGGGTATTTGATGTATGTGTTTGTGTGTTTTGATTTTATGGTTTTATTAGCTGCTCTGTTGGGTAATCGTCCAAACATTCATCGGAGGAGTGAAATTATGGGGAACCCATTAGATATGACTGAGATGATGATTGCCAGAGAAATGGAGAAGAGAAGGATAAGGGAGGAGATTCTCACGGTGGAGCAGCTGTTGCGGCGGCGAGAGCTGGAAGCGGAAGTTGTTGGGGAAATCATGATGGAAAGAGAGATTTTTATGCAGCAGGGCAGCCTAGGGTTGCCTTTGGCGGCGGATTCTTTGTTGAGGAGGCCGGAGGGGCAGGGGGTTCTGTCGTTGGGACGACGACATGGGTTTGGGAATGGGGAAAGGTCGGTGACGGGGTTGAGTTGGCAAGAGGGCCGGAGTGATGGGACATTGTCAATGGTGAGGCAAGAAGGGGGCGGTGCTCTTGGTGGTTCTCTGTTTCAGTGTCAGCCGGAAGCGGCCATGGCCACACATGGGATTGCAATTAAGCCCATCTACGATCTTAGTAAGGGACAAGTGCTCCCAATGGTGAGTGACCAAACATTTCTCATGGGTTTAGGCTTATTGTTTATTCTTGATTTTTATTGCATTTGTTACATATTTACTGCCATTTCTTTGAAATTATGTTCCTATTAGTTGCTTTGTTGTCAAAGGCTGTGTTTAAATCGAGGATTTGAGGGGGGATTTTGATCCAAACATTGCCTAAACAATTTAGTGCCTTTTAGGACAATGTAACAATTTTTGGCCTAGGTTCTGATGATTGATTATTAGAGGCCATCTAAATAACTCTGATATAGAGACTTGAAAATTTTGGTAACTGCAACACGAAATGGGAAGGCCCAATGGCTGTGTAGCATAGTTCCATCAAAGGATGTAATTTTCGAGCTACATAAAATTACTTTTCTAGTTAGTCCCTGAAATGCCCTTTTTTTTCTTCACCAAAACAAAAAAAAAAATCTTATAGTAATGTTGTATTATGTAATCAATTGTGATATCTTTGTCTCCCTCAAATTTATTTATGCTTGCTTACATCAATTGGGTTCTTTTAAAAGTCGCCCTTGTTAAAGTAAGGGAGGCATTTTAGGTCACAGCATATGTTCCAATCACAGAGTACTCGGTTAATGATTCGTGAGGAGCATTGATGCAGTAAGGAAGGTGAAGATTTAAAAGTTGAAAAAGGGGCAATAGGCTGACATCTTCTTGTATTTTTCAGCTCGTTGAGCTCATGTTGAATTTGAGAAGATGGAACATGGAGTCAGGTTGAAGGGTATCAGAGGTGTTAAAAAGAATTTGTTTGAGCTTGCTGAGTTTGTTTGAATGTTTTTATTTTTATATGTATTTGTTTTATATTTCAGGGGTTTGGGAGTTGATTTTTTTACTGACAACCTGATAATCACTCTGCTAGCTGGGGTTTTATTTGTTTTGTGGTGATAGCAATAGTCTTCCATGTTTCTATGGTGTACTTACATTTACTCTCAATAAATTTGTTTTCTAAAAAAGATTTATTTTCTTTTAACTTAACTGTTTTCGAGACATTCTATCTGAATATTTGACCAAAATAAGAAAATTCATCATTTAGGAGAATTTTGCAGTTCTTCTCCATTTTTGAATCAATCAAATACAATTATCAATTTTTAAGTCAAGTTGATTTTTTATTCAACTAAAAAACATATGCTTGGATTTGGTTGATTGTACATTTCACAATTATGTGAGAAGGAACTCTGTTTCTCCTTTTGCATTAAACTCTCTTGATTATCTAGTAAGCAAAACCGTTGTATCATTTTTCTTTTTTCTTTTAATTTTTTGGAATGAAAAATGTTTGTCACTTCTTCATTTCTAGAATCTTAAATGAGTTTCAATTATTATGGTTGCACTTAATAATACTTTCATATTGAAATCATTTTATTTTTTTATATTTTTGCTTACTAGATTTACCAGATTGGAAAAATCAGTGTGTGCATGCTCATCTATGTTTGATGCTTGTGTAGTTGGATTTATGTTGATTTGTAGCTGACTCGGTTAGATAAAAATCTGTGCTTGGACTTATGGCCATTTTTAGTTGTGGCAAGTAACAACTGTGGTAGGATTTATTTTTCTCATGCCTTTCCCTCAGTTATCTTCCATTCCTCCATGCCCCTGACATCATTATTCTTATCATTATAGTATCTTCATCGTCATCGTTGTTGTTTCGTTTCATTATTGTTTTTGTTATTGTTATTATTTTGATGCAGGTTAAGCCTACAAACTCAAGCGTTGCTGGGATAAAGCGCAAGTATGAAGCATTAGTAGCTGAATGTGGCGATGGTACTCCCTCTTTGAATGTGGGCAAAGAAATACAAAAAGAGTGGAGCTGTGTTCTCTGTCATGTCACTGCCACAAGTGAGCGGAATCTGCAGGAACATTTGAAGGGAAGGAAGCACAAGGCAAAGGAGAGGGCTTTAAGGGAAAGCAATACAAAAGTGAACAATAATGCCAACAATTCCGAGGCATTGGCCGAGGAACCAACACTAAGACCCTAAGACCTTAAAACCCATTCAGAGTCTACAATCTGAAACAACCCTAAGACCTTTGCTAGCTCAGAGGAACCAAATATGACAGAAAGTAATCAGGAGCTCACAAGTTGATTTATTAAAAAATTGGAAGATTACAAGCTAGTTATACTGATATGGTCTCTGTTCTTTTTAAGTAAATGGTTGCTGACTAAGTTTTGATAAAAAAGATATCAAGCTAGCATAAATTGACGGCCAATAGTACTAAATTATAATGCATTTGTTTGTCTCAATTTGGGATTTCCTGAGGAAATTATCATGCTTTTGATTCAATTTGGGATTTCTATGCTGCTACATGCTTCTAAAGGGAAAGCTAAAGAAAAATTGAAGAATTAGAACAATGGTCCTCCTTATGCATTGCAGTTTTAGGGATCATGCTTGCTGTTAATCATGTTTATAATTTAGCAATTATCAAACAACATGAAGTTTAAGGTGATGGCTTTGGACAATAATTGAAGTAATTGACTTGTACATTTAAAAGAATAACAAATAATCTCAATTGATTAATAGCAGCATCAGATGAGAATCAACAATTTTGGCAGTTAACATGTTGACAAATTACCTATATAACAGTATTCAGTAACTATATATAAAATGAGAAGAACATGCTTAGTTGACTAACTATATTAGAATATCTTTTATATATAAAAATTACAAAAAATAACAAATAATCTCGATTGATTAATGACTTCCATATTCACTTGAGGAACTACACCTCTGATGTGTTTTGGCCTAAATCCTCTTCACTTTAACAAGAGCGAACCACAATTTTGAATCCACCCGAAATGACCAAAGTTGTGCAATCATTCCTTCGTGGAGCCTATTATTCTTTACAACACGATTCCAACTTGTTGTAAGATTGTAAGTTGTACTCACTTTGTTTGATTTTTTAGGCATGTCCCACTTCTTAAGACATATATCAGATTCCTGTCCCAACGGTTCAATTAATTGAGCTTCAATAGGTGTCTTATGATTTCCAATTTTTGTGTTGAGCAAGTCCTTCTCTTCTTGCGTGAGGAATCCATCATCGATTTGACTTAACGGCAAAGATAGATGCCCATGTGTATGGCTAAGGTCTGTCTTGTATAGCTGTTTTTCAATCACAAAATTCAATTCAATACCATTCAGTCTTTTGATGTGATTCTTGAATTCAGCAGGCAATTCTGGTGGAACTACATACACCTTTTCAATCATCCTCCTCTTCTTTATCGTGCCCTTTTCTTCATCATCACTGTGATCTCCTTCATGGCGTGGCTGTTTTGAACAAACTTTTTCAGATTTCTGAACCATCTTCTTGATTTCATCACCATAATCTCTATCAACTGAGAATCTTGCTGGCTTCGATACAAAGGACTGGTCAGGCGGCTTCAATTTGAGTCGAATTTTCATAGGCTTCTTTGTCATTGTTGCCTCAACCTCAGATATCTGATCAACTGGGACTATAACAGAACTTATATTCTTGCTGCGCTTGATGTGCTTTCTTATTGATCTTTTCCCCTTTGGGATTATAACAGATTTTCCAAATGGTGATCTTTCTCCATCATCATCAACATCAATAACAACAGAACATGAAGAAACAACACCATTCTTCTTCGAGCCCTCTCTGTCGACAGAGACAGAGCGAGTATGATCATCATCATCATCATCATCAGAAAGTGGCTTACGGGTTGAGTTGTGTAACTCAGACATAGTGAGCCCATATAAATCAACATGACTGTTCTGGATGAATTGCTTTAACAGCTTCAATTTCGTGTCGTCTTCGAGTTCGAGAAGACTTTTTCTTGAAAGCTCTAACTTCTGATGGTATTTAGCCCAATCAGAGGGGCTACCAACATCCAACATCAACATGTAAATAAATTTAGACAACCTCGATAGATTATCAATACCCATCTTCCTCTTCTTCTTGGTGGTTCTTGAATAAAGAACAACTCTTGGTTGTGACTTGGAGAATGAGAGATGAAATTTGGGGGATACCCATGCTTATGTATATATATAGAATTCAATGGACAACTAGACTAGACTACTTGGGACTGAAGTCTCCCAACTGGCTTGAACTGAAACTTCCAAAATCGGATTTTGGAGATTTTAATAATGCTCTGTTTTTAGTTCACCAAATTGCTGTTTTAGTATACTTTGGACACTGAATTTGTGTGGTCTATGTGGGAGTGGAAAGAGTGAAAAGATGAGGGGAAGTAGAATTATAACTGTAATTGTACTCACTGTATGTATAGAACTGTAATTGTAGGTTTTCTTGTTTTTTTTTACCCTAGTTTTGAGGGGGTCCTAACTCTAACACCCTCCCGCCAAAACTTGTCCCAAGTCCTAACAAACTTCTTAGCTTGCTCTTCAAGTAATATCAAGAAAGCCTTTTAATTTTAATCCTAATGTAGTGTTTAATCCTGCTGAATAAAGCCCTACATTCACCGATTTAGGATTCCATTAGGACTAAGGGCGGACCCAAGAATCCTCCATCGAGGAATCCAAGGAAAGGCATGGGTAGATTTTGCATAGTCATATTGTGGATTGGGCGAGTTTAAAATAATTAAATAATTATTAAGACATAAATCAATATAATACAACTAGCTAATAAAAAATTATAGGGTATTAGTCTAAATTTACACACCTAATCCCCTTTTTATAAATCTATAATCATGTTTGGTGTAATTTATTGAGATTTTGTATTTTTTTTTTTAAATATTGAGAATATATACTGAAATATTTGGTATAACTTTTGCTTGTTTTTAGACCCCAAAAAAGGGGGGGGGGGGGGGGGGGGGAAGGGGGGGATAACAAGTCATTGGGTAATTCAAAAATTAATTATAAATTAATGATAAAATTTATAAAATATTAATCATAATTAAAATCATTAGTTTTTTTGTAACAATTTTACGAAACCACCACTGGGTAGTAATTTGCCCCTCCTTTTTTTTTTTTTTTAAAAAAAAAAAAAATTATTGAAAAGTTGGGAAATAAATGTTTTTAGCTTTTGAATATTAAGAAGTTATAATAAAAAGTTAAACCCAATAAGCTCTATATAATTATTTGAGTATTATTCAATGAGCTGACATAAAACTTTAAAAGTAGTTTAATTAAAAAAAAACAATAAAAACCCAGACAAGAAACGAATTTACTTTGTTTAGTAGAAATTAAGCAAAATATTCTTGTTTTTTTTAATTTTTAATTTTTTAATATGATTTCCTATCAATCAAATAGACTATATTTTTATATTAATTTTTTTGAGCGTCATTTGGTGAGACATTTTTAAGGATAACCCCTTATATAAAATGAGATATCTAAAATTTTGAAAACATGGAATTGAGTTTGGGGGCCATTTCAAATGATTCAATATTTTTTTTTTTCTTTTTTTTTTTTGGTAAATACATGCATATAAAAAAAAAAAAATTGTGCAAAAAAATTGAAGAGGCTAAGACCGCCCCTCCCCCCCTCGATTAAGAGATCAATAAATAATCATTCTATTCTTGCCGAAAATCATTTCAACAAACCAAACATTACTTAAAAACCTCTCCTGGAGGGAATTAATTGAGAAAAGATTCAGTCATACAATGTACATATGAGTTGTATTCATTCAATACAGAGAGAGCCTTGCAAAGTTGCAATATGTAGCCATGGACTCATTTGCAGAATTTCTGATTCAACAAGAAACACTTGTTCTCTTATTATACAAAAAGGAAACCCTATACTATTGCAAGTTTTTTTTTTTTTTTTTTTTTTTTTTCAAATTAGTTTTTTTTTTTTAGTTATGTTAATTAACCACACATGTTAGATTGAAGCTGGATTTTTAGACTTTATTTTATTTTATTTTTAATTTTGTGAGATCAGGGGTGCTAAGAAAATTTGCCAATGAATATGATTATTTTCAACTTGCCTCCAAGAGTGAACTCTAGCTCTTACATCATTCTCTCAATTGTCTTGATATATCTCTCCATACAAAAGAAAGTTTATATAAAAAGATCAAACATGAACTATTGTAATGCCAACAAAAAGCTCTTCACAAGAAAATAAAAGAGTATTTCTTCACAGATAAAATGTATAAAATTTCAACCTTCGAAGGCATCCAATCTAGCTTCCTGACTTCTTCTCTGCTCTCAATTGCTCCCTACCAATTCGTGCCTTTCTTCTCCTTCCTCATCTTCAGCTCTCTGTAACATGACAAGTAATCAATACAAATAACAATCTCATTAAGGCAAAATAACATATAGTGACAAAGCCTAAGTTCTCTTTCTCATTAAAAATACTTGCCGCATCTGGATTTGAAACCAAAACTAAATATGGGCTTCCCAATGGAGCTACATTAGCACTACTGTTCCTTTTCTTTTCATGAATTTTTCTTGTCATACCTGAATTCTGTGGTTGAACAAGATCTTCTTCAAGTTTTGGAGATTGGATTTTCAATAGCTATCTACACCTCCGCCTCAAAAAACTGCAATTCATTTGAAAATGAGCAAAAACCCCAGTTATCAATCCCACAATGCCAATTCTGACAAAAATTCAAGCTTACTTAAACTAAGATTATGAGTACTCATACCGGGCTTCTGCCAAAAGGATATTTCTCTTTTGCTTTGCAGTCTGCAATTTTCTAATTTTTTATACAAATTCCTATATATGATCAAAACCAATGGTACATGACCACAAATAATGGTATATGCAAGAACATAATGGAGCGATATAGACATCGGACAGTAGAAAACAAGGCTCAAATTCAATAAGCAAATTCTTTCAAATTGAAATTTTATTGCACATTGACTGAAATCTATCCATATGGATTGAACAAGGGACAAGATATCATTTACACTAATACTATTTTTCCATTACACTACAGAACCTGAAGGACATATACAATATGTGATTATTCACAATCCTTGTGGACAACAGTCAGGAGAACTTAAAAAGCACCTCAAATATTCGGACCACAGACCTTGGAACCTTTTGAAGCATGGTAGTAGCAATCTCACCACCAACATTGCAAACACAACTAGGCCCACACTATCACAACCAAAATGATCAAGTACAATTAAGCCAAACATTCCTGGAAAGAAAACAAGTGTAAGCAAAATTAAGTGAAAGGTTGCCAAGTTAAAATTAATACACAAACAATGTCAGAAATCTAAAATTCAAAAAGGTAGTAGAAAAGCCAGTGATGAATATTGGGGATATGCGAGAAAGAAATCCAAAGGATTGATACCTTGCGTGCCTCGAGTACTGGCATCAGAAATTAGGACAATGAAAAGCCGAGGAGTAACCCCAAAAAATTCAAAATTAATTAGGAAGCTGTGCAAATGTCCCAGTGTTGGGGCTGCAGCCCCCAGCCATCATCTTCTCATAGACCGCATATGCACGATCAGGATTCCCAGACATGCTATATCCTCGAATGAGAGCATTATATGTGAAAACATTAGGTTCAAGGCCCTTAAGTAGGAGTTCTTCATACATTTTCCCAGCTTCTTCGATCATTCCAGCAATCCCAAGATTGAGAATCAAGGAATTGTAGGTGTAAAGGTTAGGAATAATCCCTCTACTCTGCATCTCATTGAAAAGAGAGAGAGCTTCTTCTATTCTTCTTGATCTCCCAAGGCCATTAATCATAAGGTTGTAAGAAATTAAATCAGGATCAATGCCAGTCGACTTTAATTCCTTAAAGTAGTGCACAGCATCATCCACTTTCCCCACCATGCAGAGGCAATCTACGAGAATGGTGTAGGACTTCAGATCTGGTCTTATTCCCTCTTTAACCATTCTATTAAACAACTCACAAGCAGTTTCCACATCCCCTCCTTTGCCAAATCCATTTATAAGAATATTGTAGATAGCACAGTTTGGTTTACATCCATAATCCACCATCTCATTAAAGAAACTCTTCGCTTCATCCAAATTTCCCAGCTTTAAGAGACCATCTATGAGAGGACCATATGTACAAGGAGTGGGATTGAAATCTCTGCTGATGAGATCATAGTACAAATCTATGGCTTTCTCTATTCTATTAGACTTAACAAGACCAGCAATAAATATATTGTGGGTTATGGTGTTAGGCTTACATCCCCTGCTGAGCATCTCTTCATAGAGTTCAAAAATTTCATCGACCCTCCCAGACTTCCCAAGATCATCAAGCAACAAGTTGTAGGTGAAAACATCAGGAGCACAACCAACAGTTTTCATCTCCTTAAAAAGACCCCAAGCCATTTCAGTGAGATGAACATCAAGAAACCCCTCAATCAGAACATAATATGCTTCTAGTGTAGGTTGAATTCCAAAACTGCTGGTAAACTTCACAAAAAGTTCATGAGCGTCAAGGGCTTTCTTACGCTTGCACAAAACCTTAATTAGAGGAATCAATACTGAGTCATTTCTGCAAAGCTCATCAACTATCAATATTTCAACTAATGAAATGGACTGATCAATTTCAGCATCACACAGAATTCCTTCAATTAAATCTCTCCAAAAAGAGTTGTCTGTCTGATTCCTAACCTGGTGAACAAAGCTCTTTGCGATCTTAAAAGCATCCTCAATCCGTCCGTCCTTCACAACACCTGGTAGAAGGGTGCACAAAGTTATATCATCAGGATAGAGCATCTTTCTCATCTGATGGAAGAACAAGAATGCATCATTAACCCTGTTCTCTTTAACTAAACCGTAAATGACAGTGTTGTAAGTAAAAACATCAGGAAAGCAATTTCTTGTTGTCATCTCAAAGAGAAACTTCAAGGCCATATCAATCTCATCATTCTTACAAAGGCAATCGAGAAGTGTATTGAAGGTAATTGTGTTTGGATAGCACCCTTGTGCAGTTATGCTCTCAAATAATTCCATGGCCTCTTGAACCTTCCCTTCTCTCCCTAAACCAGCCAATAATGTGTTGAAGGTCACAACAGTAGGAGGAAGCTTCATCTCCTTCATTCTGCAAAACATTGCCCATGCCTCATCTACCCGATCAGCCTTGTAAAGAGTGTCAATCAAAGAATTGATATTAACCACGTCAGGATGACATCCCTTTTCTATCATCTCAGAGAATAATTGGATGGCTTCATCTATTTTCCCTGCCTTACTGTAGCATTTCATCATCATGTTGTATGTTATAGAATCTGGAGCAAGTCCACTCTTTTTAAGTCCATAGAATATACCTTTTGCCTCCCCAAGCCTACCCATTTCCGCTAGACTATACAAAGATGCATTACAAGCAACAATATTAGGAACAATTCCACAGAGTTTCATCTTCTCAAAAGTTTCAATAGCTTTGTCAGATTCACCTGACTTGCCGTAGTAGTCAATGAAAAGGATATACGTGTAAGCAGTAGGTTTCACGCCAAACGATTCCATACCATCAAAAAGTTCTAAAGCTTCATTCAATCTATGAACTCTCAAAAGTCCACCTATTAATGTATTATAAGTATGTAGATTTGGCAAGATCCCTATCTTTCTCATGTTATCAAGGGTACCAAATGCTTCATCAAGCTTCCCTGCTTTGCATAAAGCATCAACAAGTATTGTGAAAGTAACAACATCTGGAACATAACCATTTGCTTCCATCTCGCTCCAAAATTCTCTTACAGTGTCCAAATCTCCACGGTCACTGAACTTATTCAACAAGGTGATGTAAGTCACTCGATCAGGTTTATGGCTGCTGGATTTCATCTTTAGAAACACTTCTTTTGCCTTGTCAAGTTTCCCTGCATGACAAAGAGCATCGATGAGAACTGTATAAGTAATTACATCAGGTCCACAGCCCTCATCATCCATTCTCTTCAGAAGACCATAAGCCTCATCAATTTTTCCTGCCCTCCCAAGAACCCTAATGCATATGGTGAAAGTGTACACATTCGGCCTCAACCCCAAACTCTCCATCTCTTCAAGTAAGCCCATGACAGTTTCAATATCCCTTCTCTTCCCAGATGCTACCATAAGCGCAGAGTAGGTCTTGAGACTAGGCTTAATCCCTTCTGAAACGACTCTTCTATAAACCTCCAGAGCCTGTTTACAACATCCAGACTGAAGAAGCAAATGGATCAGCCCATTGTACGAATACCCATTCAAAACGAACCCTTCTTTTCTCATCCGCTTGAGTGCAAATGGGGCTTGCCGAATCCCTCCTTTTACACAAAGAGCCTTAAATATGATCAAATAAGTATTCAAATTCCTATAGATAATTTGCTTTTGCATCAAATCAAACACAACAGCCATATCACCAACCCTCCTATGAACCATCAAGAGCTCAAGCATGTAATTACAGGTTTCAGTAGTGTGAACAACATTAGGAAGCTGAGCAACAGACTTAAAGAATGAAAAAGCTTCGTCTGGGTCTGAAGAAATTGACTTCAAAACCCCAACTGCTTCCTCAGAAGACATACCACCATTTGGCTTCCCACTCACTGCCATTAACCCATGTGAGCTTTTCATCACAAACCCACAAAGACCCACCATTTTTCTCCTATGTTTCTTCCAATTCACCATAGACCCATTGCACTTCGAGTGGTATTGTCTATTATTATCAGGTAGGGCAGTGTAATTGTAATTGACATTAATACAGCAAATACTTGAGTTGCAAAGTACCAAAACAGCCATTGATGAATATTATCAGAAAGAATTCAATTCGGGAAGAGCATAAATTAGAGGTTTGATGTGTTTTGCATGACGGGTATTCGTTGAATTGTCTATGAGAAAGGAAATTGCAGAGATATCAAGATAGGCGTTCACTTACCAAAGAAAATTGGATGATGGATTATCAGTTGAATAAGAACTTCGTTTGGCGTAGACAGAGTTGAGTTTGCGAAACTGTCACAGTGAGGAGTAGCGAGGGCGTTCGAAACTATCTCAACTATCATTCGTTCGGAACCATATCTTGCGTGCAGTCCAAATAATTTTTAAATGGACGATGCAATCCAAATAAAATATTCATATAAAATTATTTTTAGAAATGTTTCTATTAAATTTTTTTTTTATTTTTGAACTCTCATATTTTAAATTTTTATTGCAATTATATTTTTAAATGAATAATTTATTGGTGAAAGGTGTTTTTTTTTTTTCTTATGAGAACGTCATTAATGATTGTTTATATTTTTATTCCATTGTCGGCATAATAATTAGAAGTGATAATAATGGTGATAATATAAACATATAAATAAATTAGGTGGATAAATAAATTATATATATGACGTAAATAAATAAGAAATAATATGTAAATAGTTAAATAGACAAATAAATGAGATATAAACAGAAAATAATATATACAAGTAAGATAACATAGATAGAGAGCGAGGATGATTATTGATAATTTTCAATAAAAGAAGTATTAATAAATATATACACAGGGGTTATTGAGAATTTCCAATAAAAAAAAAAAAGGGTCTTAATAAATAAATACAAATAAAAAAAATTAAACAGAAACAAATAAAATAAAAATAAAAACAAAAATCTAACTATCGACTACCAAAATTGACAGTGGTATTATCCTTCCCCAACTCTGAAGTTCAACCACCAAGCTCCTCTCTCTCTCTCTAGTTTGTCTTCATATCAATGGCGGCGTCTACCAGTGCCCTAGCTCCACAATTTTCTAACCGCCACGGACTAGTTGAACCCAGAAACCCTAATTCCTCTTCGTTTTCATTCTGTAAGCTTTCTCTCTTTCATCCATGATCTTTGTTTTTGTACATATGTTTATTATACAGTCTTTTTTTTTGGTTAAGTTTGCTATTTGTAGTCTTCTTTTTCACACACACACAAATAGTTTTGTTTGGGGTATTTTGATTTTAGGAATTGATTCCCACGGTTCTTGTGTTTCTAGATATGTAAATAATATCAATCAATTTCGAAACTTTTTGCATCTGGAAATTGGGATTTGCAGATGAGGTCCTTTAATGGGTACATTACTACATTGTTGTTAAATATTATTGGAACTAAATTTGTTGGGTTTTATTTGGTAGAACCTTTATATGATTTGGGCTCCTTTACTATGTTTCTTTATAATGGATTTATTAGTGTAGTGGAATTGTATGTTGAGGTCTTTGTTTGTCTTGGTCTCTGGATGTAACAATGAGTTTTATTTTTGAATGAAGTTAAATGACACAGTTCTTGTTACTAATATTACTACGACTTAAAAAATAAAATAAAATAAAATTTGCCGTACCTCAGTAATCGGGTGTGTAACAAATAAGGCAGTGTTGGGTGTGAGGGTGCGTGTATAAAATCATTGTTGATCCCAGAGTAGAAATGCTTATTTGGAAGAGTTACGAATGAGGGACAATACATAAAGTCCCCTGAAAGCCCTTGCATTGGTAAAGGCCAAAAGCAACCAACCAACCTAAGGTTTATTGCAATAGTAGTTTTATAGAAGGAATTTATACATTGTGGATTCTCTTTTAGCCAAATCATTGACCTTAGTTGCCTTATGTGTGCATCCGTGCAAATGCTGTGTGCCTTTGGGAGAGAGGGAGAGAGGGAGATTGCAACTCACTTGTGAAATCCAGGATCTCATTCAAGAGATATGAGTATTTGAAGGGGTCATGTGGTTGTGTCGAGTTGTGATGTAGGATGAGAGCGGACCACACTCTCTTAACCTTTCTTGCTGGTGTTTATATGCAGAAGATTAAGTTATTTTGACCGAAAGGGTGGGGCAAGTGGTTGGGGGTTCCAATGGACAAAGGAAGACAAAATTTTGGGGTACGATTCTAGGATTTTGAGTAGTATCCATGAATAACAGTAAGGTTGCCTTGGATGATTTTTATGTGGTATGGTTTGATGCAAAAGGAATTATAGTTTAGGCTTGTCGAGTAGGGCCTAGTGGTTACAGATTCTTGGTGGTGCCTTGGAGAAAAACAGTCCAGGGATGTGCCAGTATTATAGATTCTTCTATTGTTGTTAGATAGATAACAAATATCTCTCATGGCTGTCAAAATACTAGCATTTCATGTGCTAGTTCTGCCAGTTTTGGGTCTGTAGTTTTCTTAGAGTCATATGTCAACCAATGCAAAGCAGATTTCTTTGTTCAGAAAGGGGTTGAACTCTTGAGGAGCTATAAGTTGTTTTTTTTCGTCTATTTTAGCTTTGACTTCCTTAATATTTTATACCTACAAATTAATTATTCTTTTATTGTCCCATTTTTTCTAAGGTTTGGCAAGACTCAAGAGCGTTAAGCTCTTACACAAGCATTATGCAATTCAAACAGTATAAGATAATACTATTGCATGTTTTTAATATATGACGGTATGAAATAACTTACATTCTGCTGTTGCTTTTTTAGGTAAATTGAATCCATATTCCAATCCAGTTGGTCCTCCTATTGCATCATGGCCTGGTAGTAAGATTGGCAAGACCCGAAGATCTCTTCGTATACATGGTTTATTTGGAGGCAAAAAGGAAAATAATGACAATGGTGATGACACGCCCTCAAAGGTTCTATAAATGATCTTTTAATTAAAATTTATGTATAGGTAAATATTTTGTGGGATATATAGGCCCACCTTGTTAATGCTGATGTAGCACAACCATCCTTATTTTTACTTCTTTAAAAGAATCCACCTTCTAGATGAATGCTTGATCAATGTACATGCAACTTTGCAAGCCAGCTAGGATAATCCCCATGTTAATGTCCACTTGGGGTCTTAAGGTTTTGTGCTTGATATCAGTTACCTAATGTGACCTTTGTCTAAAGTACAGCAATTTTACAGCTTAACATATATATTGTGGTCCAAAAATATAATAATTTTAGTTCTGACTTAACTGGCTATGTTCTAAGTGCCTGAAATTGATATACAAAATTTCATTTCTGCAGTATTCTAAATACTGAAAATCTTCATTATTAGTAAGCATCTCAAAAGAACTTATGCTTTTATAAAAAAATATTTTTTTATAAACTATATACTGTCTGTTCAGGGAGAGGATTGGATAAATTTTTACTTAATCTGAGAGACATTGTTTTCAACTTAAGCATTTGTGGATATTGATAGTGATTTGTCACTTTTAACTTATTGTGTATCAAAGCCAATTTTATTCCTGATAAGTTTCGTCTTGGTGTGTACTATTTGTGCTTCTCTCTTTTTATTTCTGTTTAATTGTCAAATATACTTGGTAAAGCTGATCTTATTTTCTGCTACTTGGGTGTGTAGGCTGGAATATTCGGTAACATGCACAATTTATATGAGACTGTAAAAAAAGCCCAGATGGTAGTCCAAGTTGAGGCAGTACGTGTGCAGAAAGAACTTGCTGCGTATGTGTTACTCAGCGGATCTATTTTTTCTTTATTCTACAATTCCCTTTTCACTATTATGATGTGTGCATGGATTTATTATGGTCATTTTCCATATTTATGCTTGCTATTATATTCTGTTTTGCAGAGCAGAGTTTGATGGCTATTGTGAAGGTGAACTAATAAAGGTATGATTTGAGACAAAAAGGCTACTTTCTGAAACAATATTTTAGCTTAAAAAAGGGCCAAAAAATTGGATTGGTTAGATGCTTCTCTGACTTAGCTTAGCTTTCAAGCTTTTAGAAGCTGTGTCAAATGTCTAAGACTTCTTATCACAATGTGGAAACCAAGAATCAACGTCCACAGTTCCTGCGCCACCTTGCAATGGATTAGGAGGTGATTCATGGATTGTCCATCATGTTTACACATGCAATACTAATTGATGTGTGCACTTGTCTCCTTTTAATTAAGTTGTCAATGATGGGAATCTTCCCATGCAAAGCACACCAAATGAAGAAGGCCTCCTTAGTGGGCCAAACCCCTCTCGACGGGAAAGAAGACTCACTGCTCCCCATAAGCGTAGCATAAAAGGACTTCACATTACCGAATCACCAACATCAATAGGGGATGAACAGAGCTACCAAGGAGATCCAACAACTCTTATCATCTCCAAATCATTAAGCTCTCTCCAAAGGCCAACATCACAAAATTTAAGCAGATTTATCAGCTTTATCTTTCTGATTTTTTTATTTTTATTTTCATGGCACAAGAAGCATTGGATACATTTAGCATAGCACGTAAAATTAGTCGCGATATTCTGAATGGCATTGGAGTGATCTATTTGTTGTTTTTCTCCCTTAAATTTAATTTTAAAAACGGATGTGTTTCGCTTTTGTATTTGTTTATTTTTGGATTTAAAGAACATCATTTTTTGCATATTATTCATCATGCATTTTGGACAGTGACTCCTCCCTGTCTTCATTGGTTGCCTTTCTTTTTCTTATTGGCTTGATTCTGGCTTGTGGTTATGTCTGTCCAAATTCTTTTCAAAAACAATATGCAACTAAATTATTATAGTAGGAGTTTGAGCTACCTCCATCGCAATAACAGAAGTCTTGTTCCTGTAGCTAATAATTGTTCTCAGGTTTTTCCTTGGTAGTAGTGCAGGCTTTGTTTTAATGTTCACGAAGGATTCAATTTGACATCTCTTTGGGCTTTTCTCTAGGTAACACTTTCTGGTAACCAGCAGCCTGTGCGCACTGAGATAACTGAGGCCGCAATGGAGTTGGGAGCTGAAGTAAGTGAACATGGTTACATTTTCTTACCATATTTGGGTTACCATGTGATTTGTCACTACTGTATTGTAACATATATGAATGGTGGGACCCACCAACTAATGCAATGGTGACAATCACATGGTAAATCAAATGTGGTAAAAAAATTATAGCTTATTGTAGATAACTATTCTTACTCTAGTCCTCACTATTGTGCTTCGCATTAGCAGGGCTAGAGTTATATCTCATATATAATGCCTCATGGTGACACTTTCGAAGAGATTACTTGAACATCCACACCTCTTCACAACTGTAATGGTGCAATGCCTTCATTACATATTAAGTTCATTGTTTATGAGTCCCGAGTTCAACAACTCTATACTAATTAGATGCACCCCTCCACTTAACAACAATTCCTGGATATGACTAGTAAATCCATATAGAGAAATAGTTTTAACTTAAGAAGCAAGAATGTGGACACGGACATGTGACATGCCAATTTCTAAAAAATAAGGATACGAACATGGGAGGGAGGAGATATGTCAAATATATTTTATTTGTTGATGAATATAAATATTACACTGAAAAACAAAAAAAAATAATAATAATAAAAAAACTAACTAATTTAACATGAAAAATCACTTCATTTATCGGGAGTGTCTAGAGGCAGGACGTGTGTGCCTATGATGTGTTCCTACCATGTTCAACGTGAAATGTATAGATGTAATAGGAATTTTTTCTCATGCAGAAACTCTCCCTTTTGGTCACTGAAGCATACAAGGATGCGCACCAGAAGAGTGTTCAGGTGAAAATCATCTCATCTTGTGAACTGTGAAATTTCTCTCTTTTTCCCTTTCCTCTCTATTGGAGTCCATCTGTATGTCCCTGAAGATTACACTTTCTGATGTTGACAGGCCATGAAAGAAAGGATGAGTAATCTTGCCCAGAGCCTAGGAATGCCGCAGGGACTTGGTGAGGGATTGAAGTGACGCTGACCCATTGACGCAGTTGAGCTTCAATTTTTGTATATGAGCTTTTTGTTGTAATGGCTATTTATGTGGTGACCTTTGTCAACCTAATGGTTAAATTTTCAAATTACATTTCCTGTTTCTTTATTTCTGGAGACATTTCAAGGTTCCCTCTGTTTCTTGTATTACTTTCTGGCTATATAGAAAGCAAAAACAGCAGCAATTCATACTTGTTTTTTCATTAGTCTCTCTTTCCTGTCAGCAATCAAATGAGCAATATCTGACTATTGCGTTGTTGAGTTCTAACTATGGTACAAGTCTTCCATGGTATAGGATGCCATAAAACCTTCATTGTCTCTATATTTTATTTTATTTTATTTTGGGAGCAGAATTGTCTAAATTTCAGATGTTGTCAAGGTTTTCAAACGGTCTTGAGGACATTTTTTTTTTCTATCCAAAATTTTGGAATTCAGATTTATTCATCCAGTTATCATCTAGTTCAGTAGCTTCTAAAAAATTAATTTTAAAAGTAGTCTCATCATTTCAACAAATAAAAATCAAATTGAGGCATCATTTATTTTTTACCCCAATTGCTAGGGACTTGCAGCCAAATCTCTATAAATTTGTGTGTAAGAATGTAAATATTGGAGATAAAAAAAAAATGTAAAAAAGAAACACAAATTTGATAAAATTTTGCTAGTAATTTGTGGATTTTTGTTTGTGATTTATATAACATAATTGCAATTTGATTGGAGGGTCGTAATTAGCCAATTGGGTTGTGTTTAAAGGTGAGAGAGTTTAATTTGGTTTTGGACATTAATTGTAACATACTAACATTATTCTTCTAATTAATTAAGTGGCGTAATTATATAGGACTTTGGACACTATGCTAGGGAGTGTGTCCTATTACAACTGAACGAGTCTATGTCGATATCAAATACCTTGACAATGAAAAATTAATCAAAAATTGAAATTTTGATTGATTTTCATTAATTGGTTAATTTCACTAATTTTTTTTATTTTTTATTTTTTACTCGCTACTAAATCAATATCCATAAATAAATCTGATCATTGTAGTGAAATTTGGGTGAGATAGGGATTTGTTAAAGTTTAGTTTGATTAAAACTCAAAATATTTTAATAATTATTTATCCAGACATAGGGTTGGTTTGGGATGTTCTAAAAAAAGTGCACTTCTTATTGGATTATATGGATTGGATTTGATGTGGATGTGTTAGAGAGGTGATGTGATTTAAATAAGATGATGTGACTTAAATAGGATAGTGACTTTTTAACTTTTTGTATTATTTAGGTCATGCCAAACTTGGCCATAGTGTCTTCAATCTCAATGCAAAAACTTGATAAAAACACAATAATATATTTCTAGAATAAAAACGATAACAATAATAAAAAACACTACAGAATTTAATAAATAAATGAATTTATATTTTAAAAGAAAAAATCAAAATTAATCACAAAAAATTGACCAATCAAATCAAGCAACCAAAACCCATGAATCCCATTTTTCCTCATGTCAACAAAACAAACCCTGCCAACGCCACCATCAAACCGCCGTGCAAGACGGCGGCGGCGGCGGCGCTGGTGGGGGCGACGGCGGGACCTTGGAAGTCGACCGGAGAAGGAGCGGGAGCAATTCCGAAGTGCCTAGTAGCGTGTTTAGCAGACATGACCACCACAATCAGTTTCTGGCCCTTCTCGCAGTGTCCTTCTTCTCCGCTGATGAAGTAGAATGGTCCCCGATCGATCGAGCTTGACCTTGGTGTTACCGTCCTTGTGCTCTGCGATTGGACTCGATGTGTTGCAGGTAATGTAGTCTCTCTTCCTCACTTCCACCACCGAATCTTTGTTTCCATCGTAATTCCACACTGTTGCATTGCATTAGAGACAGATTTTAAAATCAATAGAAACAGAGACAGATTAAGAATGGAAATGAAGATGGAGGATTGAATTACCGAGAGAATCGCCAATGAGGAAGCGAGAGCTTTGAGCCCATAGATTGAGAGACTCAGATTCAGACGAAGGAGTCTTCCATGCGTTAGTCTTGCCTCCAACCAAGAACTCTCTGGCTTCTGAGAAGCTGATGATCATCATCAAGAAGACCAACACTGAAGAAACCAAATCTCTTGCAGAACCAGCCATTCACTGAGAGAGAGAGAGAGAGAGAGAGAGAGAGGATTTTGGGCGGTGTGGAAATCGTGTTGAGATCTGTGTGTATGTATAGGCTTGGAGGAGATGGAATGGAAGTAGCCGTTGGTTGGGAAAAAGGTTTTGGGAAGGTGGAAAGGAGGACAGTAGGTTCGGAGTTTTGTCCCGGACACCTGGCTTCGCCGGATTCCGATTTGGCATGTCTTTTTTTCCGTTACCACAACGGTAACAAATATAAAAAGACATTCATTATCCTTAAAATTTAATTAACATTTCTACATTTTAAATTAAGCATTCATTAACAGAAAATGCTGTCTATTATTTTAAAAGTGAAATCCCTGATTTTTTGTATGAATAATATAATATGCTTCACAAGTTTTACAAAATGGATTATTCAAATTATTGAAATAAACTTGAAATGGACCTACTGTTAGTCAGATTGAGTAGGTTAGATTGAACGGTCTAATTGGTGCCAATGAAAAATAATTCAATCCTAAATAAAAAATATTTGTAAGATTTATTAATTTGTCTAATAGTATTTTTGTTTTTATTTTTAAATTCGTTGAGTAAAATATTAATATAAAAAATTAAAATAATCAAATATTAATGTTATATACTTAAATAATATTTATATTATAAAAAATAAATAATCATTTATAAAATTATATTTATCAATATATATATTTATTACAAATGGAGGTCAAGTCAATTGCAATGTGAGTAATCAATCAAATAGTATCATATTAGACCATCTCCAACGGTTCAGCTAATCCAACACCAAATTTAAATTTTGATGAAAAATGTCCCTTTTCATGCTCCAACGGTTTCATCAGATTGATATCAGAATGAGTTTTCACCAAAAAATTCATCAAACTGAGAAGCAGACCCAGATTTGGTGAAATCACTGTTACGGACCGTTGAAGAAGCGACACCGGTCAACCAACCGGTTGCCCGGCAGGTTGACCAACCGGTCAACCGGTTGATACCATATGAACCCTGAACCGTTTGAACTGATTGAACTGAGGGGTTTCTGGACTGCGCGTGGATGGTGAACCGGTCAACCAGCCGGTGGACCGGCTGGTTGACCATCCGGTCGCCCGGGTCGCCCGGTCTGACCGTGGGCTGCGAGGTCTCGACAGGTTTGGTTTTGGTTTCAACAGGTTTGGTTTTAAAGGTCGAATTTGAGACAGGTCTATTTTCGGATAGCTTATTTTGTGGACTTGGAATAATTTGGCCTAATTTAAAATAATTTGAAGGTTAAAATGAAATAATTTTGAATAATTTGAAGGGTGATATAAATGTTAATTTCATTGAAAATATAATTCAAATTGTTATTAAATTTACCGTTAGATTGACAGATTATTTTCACAATATAAATTGACCGTTAGATTTACAGAGTATTTTGACAGTATACATATTTGAAAGGTAGCCGTTTTAATAATTTTACCGTTGCATGAGCAGAGGATTTTGAAAATTTATCGTTGAGGTTTTCTTCTATAAAATATATCAGTTTTCTATGTCAAGATGACAGAGTTTTTTATTTTGAGAAGAGCATGTGAATTTTGTTTCTTCTGTGATTTTTCTTCTGTGATTAAATTATCTAATTCTAAATTGATTGCATCTCATTCTAATATTTTTTTACTATTCTACATAGTGTATGTACTGTATTTTTTTGAAATTATGGAAGATTTTGAAATGTTTGAAGAATCACAAATGTTTCAGCACAACACTGATATTAATTTCATGTCGGAAAGTTCGCGAGAACATAACACGCAGAGCAGTGATAATCATTTCATTTCAGAAACTTCTCGTGTTTCTCGTGGTAAGGCATTTACAATTATAGAAGATGAAACTTTATGTAAATCTTGGTTAGCAGTCTCTCAAGATCCCATTACCGGTAATAGTCAGACTATGACTGTATTTTGGGAACGAGTACTTGTTAATTTTAATTCACAATTCAATGGTGAATCAAATCGAAATCGTATTTCTTTGTCTCACCGTTGGTCTGCCATGCAAAAGGCAATTAATAAATTCTGTGGCTTTCTTGAACAAGTTCAACTGAGGCAACAAAGTGGAACAACTGAGGCAGACATGGTAACATTTATTTCTGTTATTAAATATCAAATTTCTTCTCTAAATGTACATTTGTTATTAAAATGTTTGTAATTTTTTTTGTAGGTCGCTGAAGCAAAGCGGATGTATCATGCACTACAGAAAAAACACTTCACATTTGATACATGTTGGGATATTTTGCGCCGAAGTTGTAAGTGGGATGAATTTCGAACACAATCCAAAAAGAGTACGCAACATGCTTACCCATGTTCGAATCCACCAACTGGAGAATCTGATGCATTTCAATCCAACCAGAATACTGTCGTGCACGAACAACCATGTACTCCATCAACCCGACCAATTGGTACTAAAGCAGCAAAAGAGAAGTTGAAAAATCAAACAAGCCACGATAGTAGATTTGATGAAATGGCTGCCAACCAATCCAAAATTGTTGAAGTGTTATCAACTATCTCCGCTAGAACTATTGAGCGAGATGAACAAAAGGCGATCGACCGTGAGCAGAAAGCTGCAGACCGTCGAAGAAGGGCTGAAGATAGGGAGCAACAACTAAAACTCCTATCTATCATGAATGAACGAGAACAACGAAATGAAGATCATAAAATAATGTCAATGGATATGACAAATTTAAATCCAATGCAAAGGGCGTACTACGAAGATCTTCAACGATAGATTTTATTTCGAACAACTAATAGATTGACTTGAAAGATTCTGTATTTACTGGTTTCATCTATTGGTGTCATCCATAGTAAAGGGAAACACTGTCTACAATTATATGAAATGTCTCACTTGACTTTTCTGTTTCTGTAAAATTATAAATTAATTAATTTAAAAATCAGTTTAGTCTTATGTAAACACATCTTTCAGTCTTATCTTGTAGTCTTATCTTTGGTTACCATATACATCTCAGTCTTATCTTTGGTTACCATTACACCTTGCAAAAACTTTCCTATTACGTATTATGGTATGCATTAAGCTCGAAAAGATGGTGGTAAAGTCTTACCAAGGCAAGAGAATTTTATATCACATCATCTTACAAAATCAGTACACTCATAAAAGACAAAAGCCAACAATAGGTCGGCTGAAGAAGTTTTGAAAAGCTAGTGCATGACTTTCACTGAGAAATTCATCCGTTGGATATGACTGATTTTGAGGCTGCTCTTGTTCGCGTCGGCGAGGATTAGAACTTTCACCAGCTTCTTTTCTCACTCTTTTAGTTCTAGGCATGATGTGAATATCTGTTGAAGGTTAATAGAAATGTGCCAGTAATGAAGTAATTAACACAAACACTGTATTTGAAAATACTTACTGAAAATTTAGGAACATACTACTGTAGTATGAGGCATGCAGACTCTCTAGTCAGTACATATGAAATGGCATAAATGTAGCTCATGTTTATGTTATTCAGTACATATCTATAGCATGTCAATATCTGTTGTTGTGGGGTTGATGTTTAATGTAAGGAGGTGTTAATAAACTTGAATGTAAAATGTAGGGAGGTTTTAATGAATGACCTAAATTTTCAAAATAATAACAGAACACCAATTGAAACTTAAATTTCAATTCTGCAGTGCAGGTGTTAATAAACAACATGAATTTCAAAAACATGAAATAATCATATATAGTGAAATAATGCTCCTGTGTTCTGTAAACAAGTTGACCAAGTGAGTGTGTTCTGTAAACAAGTTGAACATGTGCATGTGTGTTCTGTAAACAAGTTGAACAAGTCAGTGACATGCACAGTAGAATGCAGAGTGGAATGGGAAAAAAATAGAAAAATGCACACTGGAATGGGAAAAATAGAAAAATGAAGGAAAAAAAAAAAAAAAAAAGCAAAACTGTAAGGGCCGGTTGACCAACCGGTTGCCCACCCGGTTGCCCCGTGATTCACCTCTGCTTTGATGCTGTGTTGGATCTGCTGTGATGCTGCCTTGGATTCAAACTTGATGATGATGTATTTGTTCTGGTGATGATGCTGCCTTGGTGATGATGATGATGTCTTTGAATTTGCCTTGGTGATGCTGTCTTTGTTCTGCTTTGATCTTCTGTAAACAAGCTGCCTTGGATTCACACTTCAATATGCAGAGTGTTTTGATGCTGCCTTCTTGATGGCCTCGATGCACACTTGAAAATATAGAGTCTGTGATTAGAGTTGTTCAGTTACAACATGTGAACTGTGAAGGTGGTGATGCCAATGTTGAGCTGATATAGAGGATGGTAGGTGGTTGAATTCATAGGTGGTTCACATAATGAATGAATGGTAGGTGGTCATATAATGAATTGTAGGTGGTTGCATTGAACCGTATGCCATATGCAGTAATATGTTGGCAGAAAAGTAGGTTCAAACAAAAATGCATCAACATCAATAATTCAGTGATTGCCACCAATAATTGATTCACTTTGAATAAATATTAATATTGACACATATATTTTAATAATGGCATGCATGATACTGACACAATTTCGCATAATGGCATGCATGATATTGACACAATAATGGCATGCATGATATTGACAGAATTTTACATGCATGATATGTTGCATACAAATATTAATATTGACACATGAATTTTCATATTAATATTGATAAATCCTTACAAAAACAATTATTAGAATGCACAAATAATTCAATTATTGGAATGTACAAATAATGGCATGCATGATATTGACACAATTTTGCATAAAATATTAATATTGACACAATTTTGCATAATGAAGATTCAAGATTGATTAACTTTCATAAAATATTAATATTGACACAATTTTGCATAATGAACATTGAAATGAACAGAGAACAATCATAATGAAGATTACAAAAAGACAACCTTTCATTTCAAAACTATAAACAAAATTACAAAATAGATCTGTGGTGAATCTAGTTTTCACCGCGAAGTTGCCACATGTGTTCTATTAAATCATTACGGAGGGCATGATATGCATTTTTATCCCTAATACCAAAATGACGAGCCAAAAATGATTCAAAGTCATTTGTAGGAGTAGAGGAAAGTTGCACTGGTGTATTGGTTGATGAAATGTCATAATCAAAATCAAGGTGCTCCTCCCTCTCATCTTCAACAATCATATTATGTAATATAATGCATGTCTTCATTATCTTGGCAAGCATTTTCGGATCCCAAAACCGTACAGCACCACGTATAATTGCGAAGCGAGATTGAAGGACTCCGAATGCGCGCTCTACATCTTTTCTAGCAGACTCTTGCATCATTGCAAAATGTTGTCTCTTTGCTCCTTGGGGAGAGGAAATTGTTTGCACCAGTGTTGCCCATTGTGGGTATATACCATCAGCAAGGTAATAACCCATATCGTAATTATGTCCATTAACAGTGTAGTGGACAGGGGGAGCCTTACCTTGGGCAAGATCAGAAAACAAATGTGACCGGTCTAATACGTTCAAGTCATTGTGTGACCCAGGCATTCCAAAAAATGCATGCCAAATCCATAAGTCGTAAGAAGCTACTGCTTCAAGAATAATAGTTGGCTTTTTTTGATGGCCTACGTATTGACCTTGCCATGCTTTTGGACAATTTTTCCACTCCCAATGCATGCAATCTAAACTTCCCAACATACCCGGAAATCCCCGAACCTCGCCAATAGCAAGTAATCTACAAATGTCAGTTGGTGTCGGAGATCTCAGATATTCTGCTCCAAAGATCTCAATCACTGAATAACAAAATTGTTGCAAACTTTCAATTGCAGTGCTTTCTCCAATACGGATGTAATCATCAACGGCATCTGCTGCGACACCGTATGATAATATTCTCATCGCTGAAGTCATTTTTTGTAGGGCAGATAATCCAACTACATGAGCTGCATCTTGTTTTTGAATGAAATATGAGTTGTGTGCTTCGATTGCATTTAAAATTCGTAGATACAAAAGACGACGCATTCGAAAACGTCTCCGAAATATTGTAGCTGAATACACTGGATTTATAGCAAAGTAATCTGCAAATAATCTATCGTGCCCTTGCTTTCTATCTCTGCGTATGTACTTGTGACCTACAACAGAACCCCCTATTTTCTTCGACCTGTCACTTGACTTGAGAATCTGAAGCATAGTATTGGTATTCTGCTCATAACTTGTTAAAAGTGTAACCATATATTCATCATCAGACTCGTCATCAGAGGAAGAGGAAGAAGAAGAAGATGAAAATGAAGTAAATATCATGGATTTCAAAGTATCCATTATCCTCTGTTTTCTTGAAGATATGATCGTTGTGTTTTTGTGTTTAAGCTATAGACTTATCTAGGGTATATATTTTTAGATGAAATTAATTATTACGGGTAAACCAAAACCCCATGGCTGTAAATGGAGGGAAAAACAAATCGGAAAAGAATTAGGAACATAAATGGAAGAGGGAAAAACAAATCGGAAAAGAATTAGGAACATAAATGGAGGGAAAAACAAAAAAAAAAAAAAAAAAAAAATTCAGCTCACCGGTCGACCGGCCGGTTGACCGGCAGGTCACCCAACCGGTCGCCCCCTTCCAGTTCACATCGGCCAGTTCAAGGGGTGGGTTCAAACAGTTCAGACAGCTTAAAAAAAAAAAAAAAAAAAATTTCCTCTACACCGGTCGACCGGTTGGTCGACCTGTCGGGCGACCATCCGGTTGCCCTGAATGCTATTTGATGAAGGTGAACTGCAGGTGAACCGTTGGAGCTGGATGTATCAAATGAAGGAAATCGACAATTTTGTACTCAGATTTGGTGAAATATTAGCTGAACCGTTGGAGATGCTCTTAGGGTTTATAATTAAAGGGAAAAAAATGATACAATTTTATATTTTTTTAAGTTATAATTAAAAATAAAAAATAAAAAGTTATAATCAAAGACATAATAAAAAATCTTAAAATAATGTTATAATTAAAAAATAAAATTAATTATAACTAATAAAAAAAATAATATAATTAAGGTGTACACAATAATAGGGTGTATGATAGAATTCACCTATTATAAAATAAAAGACACACACGTCACCATGCATGTAGAACAGCCAAACTGCCACATGTCCATTTTCATTAATTAACACGTGGCAATCCATCACCATCTTCAGACAAACAACTCCTCCATACTCTCTCTGCGTTCTGAGTTTTGGAGAGAGAGAGAGAGAGAGAGAGAGAAGAGAGAGGGTAAAATGAGTAGTGGTGGAAATGAAGAGTGGAAGAAGAACGCAGACACACACAAGATGAGTTCAGAGGAAGTCAAGAAAGCTGGAGTCGACTCCTCCAAGAGGCCACCGGGTCACAACCCTGGTGAGGTCCTCCACCAGCGCCGTAAATTACCGTTCAGCCCCTACACCATGGCCCTCGGCGGCTTCCTCATCGTCGCCACCCTCGGTTACTTCACCTTATATGCCAAGAAGAAGCCCGAAGCCAGCGCCGGCGATGTTGCCAAAGTTGCCACCGGCACCGCCAAGCCCGAGGATACCCATCCTCGCAAATAGGGTGTATATATATGTATCCTTGGGGGTTATGAAATGGTGGTTTGGTTGGTGTAATTGGTTGTCTTAGAAAGTATTTTGATTTTCACTGTTTTTTAATTAGTAAATAAGATTGTGAACTTGATTTAGAATCTGAAACAGTTCTTTTTTATGGTTGCTTCTGGTTTTGTTTGGTCGTTAAACAATGTACAAATATGATGTCAATCTGTGAAGGATACATCTCCCGTGAAGTTGCTTCAATCATTCATCGTCTATATATCTATTACTATTAAGTGGGCTAATAGTTGAGTCAATCTCTAACTATTAGTTTAGTACCTGAAATTTCATTAATATAAATGAACCCCATATTAATTTCATGGACTATATCAATGCATTCATGATGAAAGAATCTAAGGAAGAAATCACACAACTACATGAATTCCTGCGTTTGTCAAGCAAATATAGAAGAGAAGAGAATACTATTACTATAACAATGGCTTACTGACCTTGTCACCGTTCAAAAATGAACACAAATATGGTCACATTCAAATCAATACCACTCAATACATTAATCTTCAACCTCAACTACCATTTATAAAACAGAAGATGGTATAGCCTGCCATCAAAATCCACGCACTTCATCAATCGATCTTCACTGACGAGTAAATCAGCCTTGTGAACCAAAAACATGCATAGAAACCAATGGTACCAGTCAACACGAAGAACGCATATGAACCAATCAACATGTACCCAAAATACAGTACCCCTGAAACCGGCTTTGTGATATCAAGCTTTGTGAAGAAGTAGAAAGTAGCATAGAGGAACAGGTAAAGAGCCGATGAGCCTGATGTCAAGTATGATCTCCACCACCACAGGTAATCTTCGCTGCACAACTGGAAGTAACAGAGCACGATAGTTATTTCGGCGCAAGTGATGATCAGGATGATGAAGACTATAAAGAGGAACCCAAAGATGTAATAGAACTGGTTGAGCCAGATCGAGGTGAGGATGAAGAAGAGCTCGATGAACACGGCTCCAAATGGAAGAATGCCTCCGATGAGAATTGAAAAGAGCGGGTTCATGTACCATGCCTGCTCGGGAATCTGTCTAGGGATTTTGTTCGTCTTCACCGGATCTTCAATTGTTGGTTTCTTGAACCCGACATAGCCACCCACGAACACGAGTGGGACTGAAATCCCGAACCACAAAAAGACCAGAGCGAACATTGTCCCAAATGGCACAGCTCCTGAAGATCTCTGACCCCAGATGAGTGTGTTTAAGATGAAGAAGAGGGCAAAGACACTGCCTGGGAACATAAAAGCAGTCCTGAGAGTGATTCTCTTCCATTCTGTTCCTTTGAACATCTTGTACAAACGTGCGGAGGCGTAACCCGCGAAGAGTCCCATGAAAACCCAGAGCAAGAGCATTGCTGTCATTAGTCCACCACGGTTTGAAGGCGAGAGGAACCCTAGGATGGCAAAGATCATAGTAACAAGCATCATTCCGAAGAACTGAACGCCTGTTCCAGCATAGACACATAACAAATCAGAGTTATTTGGGGGCCTGAAAACGTCGCCGTGGACTAGTTTCCATCCTGTTTCTTCTTGGGCCTCCTCTTGAGTCTCAAGTTCATTGTACCTAGAGATGTCACGGTAGAGTGTCCGCAGCATTATCATAGCCACCATGCCGGACAGAAAGAGAACAATCATCAAGGAGTTGACAATTGAGAACCAGTGGATTTGGTCATCGCTCATTAGAAGATATGTGTCCCATCTTGATGCCCACTTCACCTCACTCTCCTGTAAATGTAGACATCAGAATCGTAACCACAATTTGTAGGAGATAACACAGAATTTGAAACCAACAACAAAAAAAAAAACAAACACGTTTGCAAACGAGGGTAAAAGAAAATGCCTCTAATAGAAATGGCCCTTAAATTCTGAAAGTCGATGGTAAAACATTCTATTTCTCAGATGGGCAAATCACCTGGAACTCAACATCGTATGTGAATACAATTTCTTTGTTTGCTTCAACTTCTTGGGGAGTGTTGGAGTTAGAAACCATGCGTTTTGTGTGTGGATCACAAGTGGTTAAACGAGTATTCGCAGTCCACTTTCCTTCATATTCATGTTTAACACTGCATGCATCAAATTATCAGATATCAGATCACCACAAGTTACTACAACAAAGAGGAATGAGTAAATTAATAAGAAACAAAGGCCCTCTAAGGAATCAACCTGAATGGCTTCACCTCAAAGGCCACGATCCTTGCTGAATCGGTCTGCATGTCTTTATGATACTTGACAGTAAATGTCAAATGATTGTGTATGAAAAATTTCTCATCCTTTTTCTGCATATAAATAAAAAGTAAGCAAAAGAAGAAATCAGTGCATTCACAACACCTTGAGCCTGTGTGCTGATAACTGATGTACTTACTCCGGCGTATTGCCCTTTGAGCCCAACATAAAAGCCCAGCTGATATACCGGTGGAGATTCCTGATCTAGCCTTTGTATGGGAACCACCAGAGGAAGGTTATCCAGTATCCTGTCACAAACATAGTAGATTTGTTAAGAATACACAATGTATCTTGAAAGCAATGTTCATAGAAATTAGGTGGTGTTTGGCAAGAACTTTTTTGGGCTTTTTTGGCTATTTTAGCCACAAAAGACAAAATAGGCTTTTTTAGCCACAAAAAACAAAACATCACATACAACCCATAATCATTACACTCCTCTCTCACAAAAAAAATCAAAAAAGCCAAAAAGCCCTTCCCAAACCAAACTTTTAAGCCCAGGCTAAAATAGCCAAAAAAGCCAAAAAGCCAACCCACTTCCCAAACGGAGGCTTAGTTGATAAGAGGTAAAAGTCCATATATGAATGTCCTACATGTTGACACGATACTCATCTTCAATCTTCTCTTTGAATTCCTTTGCAGTTTTGGCATCAAGTGTTTGCCGACAGACAGTTTTGCACATCTGTGGTTCGCGCATATTAAACTGCAACAAACCCATTCAGCTAAAAAAGTGTCAATAACAGGAAAATAATTTATCAGAAGACCTCAACTAATAAATACATTAAACTGACCACATAAGGGGAGTTCTCAATACGATCACCACGCAATACTTCCCCAAGATTCTCTCTGCTGTCAACTATAGTTTTTGGACGACAGTAAGGAAGAGAATAATATGAGTAAGGAAGCTGAGTCTTCGTAGAGGTCAATTTATTCACTTTCACACTCAACGGATAACCCTGCGTCCAAGTCAAACAAACATAATTTTAGCAAACATCTCTAATAAAGCCCCAAACGTTTTGATGCATAAAAGGAAAATACAGGCCGGCAGCGTGAGATAGGCTTCAGTCCAGAATAGAACCAACATATCAGACAAAATAAAAAAAATAAAAAAAATCTACACTAAACCAACCATGTCAGAAGAAAGTACAAATGTAGAAAATATAATGCACAATCATAAATAGTAAATCCCTCAGTTTGACTGAAATATCTTACAGATTATAATTTCCTCACCCAACTTTGTAATGAGTTAAAATAATTGCATATAACATGTTTCACTGCCAAATTTCAAACTTTTTCGTAAATGATGGCAAATGGTCAGACCCCTCCCCCCCAACCCCAACCCCAACCCCAACCCCGACCCCAACTACTAGCAATAGTAAGAAATTTTGTAGACAACAATCCAATGAGGGAAAAATTGAAACATGAAAATCACATTCCCACTTGAGCTTCCTGGGGTCATGCTGTTGTCTAGATTACAAAGCGGTTGGTTGTTGACCAATGTTAAAGTGTTTTTCTTTTTTGGTCATTGTACGGCACAAAGCCAAAGGGAAGTGCTTTATAAACTTGGATCCACAGCTATAAGTAAGAAAATAATGTTGCTTCAACAGCTCCTAATAAATGTCTAGCTTGATACATTTAACATATCTTCATACACCCAGCAAAGTCACTTCAAGTAGGGTCCAAGGTTCAGTTGATCAGTGATCCAGGCATTTTCAAATAAAGAAGTCCCTCCCTCTCATGATCACCAGTTATGGATCAGTCAGATAGGGACAAGAACCACAGGCATTTTCAAGAATGAATGTGCAAAGCTCCACACATCAATGTCTCTCTATTTCTGACTGTAATTAGGAAAAATAAATCTACGAAATAAACATAGAGAACAACAATCAAGAATACCCATAACAAAGGAGCAATAATTGGTAAAATGGAGCTAAATTCAACCTCAATTTGAAAAGTTGTGGGAAAATTTCATAACCTCATTACATTTTCCCAAAACCATGTGAGCTACCATATTTCATATTTGCCTTACAACCAGTTTGAATCGGGTGAATTAGAGAGAAAAGACAAGTAAAGGAAAGGAAAAAGTCACTCCTCAAGAACTTAAAAGAATGGTCTCTCACTCTTATCTCTCTATCTACACTCTTGTTTTCTTTTGAGTGTGCCCATGACATAAAAATTGAAATTTGACAAAGCAAACAAGTAAACCACTTGGTAAGCCAACCTCAATGCCATTAATTGAATAGTATTTACTAGTTTAAAAACAAACGATATACAAGCCAACCCTGCTTTAAAAAAAAAAAAAAACAAAAACAAAAACAAAAACCTCCACCGACACTTTTCGCACCCCATGAACTACCAATTAACAATTAATTCAAAACGAGTGCATAATCCAATTAACATAAATCAAAACCTAAAAGCAACAATCGAAAATTGGAGATCTGAAAACTAAATGCAGCGCAATAAGGAATCCTAGATCGAATTGGTAAAGCGAATACAACAGAATTAAATCATTGAGAGAGAGAGAGAGAGAGAGAGAGAGATGACCTTCTGAAAATCCTGGGGAGCGACGCCGGGAAGGTAGAAGGAGTGAACATGGCGAGTGAAAAGCAGAAGAACGATCGCCGAGATCAATGAAGGTACTGCGAGGGATCTACAAAATCCCATGGCGTTCCAGAGAGAGAGGGGATTACAGATCCAGAGAGAGAGTATATGAATGAAGCAGGAGGTGGTGGAGAAGGAGAAGGAGAAGCAGAAGAAGAGAGAGCCAGGAAAGCGAAGGTGCACCAGAATGGGGTGCACAGGGTTAGCTTTGTGGTTTGAGTATTACGCAGGGGTGATTATTCACTACTCCGAGTATGGGACAGAGGGATGCTGCAGCCTGCTATGAGGGCCTATGGGAGTTTATGTCGGATGATAATTTAAACTATTCTTATTATAAAAGTTTGTCAGATAAATTATCTCTAAAGAATTAGATTAACTTGGTATACGCAGCCATACAATAAGAGCAGATTTAGTTTTTAAAAAATAAACCGTTAATATGATTTTAATAATTTTTAAAAAAATAATTAAATCTTGATCATAAGATTATGAATATTCGATTAACTTAATTTTTCTTTTAAGAATGATATACTCGACGAATTCTACAATATGAACGATCAAAATAGACTAGGATAAACTCTCACATGCTCTCAGAGCAAGGTTGCTTAGTCCAGCGGCACAACAGTAATCCCGTTCTCCAAAGCATGAATATGTGGTATTTTATAATATTATTATTGATGAAGAAGGTAAGTAGATAAAATATTATATTAAGTAATTTAGAAATATAAAAATATATGATGCATAATAATTAATTAAGATGTACGAATGTGATATTTTGAAAATATGTTTGGTTTGGTTTGGTTTGGTTTTGAGAGAATGGCTTTCAAAAATTGTTTTGGGGAGAGAGTTTAGAATTTTTTTTAGTTTGTTTAGTTGTGTATTTTGAAAATAGTTTTAGAGTTTGAGAGTTTGGAATGATTTGATATTTTGTTGTAATTGAGTAGATATGTATGAGAAAAAAAGTGATTGAGGCACCGTTTGGGAAGAAGGTTTGTAGGTTTTTTTGGCTATTTTAACCATAAAAGACAAAATAGGCTATTTTAATCACAACTAACAAAACATCACATCCAACCCATAATCATTATACTCTTATCTCACAAAAAAAATCAAAAAAGCCAAAAAGTCAAAAACTCTTCCCAAACCAAGCTTTTTAACCCAGGTTAAAATAGTCAAAAAAGTTAAAAAGCCAAAAACCACTTCCCAAACCAACCCTGAGAATGAGATATGAGAAAAAAAAAATGATTAATTAATATATAAAAGAGATAAAGTAATTTTGAAAAATTACAAATCAAACAATTTTTTTAAATTTTTTTCTCCAAAATCACTTTACAAACCCAAATCCAAACCCAAACCCAACATATTCCACTCCACTGATGCTGCCACGTCAGCTTTTGCGGCAAGATTTTGGAAACACATATAAGTGGCAAAAATGTTTGAGAGCTCTAATGGGTGGGGTCCATTCATTGATGTGATGTTTTGGTCTTCTCCTTATTTTTTTATTTATTTTTTCTCATTGCCACATAAGTAGAGCTCAATTTAAAGCTCTACTTTTAGAGGTCTACTTTTAGAGGTCTCTATCACCACTCTATAAGTGGGTTCCACTTTAGTCAACATCTAAGGAAAATGAGTGAGAGCATTAATTAGTGCCATCACTAGTGATGTGGCAGTGGGTCCCACTCACTGTCACAATGTTGTTGTGTCTATTTTTTTTTTTTTTTTTTTAAAAAGTGAATGCCACACCATTAGTGGTTGCTTTAGAGCACCACTTTTAGTGGTCTCTATCATTGCCGACGTTTTTTTTTATTTTTTGGGTAAAATATGAGTTTTTTTTTTTATAGTTTTTAATATTATATTTTTATTTTAAAGTTTTTAATTTCATAATAAATTATCATTTTTATTAATAAATTTTTAATTTAATTAAATATTTTTAATAATATTATAAATATATTTTAATTAATAATTTAAGTAATTTTATTATTGTATAAGAGAATAATTATAAATTTTATTTTTTAAATTAATTTTGTTAAATAAAAAATTTAAATAATGGAGTAATTATGATTTTCTAAATCACAGAAAGCAATTTGTACTTTAAGGTGTATTTATAATTTATCCTTTATTTTTTATTTTTCAAAAAAGAAAAAGAAAAAAAAGTGTGACTATTTATAATGGGCCACGCGGCCTCTGCTGCTTACTATAGCCCAACAGAAGCCCAAATTAGCTGGAGATTGGTTTAGATTATTCCCTGAAAATTACTTAAAATTTGTCTCTATAAATAAAAATAAAAATTGTGGATTAGATTCTTTTATTATGAGTGTGGCCCAAATAATTCTAAATTTATATTTACATCACACATTTCATTTTTGGAAGATTTATGGGCCGGTCTTATGGATCGAATTTAATACCCAACAAGTCCTACTCTAAATTAATGGGGGTTTAAATTTTTTATTTTGTGATTTCAATTCTCAACTCACATTGGTTTTCACAACAAACTCAATATTTTTCTAACAATTCTTAACAGCAAAAAGTACGATTTTCAGGATTAATAGCTCCAATTAATAAAAATCTCACTCAAATCTTATTGGATAATAACTCCAACTGATAAGACTAGTTAGTAATTTTCTATTTCATTTTTATGGAAACTTTTCAGACTATTTTTTTAGACTCTATATAAGAGGATAATTTATATGAAAATTGGGCCGAGCTGGATAATGGGCTATTTTTGGGCCGCAATGTGAAGGGCCGAGTGAAATCACCACAAAAGTCACTCCGGTCCGAAGAAGGAGCCTTGGAGCCAGACCGGTCGCACAGCCGTGGTGATTAGTCCGGTCGCAGAAGGCTTTATTCTTAGTCCAGTCGAGAAGTGCACTGCGGATGATTCGGTCGGCAGAATTAGTTCGGTCAAGTGTATGGAACCGAGGTATGCGGAGTTTTCTTATGTACGTGGTGCCAGGGTTAGTTCGGCCTTCCTCTCTTATGTATCGGTCTTAGCATGTAAAAGCCGAGGTAAGAGAGAAGAAAGCGATAACCGAAGTAAAAGTTAGGTCGGTTGCATGGTAATTCAGCCATGGAAAGAACCATCTGACTTGGTTTAAGTAGTGAGGGGGGGTGTTGGAGGATAAGCATTATCCTTCGAGAGTATAAGTCCTAGGAGGACTCTACATGGAGGAGTAAGAGTCCTACTAGGATTGTGCCACTCGAAACCTATAAAAGCTCACAAATATCACCTATGGAGAGGTAATACAACTTGGCTCCCTGAATACATAGAGTTTTTGCCAATTTGTCTTATTGACTGACTTAGGCATCGGAGAGGTTTCCGGCACACACCCGCCGGCTAGCTCACGTTTGTGTTTTCAGGTAGTAGAACGACGACGTACGGAGGAGCGCAGACTTGATCAACAGGATTATACGAAAAGGTGTATTTCTTTCCCGTACAATTGACGCCGTCTGTGGGAATTCAGACAAGAAAAACCTCTTAATCAAGCTTTTCCTCAGGAAGAATCAATGGCGCACAACGAAGATATGTCACAGTCCGCCATCGACGGACAAACACCACAGGGAGGTGCGAGACGCGAAGGACTACCTTTGATCCCTCCTATGGCGGACTTGGAGCAACGACAGAATCCCAGGAGGGATACAAGGGAGAGAAGGCGGACTGACAGCCCTCACCACTCCCGTTCACAGAGTCTAGAAAGACAAAGGCGGATGATTGATCAAACCTTGGAAGATCGCGTCAAGGAGCAAGACGAATAAATACGACGAATGGCGGCGGATATGGAATCCCTAAAGCGCCAGATGAAGGGAAAAGAAGTGGCGACAGGAGTGAGGCGCACAACCAAGACGCCTCCTCGTCACTCGGAAGGTCGTAGTAGGAACACCACACCTTCACAAGCAGAAAGTAAAAGCCTCAGGACAGGCGATACTCAACCCAGATCTTCCAGAACTCGTCACCCCAGGTCTGAGAGGACGAGATCCGAGAGGTCATACACGGAAAGGAGCCCTTATTGGCCTTCACATACGCACCAAACAAGATCTAGACAGACAGAGTTACCCAGATCGTCCGACCTACGAACCGTGCTAGAAGAAAAGGCACGATACAGGGAAGACGCCAGGGCACATGATCCACATAGAGTTTCTGCTTTACACCGGTTGGCTCCTCGGACGTATGGAAGCGTCAAGGTTGGAATGCCAATACCACGCCCTGCCTACGAATCAACGGACAAGGCATTGGCGAGGCTGCAGACCTCACCGTTTGTTCCAGCAATTGAGAACGCGCCCCTACCATCAAGCTTCCTTCAGCCCAAATTCACTACATACGAGGGGAAGACGGACCCCTACTCACACTTGAGCCACTTTCGTCAGGTTATGGCCGTATACCGACGAAACGAGGCTTTGATGTGCATCCTCTTCCCATCAAGCCTTGGCGACCTAGGCTTGACTTGGTTTGAAAAACTTCCAGAAGGCAGCATAGCCTCTTGGGCGCAATTGGCGGAAGCATTTGTAACAAGGTTCCGAACAAACACTAAAACCCCGGTGGAGATCGACCAGTTACTCTCCATCGACATGGGCGAGAAGGAAACCTTACGATCCTACAACAGTCATTACTGGGAGACGTTCAACCAGATTGGGGATTATCCCACCAATCTAGCCATTGCACAATACAAAAGAGGACTTCCAGTCGAAAACAGACTAAGGGACTCGATCACCATGACGCCACCACTTACCATGGAGGCCCTGATGGAAAGAGTGCACCAGCACATCAGGGTGGAAGAGGATGGCGCACGTGCCAAAACAAAGTCTAGCACAACCGCAGTGCCAGAGAAAAAGGCCTCAGCAAAGGTCGATGCGGTAAACCGTCCGAGCAGAAACGGGCGAGGCAGGCGAGACAACGAAGAAGACCAGGATAAGAAATGGCTGAGAGTCCGCACTGCCATAACCACGGTCTTCAAAAAACCGATCTACCGAATTCTAAGTGAAATACGGGATGAGCCTTTCGTCAGATGGCCAGCCAAATTAGGAGAAGCACAGAAGGACTATGACGAGAGATCACGGTGCACCTTCCACAAAGAAAAGGGACACCGCACTGAGAATTGCACACCATTGAGACAGCACTTGGAAGAATTGGTGGCAGCAGGTCACTTGGACAAATACATTGAAGGAGGGACGCAACCAGCCCCCCAAGATCATAATAACCCCAATGGGATGCCGATCGACGCACCACCTCAAGGCGTGATCAATGTGATACATGGAGTTTTCGAACCTGAGCGTGTATGCGAGCTCAGAGGATCAATCAAGAAGGCTGAGCACTTGAGAGAGATACTAAGTGCCCAACCTGCAGTCAAGAAGGGGAAGATAGAGGCCACAAACGTCATGTCTTTTTCAGATAAAGACTTGGCAAGGATATATTGCCCTCACAATGATGCTCTGGTTGTCACTCTCCGAGTCAAGGATTTTGACGTCAAGCGGATTCTAATTGACCAGGGTAGTTCATGTGAAATAATGTACTACGAGACGTTCAAACAATTGAAGTTGCAAGATAAAGATCTGGCACCTGCCGTATCTCCCCTGATTGGATTCAACTCAATGCCAGAATGGCCCGTCGGCAAAATAATCCTCCCAGTCAGAGCAGGGAGTGTGACGAAACAAGTGGAGTTCTGGGTGTTGAAGGTCCCCTCCACTTACAACATCATCTTAGGCAGAACATGGCTGCATGCCATGCACTCGGTGGCGTCATCTTACCACCAAGTAATGCGGTTCCCCAACGACATCGGAGTAATAGAAGAAGTCTATGGAGATCAGATCATGTCGAAACAGTGCTTTGTCACCGTGAATGGCAGCCGCGCTGCCAAAGGATACGTTCATTCAGTGGAAGAACCTGAGAGTAACGAACTGTTCGCAGATGTTGGCAAAGCGGCTAGCTAGAAAGCGGTGGAAGACTTGGTAGAGGTAAGAATAGATGAAAAGAACCCGGATAAGTTCTTTTTGCTCGGTTCGTCGTTGTCCAGCACCGAGAGGTTAGAGGTCTTGAAATTTTTGACCTCTAACATCGAAGTGTTCGCCTGGACACCATACGACATGCCAGGTATTGATCCCAACTTCATCTGTCACCAACTCAATGTCCACCCATCCGCCAGACCAATCATTCAGCGAACTCGCAGATCGGCACTCCACCACGCCGAAAATAGTGGCGGAAGAAGTAGGAAACCCGCTGGAGGCAGGAGCAATCAGAGAGGTACACTACCCAAGATGGATCTCCAACACAGTCGTAGTACCAAAGAAGAATGGCAAGTGGCGAGTCTGCGTCGACTACAAAACAGTCAACAAGGCGTGCCCAAAAGACAGCTTTCCTCTACCACGGATAGATCAACTGGTAGACTTGACGGCAGGGCACAACCGGCTTAGCTTTCTGGATGCATACAGAGGCTACCACCAAATCGCCATGCATGAACCAGACCAGGAGGTCACGTCCTTTACAACTCCAAGAGGACTCTATTGCTATAAGGTCATGCCCTTTGGCCTAAAGAACGCAGGGGCGACATTCCAGATAATGGTCACCAAGATGTTTGAGCCATTATTAGGCAAAACAATGGAGGCTTACATCGACGATATGGTGGTCAAGAGCAAGGATGAGAATGACCATCTCAAGGACCTAGGAGAGATGTTTGAGATCCTAAAGAAGCATAAGTTACGCCTCAACGCGTCGAAGTGTGCATTCGGAGTAGGATCTGGCAAATTCCTGGGCTTCCTGGTGACCAACCGGGGTATAGAGGCAGACCCCTCCCAGATCAAGGCAATTCAGGATCTGGAGAAACCAAACTCAGTAAAAGAAGTGCAGCATCTCACCGGCATGGCAGCTGCGCTCAATCGGTTCATAAGCCGGTCGTTAGACAGACTACGACCATTCTTCTATGCTCTAAAGGCCAAGTTTGAGTGGGACGACGAATGCGACCGAGCTCTGGAAAGCTTGAAGGAGTACATGTCTTCTCCACCACTACTTGTAACGCCAATTCTTGGAGAAGAACTCTTCCTGTACCTAGCAGTCTCGCAGCACACAATCAGCGCAGTGCTGGTCTGTGCAGAAGGAATCCAGCACCTGCCCATCTATTATGTCAGCAAGACATTGCTAGGCACCGAAACAAGGTATTTGCCACTGGAAAAACTGGCATTGGCCTTGATGATGGCCTCAAGAAAGTTGTCGCACTACTTTCACGCCCACACTATAGTTGTCCTCACAGCCTTCCCATTAAAAGCATTGTTTGAAAGGGCTAACTTCTCTGGGCGAGTCTTGAAGTGGGCAGTTGAGTTAGGGCAGTACGACATCAAGTTCCAGCCCAGAACCGCAATAAAGGCACAAGCATTGGCAGATTTTGTCACAGAGTTCGCTCCCGGAAGTCATCATATCTGCCCAGTCGACCTGACTGAATTAACCGAACTAGGGATGGAAGTTGACGTCGGAATAACGCAACCCCTAGTATTGGTTACTCAGTCAGGCCCCACGGCAGACCAGAGCGAAGCAAGGAAGGAAGAAACAAACCATGCTACACCAAGTCAAGACTCACCAAATAAAGACTTGGTACAACTAGACGACAAGGGGCAGACAACAAGCATGGACCTTAAAGAAGACACCAGCAACATGGAAGATCCCAAGGCATCATCCGATCCCTCCACTTGCTGGAAGCTATTCGTTGGGGAGATGTGGAAGCTCTTCGTGGATGGAGCATCCAACCGGCATGGAGCAGGGCTTGGCATAGTCCTCATCTCTCCAGACGGCTTAGTAGTGGAGCAGGCGATCAACCTTGGCTTCCCAACATCAAACAACGAAGCAGAGTACGAAACGCTTCTTGCAGGTCTCAAGTCAGCGTTCTATATGAAGGCCACCGAGCTAATGGTTTACAGCGACTCACAACTAGTGGTAAACCAAATATCTGGCGACTACGAAGCAAAGGATGACAGAATGGCTAAATACCAAGAGCTGGTCAGAACAGAGATCAAGAAATTTGAAGTGGTGAGGATAGAACAGATCGGTAGGAAGGAAAACAGCAGAGCAGACGAACTCGCAGGCTTCGCCTCAATGGTAGACACCTCCATCCCTCACCCACTACTAATCGACTACCTGCCTAGACCAAGCATTGAAGACCCAGAAGCAGAAGAGGTATGTTGTGCGGAGTTAGGCCCTTCTTGGATGGATCTCATCATATTGTTCCTGAAAGACGGCACCTTACCGGAAGAAAAAAAAGAAGCCAACAGAATAAGAGCAAAGTCACAGCGATTTTGGCTCTCTCCATCCTTGGCATTGTACAAGAAGTCGTTCTCAGGACCTTACTTAAAGTGTGTTCATCCCAGCAAAGTAGAAGCGTTCTTATACGAAATACATGAGGGTGTATGCGGCAACCATCAAGGAGGAAGATCATTGGCATACCGAGCAATTTCACAAGGATATTGGTGGCCATACATGCAAGCGGATTCAGAGAAATATGTCAAAAAATGCGAAAAATGCCAAAAGTTCGCACATCAAATACACCAACCTGCCAGAGAACTTTTACCTCTCACTAGCCCATGGCCCTTCGCAATGTGGGGCTTAGACATAGTGGGACCACTTCCGACAGCACCAGGTAACAGGAAGTTCTTCCTTGCAGCAACCGACTACTTCACAAAATGGGTGGAAGCAGAAGCCTTGGCCTCAATCAAGGAAAAAGATGTGAAGAAGTTTGTTTGGCAGAACATCATCACTCGATTTGGCATACCAAAGGCACTAATCTCAGACAACGGCACTCAGTTCGACGGCAGAATTTTCAGAGGCTTTTGTGAAGAGTACAAGATAGAGTTCTACAATTCTACACCGGCATATCCCCAAGCAAATGGTCAGGCGGAGGCATCAAACAAGGTAGTCTTGGATGGATTAAAGAAAAGGTTAGAGAAAGCCAAAGGCAAGTGGGCAGAAGAGCTCCCTCACGTTTTATGGGCTTACCGCACCACGCCTCGACGATCAACAGGAGAAACACCATTCTCTTTAGCTTATGGCATGGAAGCAGTCATCCCATTAGAAGTTGGCCTCCCCACAATTCGGAGCGAAAATTTTGATCCAGACTTGAATGGCGAAGCCATAGCATTAGAGCTTGACCTTGCAGAAGAACGAAGAGACAGAGCATTGGTTCACATCGCCTCCTACCAACAAGAATTGTCCAGAAAGTATAACAAAATAGTGCATCCAAGGCAGTTTAAGATCGGAGATTGGGTACTACGCAAAGTGATGGGAAACACCTTGGTTCCAGGAGATGGCAAGTTGGGGCCTAATTGGGAAGGACCTTACAAAGTGGTCGGATTAGCAGGCAAAGGGGCATACCACTTGGAAGATAAGGACGGCAAAGCAATTCCTAGGCCATGGAACACTGCCAATCTCAAGTTGTTTTATTTCTAGCTTTTTTTCTTTTAAGTACATGTAATTTTTTACTTTCTCAATAAAACAAGTCGATTATTTTCAGCATAATTGTTTTCAGTAGAATGTAACTTTAGTGAGTTAGGAGCATTGTAAACATAGTTGGCCGGAATAACCAACTATGAACCTACCTAAGCCCAGGATAAGGATCCAGGCTGCAGGACGTTTGGTCGGAATAACCAAACATTTTATTCTAAGTTGGCTGGAAAAACCAACTTAGAGGTTGGCTGGATTAAACCAACTCTTGTTACTCTTCAGCCGAAGTAAGTTTAAGGCTGAAGAGTGGTTGGCTGGATTAAACCAACACCCTTCCTAAGCCCCGGATAAGGATCCAGGCTGCAGGACGTTTGGTCGGAAATAACCAAACACTTTATTCTAAATTGGCTGGGAAAAACCAACTTAGAGGTTGGCTGGATTAAACCAACTCTTGTTACTCTTCAGCCGAAGTAAGTTTAAGGCTGAAGAGTGGTTGGCTGGATTAAACCAACTCTTGTTACTCTTCAGCCGAAGTAAGTTTACGGCTGAAGAGTGGTTGGCTGGATTAAACCAACTCTTGTTTCGCTTCAGCCGAAGTAAGGGTACGGCTGAAGAGTGGTTGGCTGGATTAAACCAACTCTTGTTACTCTTCAGCCAAAGTAAGTTTAAGGCTGAAGAGTGGTTGGCTGGATTAAACCAACTCTTGTTACTCTTCAGCCGAAGTAAGGGTATGGCTGAAGAATGGTTGGCTGGATTAAACCAATTCTTAATACTCTTCAGCCGAAGTAAGTATGCCAGCTGAAGAGTAGTTGGCTGGATTAAATCAAACATTGGATACTCTTCAGTCAAAGTAATTATATCGGCTAAAGAGTGGTTGGCTAGTAAGTTAGATAGCCAAAACCAGAATACGGTTTGTCGGCCCAGATATATTACTAATACTAGTTAGAAAGCAAGCATTCAAATCGAGATCACAGTTGAGCAAATGAATTCATTGAAACATTCATTACAAGTGCAAGCATACAGAACAAAACCGGGATAAGAGTTGCGCACAGAAGATCTTTTCATTGAAGTACAAAACAAAATACAACCGAGGGGGCCGCAGCCCGGTGACAAATTCAAAACAAAGAGAAGAAAGAAAAATGAAAATCAGTTGAGGAGATCATCAATTTCAGCATCAAACTCCGCATCAGCATCAACATGAAGACTGGCTTGAGGTGGGAGCTCGGTCTCAGCTTAGACCTCGGTACCAACTGACAGCACGGTGTCGCTGGGCAACTCATCAGTCAGATCTTCAACTGTTGGCTCCAGCCGAACTGATTGATCGTTGGCTTACTCATTAACGACCGGAGTGTCAGTTGGTTCATCTTCATCTTCATCATCATCAGAGCCTGAGCCTTCGAGAAATTGCCTCTGAAGATCGGTAGCGTACTGCGACAGTGAAGCCGGAATGGAATATTGTGGAGCGTTGTAGACCTCGGTGTCAGGCGTACAACCGAGCTGCTCCACCGCACTCCTCCAGCCACACTTAAAGAACAGGTCCTTGGCTGCGTCGCATTGAAGGGTGTATGCGTCCTCTGCCTTCTTGAAACCTCGTTTTTCGGCAGCTTTCATGCCCTCCTTCAGTTGGGCTATCTCGGTATCTTTTTTCTTTTCAATCTTCGCCAGCTGGCGCAGGTACTTGTCCTTTGTCTCAATGGCAACCTTTTACTTTTCGGCTTCGGCCGAACTAACCAGTTCGGTCAGTCGGCCGTTCTCAGATCGTAGCTCGGCCAATTGCTTTTTGGCCTCCTCTAACTCGGCCGATTTTGCTTCGGCTTCGGCCACGGCCTACCTTGTTGTTCGCCTGAGCTCCAACACTTTCCTATGTGTGATGTGGTTTTTCTGAATGGCCTGACAAAACATACTTCCATTGAGCCAAAGTGAAAGTTGGTAAAATTAGACAGATCAAAAAGGACAGTGCCACTTACCAGGATCATTGATTTTGTTGAAGACCGGATGGCCTTCAGTTCGGTGTTGAGCTGCTTTTGGTGGTGCTCCATGTCCTTGGGAAGGCATACACTTCTGGCTAGGTTGAAAGCCATCAAGTGATCCTTCTCAGTAACAACGGAGTCGGAATCCTGTATAGCTCGGTTCTGGAAGGTCAGTTCGGGAACCCATTTGGAGGAGGCATCTCGGTCAGAGTGCTCCGGTCGTGGGCTTTGTTGAGGGCTAGGAGGAGGACTAGGTGGCAGAATGGCCTCATCCTCGTCAGCAAGGCGTCGCTCGGTTTGGCTAGTCCGGGCACGCTTGCTCGGACGAGATGAGGAGGGCCGTTGGGATGGAAGTGCTACCACGGTTTCAGTGCTCTGCCCAGCTGGTGGTACATCGGCGGGATTGGTTGAGGTTAGCAGGGCCTTCAGTCTACTCCTTTTTGCCATCTCTTGTTCGGCTGTGAGTGGGATTAGGTTTATCTGGGGCAAGGTTGGGTCCGGTTCTGGTGCATCCTCTAGGAGAAAGTCGGTCACTCTCGCTTTTCGGCGACCGCTGTATCTGTAGGTCGGCTCGAAATTTAGAAGTTTGGCTCAACCTCTTTCTTTAACCAGTAGTGCGGCGCGGAGGGTATTGAGGTTGGGGTAGCTGTACAATGAATGGAGGTAAGCTGAGTCTGCAAAGAAAAATTCAACTGTTAGCTCGGTTCAGAATGGAAGCTGAAATCAAAGAAAGGCACAAGACAAAACCGAAGTGGTTATACCGGGTTCTCCTTGTTTCCAGTTTATTCTTCGGCCAGGAATCTGGGCTTGGTGATCTTCATAATTCCCAGACACCCAGAAAAAATCATCGTCATTCAAGTCTTTGTCCGGTGTATCTTTTATTATTTTCTCTCGGTTGCGGCGTATTCTTAAATAATAAACCCAGCCCTCTTCTTTGGAACCTATGGAGTATTGGTGAAATATTTCGGCTAGACCGAAGTTGAGTCCTTCTTGTTGGTTTAGTGCGGCTACTCTCATTATGATACGGTATGAATTGGTGGAGAGTTGGGTTGGGCATAGTCGTGTTTGTCTAAGGAATTCGCAAATTAGTGGCTGGACTGGAAATCTTAGTCCAGTTTCTATAATCGAAAGGAGGGTAAAGGGGGACGAAGCCTTCATTTCCCCATGGAGTCACATCTTTTTCGGTTAATGTAAGGTGGACATCGTCCGGTATGTTATATTCCCTTCGGAATTCGGCTGGGCCTCCTGGGGTTTCAACCAAAAACCTATACTTCCCCATTTATTGTATAAGTTAAGAATAAATTATCTCGGTCAGAAAAGTGTGCTCAGTAGCTCGGTTGAGGGCGCAATGGAGTGCTTGGGCAACCTAAGTCTACAAAGTGAAAAACAAAGGGGTTAAGCACAGATCATTGGACCGTGCTACAAAATCAAAAGAAAGATAAAAGGTCCTACTTCGGCTGCGTGGGATGCTACAGGTTCTATATCGGCTCTAGCAAGGTGCTTGGTAGCTCAGTTTGAGCAAAGGGAGGTTGTTTATCTCAGCCTGAACTACGGTTTTTCTTACTCCGGTTAAGCCTAAAGGGGCAGCTTTCTGAGTTTGGTTTAGAAACTAAGAAAGCTGGCTTAGCCCCAAGACTTAGCTCGGTTGAAGGCCAAGGTTTCCAGTATGCTAAAGTTCAAGGCTTATTTCGGTTCGTTTACATCGACTAAGGTGCATCAAAAGTTGACCTATTGGAATTTCTATTCACGCAAGTTTTAGTTCGGTTACGGTCTGGGTAGATCTACATTTACAAACAGTGTCCTAGTTCGGTTGGCACATATTTTTAGATCAAAATAATGTTCTACAGATTATTTCATGAAGTTCAAGTGGTTCATAAGGGGTTTTTTCCCAGAAAATACAAAAACAGTAGAAATAGAAGCCAAAAGAGTGTTTGGCAAAAACATACGAAACAAAAAACAGAGAAAAAGGAATAGATGTGCAATACTTACCAGATGAAGAGGCAAGAACTGGAGGTGAAAACAATAATAGCAACGGTGAACACAAGCTCAGAGGTTGAAGAACAGTTGAAGCTCAGAGTGAGAGAGTGAATAGTAAGGTGAAATGATTCAGAATAGCAGAGGATTTGTTTTGGAAGGATTCGAGGCGGGAACTGTTTAAATTTTTTCGGAGTACGAGGGCGGCGCGACAGCTGCTCCCATCCAATCAGAGCCTGCCACGTATCTTAGGGAGCAGAAGCGATTCAGCTTCTGAGATTGAAAAGACATTTCGACCGGACGTGGACAGTTCGGCTTGTGCTTAGCTCGACTGGACAGGCTTCAGAGTTTTTTAGCTCAGCTGGAAAGGCTAATGAGTTAAGTTAGCTCGGCTGGAAAGGTTAAAACTGTAGCTCGGCTGAGAGACAGGTAATCCCTATCATGCTCTGCAGATGGAATTAAGGGGCAATTGAGAGGGTAATTTATATGAAAATTGGGCCGAGCTGAATAATGGGACTATTTTTGGGCCGCAATGTGAAGGGCCGAGTGAAATCACCATAAAAGTCACTCCGGTCCGAAGAAGGAGCCTTGGAGCTAGACCGGTCGCACAGCCGTGGTGATTAGTCCGGTCGCAGAAGGCTGTATTCTTAGTCCGGTCGAGAAAGTGCACTGCGGATGATTCGGTCGGCATAATTAGTTCGGTCAAGTGTATGGAACCGAGGTATGCGGAGTTTTCTTATGTACGTGGTGCCAGGGTTAGTTCAGCCTTGCTCTCTTATGTATCGGTCTTAGCATGTAAAAGCCGAGGTAAGAGAGAAGAAAGCGATAGCCGAAGTAAAAGTTAGGTCGGTTGCATGGTAATTCAGCCATGGGAAAGAACCATCTCACTTGGTTTAAGCAGTGAGGGGGGGTGTTGGAGGATAAGCATTATCCTTCGAGAGTATGAGTCCTAGGAGGACTCTACATGGAGGAGTAAGAGTCCTACTAGGATTGTGCCACTCGAAACCTATAAAAGCTCACAAATATCACCTATGGAGAGGTAATGCAACTTGGCTCCCTGAATACATAGAGTTTTTGCCAATTTGTCTTGTTGACTGACTTAGGCATCGGAGAGGTTTCCGGCACACACCCGCCGGCTAGCTCACGTTTGTGTTTTCAGGTAGCAGAACGACGACGTACGGAAGAGCGCAGACTTGATCAACAAGATTATACGAGAAGGTGTATTTCTTTCCCGTACACTATATATTTTTTTTCCTTATTTATTTATTTCTCATTGCTTTATATATTTTAAAATATAAACATATGTACGTGATTCTCTACAACATCAAATTGGGTTACAGGCAAAGCAGCAAGCTGTGTGGAGCCCAATAACAACTTTGGGCCCAAATCAAAACTAAGTTATGCACTTGACAAACTTTTGGTCTATATTATTTGGGCTGACTTCATAGCCCAAGAATATTGATGTGCGGTTTGGGTTCAATTTTGTATTACATTTTTAAAAAGAATTTAAACTATACAATATTTATGAGTATGTTTTTGAATAAGTAAAATAAATGTTTGTAAAAAAAAAGAAGAGGAGTGATGGGGACCCCCTCCAATCACCACCCCCACCACCCCCTCACACATGTGGCAGGTGGTGATTGGAGAACAAGGGAAACAAAAAAAGAAAAGAAAAGAAAATCCAACCAATGAGAGAGAGAGGGGTCAAAGGGGGTGGAAAAAAAAGGGGGCCTTAGACATTTTTGAAAAAAGTATAGCAATTATTCTATTCACATAAAAATCAATTATAGAATTAAACACAATTCGCTCTCATCATATGTTTGATTATGTATTTTTAAATTTTTTTTTCAAAATACAGTAAGCGTAACAACAAAAGGTTGTTATCCAAACAGGGTCAAATGTAATTTTATTTTTTATAAAATATACCATCCCTCCTATAAGAAAAAATTATTACGCGATTCAAAGGCATCACGTATTTCTATCTTTCACCAATTACCAAATGTTAAGTCTTATGTTATTGTTATCTCATATCCTATTTCTTCTATTAATCACGTAACTCTTACTTCTTCAATTAATCACCTAAGGCATCATCTGACCATGCCGCAATACCATCGAATAACTTCTCCTCTTCAAGAGAGTGATAGAGAGATTGGGATTTTGAGAGGTATATATATATATATGTGACTTTGGGGGCAAAGGTGGATCATAAACAAAGGCAAGTAGTAGGAACAATATACAATCATGTCAAGCTTTTAAGAACGTAAAACCTGGAGGAGAATCTGTGGTTTGTAACCCCAAACACCACCAATCACTGAAATCTTACACTTCTGCACTCTTAAGGTAAAAGGGCGGTTAGGTTTGGTTAGGGGGTATAAAGGTGACCTATATGGTCCCCCGCATTACCACATGGAAAAGCCTTATCATACCAACCCCCTCTTCCAACCATCATAAAATTGGGGACCCATGATCTCCCATAATCATTTATTCATGACAATGATTTAAAAATAAAATGGTTATAGAAATAAATTTGTTGAAAATGATATAATATTTTTGAAAATTTGAGTATACAAACATAATTTCTATATAGTTTCACAAATGTAATGATGTGGCCTGTATCCTTTTGTAATTCATCCCCCAAATCAAGATGAAATATCCTATTTAAATAACTAATCTCATGCATATTGCATATACATCTAATTACAAAATATCATAAAATAGTTATTTAAGATCTTATTCATGTGCCATAGGATAATTATTAGGAAATTTTAAAGCACTATATGACATTGTCTATGTAATTGTTCAAATTAATAGCGTAACAAAAAATTTGACAGGTCGAATCCCTTGAAAGTCATATATTTTAGACCTTTCGGCTACTAGAGATTTGTACAGTTGTTAATTTTAAGACCCCAAGATTAGTCGTATTACAGTATAAGCTGGCCCAAACACCGAATTATAAAAAATAAAAAATAAAGAAATTTGTTCAAATCTTGTTACAAATTCCAAGCTTGAACTTCAAAATCAAGGAAGTCTCTACTCTGCACCAACATTTTTTTCATTGGAGGATAGAAGCCTTTACAACTAGATCTATAAGAAATTAAAAGAAAGGTATAAAAATGAAAAGAAAAAAATAATAATTGTATGAGAAAGAGAGAATCTTTCAAGCTAATTAAAGTCTATTTTACATGATTATGACTGTAATAGAAATATAAAACTTCCCCTAGATGTACAACACCAAACATAACATGGGCTCAAATTGTTTAACATGTGAATTGGATGGATGAGTTTTATGCCTCGTTTGGCAACAGTTTTTTTGGACTTTTTGGTCACCATTCCTTTTTGTTTTTTTTAATATCTTTATCTGCTTTCTATAGAGGACGGCTAAATGTCCATAAAAAGAAGGGGAAAAAAAAAATTGATGTTCTCTAAAAAAAAATTTAGATAAGTCAAAAAAAAAAAAAACTTAAAAGCCACCTTAAAGTTGTTGTCAAACATGGCATAGCAAAAAGTTGGAAGAATGAGGCTGGCCAGAGAGGAAGGTAAGGAACTTGCCGGCTTGAAAACGGCATTAGTACGACTTATTAAACAGCCTTAAAAGGGCGAAATTATATTTTGGTCCAATGCAACATCACATGATTCACTTCATTTTTATTAGGTAAATCTTCTGTTGGTGAACCCGTGTGGAGGAATTGTTGTTCATCTAACAATCAAATGTTGACGGAACACTAAGGCTGCCTTTAGGAATAAGTTATTTTAATAAATTTTTAATTTTTTATAAAAAATATGTAAAAAAATAAAAAAATAATACAATAACTTATAATAATGTTTTAATTAAGAGCTCTGCTGGAGACTCCTAGTACCCCTACCTTCACGTGAGGTATTGTGAGAGCAAATCTTTAAAAAAAAAAAAAAATTCACCAATCAAAAAATAATAAAGATAATGAGAGTCTGAATCTTTTCTGTTTAATTAAAATATATAATTGACAAATGAAATTTAGCTAACTGCGCACTTGGACCGCCTTACAAACTTCTCCCTTAAAAGGTGTGTCTACTCACTGTTCAAACTAGGGTCACCTACATGTGCTTTCATGTGTAGCTTTGGGACCATGAAGTTTTCGGCCAACATGCTAGCAAAGGGTTCACATTAGGGCGGACTATGAAAATGGTATGTAAGGAATCGTTTGGAAACATGTTAATTTAATAATTTTTTTATTATTTGATTAAAATATGAGTTAAAAAAATTAGTATGTTTAGAATAATTTTTTGACTTTTTAATAAAATATGTGTAAAAAGTAGAGAGAAAAGAGAATTTTTGACTTTTTAGTATGGATTTTTGGCTTTTTGACTAACTTTTTAATTTTTTGATTAAACCGGTCGCTTCTCAAACGAGACCTAAGTCTCTTTGCTCGTAAGTTAGGTTTAGTAGTTGTTTAGGTTGTGTTATATAAGTGTATTTTTTTAATTTGTTAGTTAAAAAAGTAAAAAAATATATATGTATATTTAGAATAATTTTTTGACTTTTTATAAAAAGATATGTAATAAAATATTATAATAAAATCAAAGTGACAATCTATCCTTTTGATTTTTTGACTTTTAACTTTTTAACTTCTAAATTTTATCATAATGACTTCTCCGATAAACTACCTTTAAATAGTATAGACCTTTTAACTTTTTAAATAATTTTTTGATTTTTTAATTTTTTTTTTAATTTATTCCAAGGCCTAATGATTTTTCCCCCTGATGGGTAGGGTTAGTTGGCCCACATGCTAAAACCTTTAGGTCATGTTTGATTCACAAGATTAATAGTGAAGTATTAATAATCCTATTAAATTAGTGTGGTATTCACTATCCAATTGGATTAATATCCATTGGATTAATAATCCCATCCCTACCCCATTACTAATAATCCTACAAATTTGTTGGATTAATTATCCATTGGATTAATAATCCTAAACTAAAATGTTAAAACAAACATAGGATAATTGGGCCCACGAATTAATAATCCCAATCCCATACTCTAATCCACCCAATCAAACATGCCCTTAAGCTCAAGTATTAGCTAATAAGATGGATTAATGGGTCGGGTGAACGAGTTGTCTATCACTGGCCGATAAGTCAAGGTTTAAGCCTATTTTTTTTAGTTCTTTTTTATTTTTATTTTATTTTTTTCCCTCTATTTTTCATATTGTCAGGCTCGTTGGCTAAGTCGTTTCTCACCGGCTAATAGATCAGGTCAAGATTCAAACTCTAAACCTAGGCCCAATTTAAATATTTGGAACCAGCCCAATTGGGGACCATGCCATGAAACACAATATAAGAAAGAAGATTGGGAGTTCTATATTAAGAGTTTTAAAAGTTTGATTTTTTTGAATTAAGTTTTTTGAAAATTGAGTTTTTTATTTTTCGTATTTTTTTTGTTTTTAGTGAATATTTTTAAATTTTAAACATTTTCTTTACTTTTTTAGATGCATCTTATTTAGATATATCTAAAAAGTAAAAAATTTGTGAAAAAATATTTTAAAAAATTAACAAATACATAAAAATATGAAAAATATACTAAATTTTCTTCTTTTTTTTGTATTTTTGGTATTTATTGAATTTTTAAAAGATTTTTTCACAAAAATTATACTTTTTGTGTGTATTTATGTTAAGTGTGTCTAAAAATTAAAAAAATTGCTTAAAATATTTAAAAAAATAATAAAAACAAAAAAAAACAAAAAACAAGAAAGTAAAATTTTCTAAAAATTGTTTTCAAAAAAAAAAACCAAACAAACTAAATAATTTTAATTGGTGTGCGAGTCTCATATAAAATAATGTTTTAACTTTTCTTTTATTCTTTTTTTTTTAATTTTTTACATCATTAGTACTCCTTAAATCAAAAAGATATATCATTTCTGCACAATATAATTATCGTGTGGTTAATATATTTTAATCAATAGGCATTATAGGCTACAAAATGATCACGTTTGAGCTGACATTCCCTGCCGTCATAAGATTTTGTTATTAATTATTTTTAAGCCACTTGATATTAAAACTTAACATGATAATACATTCTTTTAAATAGACTACAAAATGACCACGTATCTCAAACATTCCCTTGCGTTTCTTAATTATAAGATTGTGTTAATGATTATCTTTAAGTCATTTGTTGATAAGCTTCATATGAATCATGATTTATAAATTCAGCACTGCTGGAGAGTTCTAGTAGAACTGCTCTGAGCTGGCAAGCATTAAAAAAAAAAAAAAAAAAAAACAGCAATAGCAGAAAAAGACAAAACAATGGGCATAAAAAAATAATTTAATGCTAATTTAAAGCCACTTTTTTAAAGCTCTCAAGCAATTTTCTTATAAATTACGTATAGTACAGTACATAATTTTTTAAAATTTTATTAGTAGTGGAAGGAATTAGGAGGGTGATAGTGTTGGAGAATGATAAGAAGGGAAATCCTGTGGCCGAGAAAGAAGATGGTGGGAGAGTGACATACTGCATATGTTTGGGAAGATAGGTTTGAGATTTTTTAGGTTAAAATAATCATAAAAAAAAAATAAAATTAATTCAATAAAATAAAATATTACATATGATTTAACCTATAATCATTATATTTTTTTTTCTCACAAAAGTTAAAAAATTCATTCTAAACGAAACTTTTTAATTCCAAATTAAAATAATCAAAAAATTAAAAAGTTAAAAAGCTGACTCATGATGGTCGATGTACGGGGAGCAAATATTCCAGCGAGCCCGTACTCCTTTCTTCCCAGCTCCCCGTCTGTCCGATCGACCTGCAAACACAACGGCGGTGAGCTACCCGGCGGTGTGTGGCCGGAAAACCCCTCCGACGGTCAAGTTAGCACACACTCAGAGATAGAGAGAGAGGAAGGAGTTGAATGTTTTAGTGTATCTCACCAAATGATCATCTATCCGCATGGGGGGACGCAGACACGCTTATATAACTTCTGCACCCAAAATCTACTCCCATTAGTCTCTTGACACGTAGTGCTACTATTCCATCTGTCAGCACAAATCCAGCAATCACCACCTAACCAAACTGTCAGGATATCTTGGGGGAGCCTGGCAGACCAGCGGAATCACCTTGGCCTCACATGACCGTACTGCGCCGTATGCCCGAATGCTCACTAGCCGAGCTCCATACCAACCGAGCTTGGTTGCATTCCGGCAAGCCGAGCTCGAGGTAAGTCGAGCCGGTTAGCTATAGGCCTTCTTGCCGAGCTGAACAAACCATGGAATCCGGGATGGCAGGTAGTCATCTCGGCCGAGCAACTTCCAGTAGCCCGATTTCTACACAAACAAGCCCAATTAGCTCGGTCCAACATGGCCCTGTGTCTTAAACCAGCAAATCCTCTCTGGACAAGCCCAAGCTACCGCGGCCCAAGCGTGTTCGGCACTCAGCTTGCTCGGCCTTTGCCATGGCCCATTCCAGCTCATAAAATCTCCCTCTCAATTGGCCCTTAATTCCGTCTGCAAAAGCGTGATCGGGATTACATGATCAGGCCGGGGTAGACCCTTCCTCGGTCTGTTGTTTGCAAGACGTCAACCGCACAAATTCCAGTGCTCGGTGCCTCGATTTGCTCGGCCGACGTCTCATTTCGCCTACCTGTCTCTTCAACTCTGACACCGCCATTAATCGGGACACGCGTTGCCCGTTTATTGGCCTCGAGCAGCCAACCATCACGTCCCTTCACATTCAAAATTTTTTGGCGGTTTTTCACTTTCTATTTATACATCTCTTCTCCCTTCATTTCATTCTTACTAACTCTCCTTCAGTTCTTGACGTTCCAGAGCCTTCGAAGAGCGTCCTTCTTGCGTCTTGCTGTGCTAGTGCTTGAAGACTCACCTCCAGCCCCATTCTAGTAAGTTCTTCGACCCCTTTATTGCTATTTCATTTGGTATTCCTTGTTTTAGGGCACTAGAACCATAGATTTTAGGGTATAGCTCCCCAAAACCCTCCCCTGCCCCTTTATCTCCTTGCTGTTCTTCAGCTTCACTGATGAACACCTGAAGATCTGGGGTGAACCGGGCTCCAGGTCTTCCTTTGATCCCAAAAAACATTAAGACCGAGCAAATTAGAAGTTTGACAAAACCTTAGTAGAAACCGAGGTAAGCAGAGGACTAGGCCGCTCAACCGGGCTAACATCTGGTCCATTTGGGTGACTGAGCTCCTTGGTTTGCCTTTGCGACCGAGGTGGTCTGGCACTCTTCCTGACCGAGCTAAAGTCAAGCTCAATTTGCTCGACCGCGCTTCCACTTACAATTACCCTCCTTTTCCTGCAGAGTCGAAGGGGACCACACACCAATACCGAGGCTCTCAAAGACCGAGCAGCCATCAAACACCAGCCTGCCAAACCACATCAGCCGAGCTAAAACCAGCTGGCCACACATGGGGCATTACCGCTTCCTGGTCGATACGCCGGCTGCTCTAGCCGCGTTCCGGGAATAATACGGTATCCCGGACGATGTTCAATTAGAGCTCGGCGAGGAGGACACAACCCCATGGGGCAGATTAGACCAGTGTCCCTTCACCGTGCTGTCCATTATAGAAGGGGGCCTCCGCTTCCCGGTTAACTCGCTGATCTGCGAATTCTTGCGGCGCACCGGACTAGCTCCAACCCAGGTCTTAACCAATACTTACAGAATAATCAACGGGATCCACGAACTGAACAACCAGCTAGGAACTAACCTAGGACTAGCCGAGATACTGCGGCAGTATACCCTCGGGCATACAGGCGATGGCCTTGCATACTATTTAAAAATTAAACCGGGCAAAGAGAAGATAGTGACCGGCACCCCGGATAAGGACTTGCACGATGATGACTTTTTCTGGGTGTCTGGAAACTATGAAACAGCCAACGTACCGGGTTGGTTCATTAGCAAGAACTTCGGTTCAACATGTAAGCCGTACTATCTGCTCGATCAATTTATTTTTCTTCTCTATTCTGTATTTTAACATTTTTTCTCCTACTTTCTTTTGCAGCAATCGAAGCCCTGCAAGCCCACTATCATTATCCCAACGAAGCAGCCATCAGAACCGTACTCCGCTACCGCAACCAGGATTGCCACGAGCTTCTCGGCTACACACCGACATACAGATACTCAGCTCCACGCCGGAGGAAAGTCACAGACTTTCTTCGCACTCCATCTCCACCACCTGATCCCACATTACCGGATGTGCCACTCATCCGGTTGACTGAGGCAGAAGAAATGGCCAAAAAAAGCCGAATCAAGAACCTCATCACTGCCACATCCACCGAGATACCGAGCATTCCAACGCACTCCCCTGCTGTCGGGCAATCCAGCGGGGCCGTGGTGGCACTGGTATCTCCCGCTGCCGGGCAAGCCGGCAAAGACAACCGCCGGGCTGGCAAGAGGCCCCGTGTAGACCCTTCCGCCGAACTGGTCGCTGAGCTCACCACCGAGCAACTAGCCGTGATAGCTGACCCAACTCCGCCATGGAGGCCCCAACTCAAGCACCGGGGTAAAGAGATCCCGGCGACAGCTTCTGTCAAATGCGACAAGGAGCATCTGCTCGCCTTTAACCTCAGCAAAGCCTTGCTGCTACCGACTGACGTGGTTGGCAGCGACCATGTGCCAGACACCCGGCTGGTGAAATCCGCAGTCAAGTCTATGACCAGGGTAAGAACTTTGCACATTTCGCCAAGAAATTTTCCAAGTGTTTGCTCGGTTTTCTTTCTAATCAAACCGTCTTGTAGGCTATCCAGAAACAATATTTGGTCATGGAGCGCATTC
>JAXFYN010000070.1:0-253741 GCA_036172215.1 Camellia granthamiana | reverse complement strand
GTTCTGACCTTCCCCGCCGAAAGCTTGTGTCGTGATTTGCCTTGTTCAGGGTGAGGAGGTGCCACGCCGGCTGGGAGGTGTTGTCGCAATAAATGCTGTGATGGGGTGCATTAATGGTGATGTGCTGTGGCAATAACTCTGCAGATCTTTGTCTGCTGACGTGGCCTGTCCTGCATCTGGCGTGTGTCCGAATATCATTGGTCTTCCTAGTCCAGTTGGCCTCCAGTGATGCTGGGTTTTACCAACCGGATTGTGCAATGGGGTTTAAATGGTGGGCTTGGGTTTACTCATGGTGGGCCGTGGTCCTTGTGGGCCTATCCCTGTCAGTAGTCCCCCATTCCCGAGTGCAGCTTTAGTCCAACGAAGGGAATAGCAATAAGGAAGATGAATCCGACCGGTAAGGGGAGGCCGACCGTGAGGGTGACCGAGCGGGAGAGGCCGAGCGTGAGGGAGGTCGAGCGCGGTGAGACCGACCGCGAAGGTGACCGAGCGGGAGAGGCCGACCGTGAGGGTGCCCGAGTGGGAGATGCCGAGCGTAAGAGCGACCGAGCGCGGTGAGACCGACCGCAAAGGTGACCGAGCGAGAGAGGCCGACCGTGAAGGTGACCGAGCGGGAGATGCCGAGCGTGAGAGCGACCGAGCGCGGTGAGACCGACCGCGAGGGTGGCTGAGCGGGAGAGGCCGACCGTGAAGGTGACCGAGCGGGAGATGCCGAGCGCGAGGGCCGCCGAGCGGGAGGGCGCGGGGCTCAAGAGGCGGCATGTCACGTGGCGATTTGAAGTGGAAAGGACAAGGTGAGGGCAGAAGTCAGTGCATCTGGACCATACACGTGGCAGGATTTCGGGGGAAGGGGAAACGTCAGGCGTTGGATCAGGAGTGAAGCGTCAGGGGCATTATTATGGGTATTGATGGTACAGTTTTGGCGGATGATTTGAAAAGTTTTCAAACTGGCGAAAATTAATTTAGATCCTTGGAATATGGGCAAACCGTGGGCTTTTGGTATCGTACGATTCACCTACTTTTTTACAAAAACTCAAAGTATTCGAAGTATCAGTTCCTTCGTTTCTGACGATACCCCTTTGCAACATTTCTGCAACTTTCTTGCACCTGCATCAGAAGCAATACGCAGACACGCCATAGACATGGCTCGAGAAGGAGCTGAGGATGTGAGGGTGGATCCTCTTGGAGAGGACGACGCTGTGGAGTTGGCGCAGTAGTACAGGTCGGGTAGGGTGGAGGGACCAGTGGTGCGATCCCATGGTTCTACCGTGATAGCAGCGCCGCAACCAATCAGCCAGGTGGAACCAGATCACTGGCATTCAAGGGCTGACAGGTCCATTATTACAGCGGCGGAATTGGGGGCTATCCGCGAGAAGTACCAGATTCCGGCGGAGGTGGAAATATGGGTGCCAAAATCGACGGAGAGACCGTCTGACGTCATGGCGAGAGCGTTTTCCCTCTACGAGGAAGCGCTAAAAGGTGGGCTGAGGTTGCCGTTGCCGCAGATCGTGGTGGATGTACTCAACCACTTGGAGGTAGCACCAGGGCAGCTAATGCCCAATGCATGGAAGATTTTGCTATCTTGCGCAAGGGTCTGGCCAAAGGCGACAGACGGGAGGGCCATGACGGTGGATGAGTTCTTTTGCTGCTACAAAGCTTCGGGGCAGCAAGAGACTTGGGTGACCCTGCAGGCCGTGGCGGGGAAGGGTTTGGTGGCTGGGTTACCAACTTCGATCAAAGGTTGGAGGCCCAAGTGGTTCTTCGTGTCCAATTCTGGCGGGGCTGGAGTGCGTATGACGTGGAAGGTGCCGACCAAGTTTGTGGAGCCAAAGGTGGGTGCGGCGGTGGCGGAGAGAGTAAAGAAGGTGAAGGAGTGGAGGGAGAGGGAAAAAGTTAAGTGGGACGAGCTTGTTCAGCCGTCCGCACTGTTTCAGGCGGGGTTGGGTCCACAACCGATCGGGGGGGATCTAGACCGATCGGAGTTGGAGGCCAGAAGAAGAGCGCAGGAGGCGGAGGATCAGGCCGTTATGGTAAAGGCTCAGAAGTTCAAAGAGGCTTAAGATGACCGACCGCCTCAACCGCTTGCGAGGGAGAGGATTCGACCTCGTCCCAAGCCCCTGGGAGGGAAGGACCTAAGCACTTTTGAGCCGCGGAAGCTCCCCGTGGATCCTGTGAAGGAGAAGGCCAGGAAGGAGGGGGAGGGTCTGAAGAAGAAGAAGAGGAGAAGTGCCCCAGAGGGGGCTGCAGAGGAGTCTAGGCCTAAAAAGATGAAGGAGACCCCGGTTGCGGGGGGGACTGCAGAAGGGGAGGTCGTCCCAGAGGTGGTGGACGTGTCCTCGCAAGTTAGGGATGTTGTGCCAGTGAGGGCTGCGATCAGCATAGGGGTGGGGAGCAGGGATCTTGAACAAAGGGTGGAGGAACGACCCCAGGGGGGTCCTGAACAAAGGGGGGAAGAGCGACCCCAGGGGGGTCCTGCACCCCAGGAAGGGGGTGTTAGCCTGGGTGCTACAATTTACCACACGCGGGCTGTGGCTGGGAGGTTGGAGGGGGACGGAGGCCCAGCTAAGGTGGTGGCAGACCGCTTAGTGAAGGTGGTGGAGGAGTCGGCTCTACGCTCGGCCTCTGGATTCAATGAGGCGGACCTGTTCAGGGGGCTATGCTCCGCCCAAATGGAGATAACCACCCTGGCAGGGGCCCTGTTGAGGAAAACTGCGGCGGCCAAGATCAGAGCTGAAGAGGCCAAGGCAGACCTGACCAAGCTGAAAAAGGAGAGCGCTACATGGAAGACTGCCCACGCCGAACTGTCATCAGTCAAGTCGGAGTTGGAGGACACACGTCGCAAGGTTGTGTCGCTCGAGTTCCAGTTGGCTGGTGAGCAGAAGAAGCTGGAGGAGTCCCAAAAGGCCTGTGCTACTGCGATCGAGCGGCACGAGGAGGCCATGACCAATAATGAAGACCTCGTCAGGCAGAGAGATGATGCAGATGCTAAAGTGGAGGTTCTTCAAAAAGAGATGGAAGACGAGCGTGCTAGAGCGGCGGAGCAAAGGGAGAGCCTGCATAAGGAATGGGAGGAAGAGCGCAGCAAGTTGACCGTGGAGAAGGAGACGCTGCAGCAGCAATTTGAGGCAGAGAGGGCGAAGTTGATCGCTGAAGGAGAGGCCTGGAGAAGGGAGCTGGAGGCTGAAAGGGGCAGGGCTGTAGCTGAAAAGGAGACCCTTCAAAAAGAGCTGAACGAAGAGAAGGCGAAGGCGGCCTCGGAAAGGGCAGCCTACCCCGATCTTTGTGTTGCAGCAGTTGCTCAATTCAAAGGGTCTGCCGAATTTCAGATGGCAATTGATGCGGCGGTAGCCGGCAGCTTAGCAAGGGAGGGATCTGAGGGGGCTGGCACATCAAGGACGGCTGCTGGAGGGAGGTCTGAGTCTGAAGTGATTGCCAGCTTCCAGCAGTCGGACTATTACAAGCATGAAATGTCAGAGTACTGGGATAGTGGGTGGAAAATGTTTAAAAAGAGGGCAGAGGAGCTGTTCCCAGAACTTGACTTCAGTGGCGTAACAATTGGAGAAGATGATGTGGCCCAGACCCCTTTGGATGAAGGCGTGGAAGAGGAGGATCTGATCTCCAGTGAAGAGGGAGAGTGAACTGAGAACATGGACTTGAGAATTTTGTGTGTTTTTTGTATACACATTTTTGAATGAATGAAATGGCACTTATGGTTCTAATTGATGATTCCAGTGTATTCCCCCTTGTGTTGGTTTGGTCTTTGTTTGTTTTTCTTGTGATTATTTTGTGCACTGATGTTTTCAGCAAATGCTTGTGCCAGGAAGTAGAGCAAGGTGAAACTAAAGTCATGCCAAAATCCAAGCCAGAATAGGATGAGGAATTTTCTAATACAGAGTGAAATAGCAAATTTGTGTAAGTGTGGGGGAATCTGGAAAGTAATGTTTCAAGTTGAATGAGCATGGAAGTAGACTGAAACGTAATGTTGAAGATGTGATGTGCAAATGAAATAGAGGAGAACAGCTTTAAAATATGACTAAGTGTCAAATTATTTTGAAATTGTGGTTAAGCGTCAGACCATGACTAAGGTCTGACTGGGGCTTGTGAAAATGCTCAGGTCTGGTTCTGACTGCGGCTATTGAGGCTTTGAAAGGTGCTCATTGCTCGGTCTGGTTGAGGCTTTTTGAAGGTGTTCAGGTCTGGCTGAGGCTTTTGAAGGTGCTCAGGTCGGACTGAGGCTTTTGAAAGTGCTCAGGTCGGACCGAGGCTTTTGAAGGTGCTCAGGTCGGACTGAGGCTTTTGAAGGTGCTCAGGTCTGGCTGAGGCTTTTGAAGGTGCTCAGGTCGGACTGAGGCTTTTGAAAGTGCTCAGGTCGGACTGAGGCTTTTGAAGGTGCTCAGGTCTGGCTGAGGCTTTTGAAGGTGCTCAGGTCTGGCTGAGGCTTTTGAAGGTGCTCAGGTCGGACTGAGGCTTTTGAAAGTGCTCAGGTCGGACCGAGGCTTTTGAAGGTGCTCAGGTCGGACTGAGGCTTTTGAAAGTGCTCAGGTCGGACTGAGGCTTTTGAAGGTGCTCAGGTCTGGCTGAGGCTTTTGAAGGTGCTCAGGTCGGACTGAGGCTTTTGAAAATGCTCAGGTCGGACTGAGGCTTTTGAAGGTGCTCAGGTCTGGCTGAGGCTTTTGAAAGTGCTCAGGTCGGACTGAGGCTTTTGAAAGTGCTCAGGTCGGACTGAGGCTTTTGAAGGTGCTCAAGTCTGGCTGAGGCTTTTGAAGGTGCTCAGGTCGGACTGAGGCTTTTGAAAGTGCTCAGGTCGGACTGAGGCTTTTGAAGGTGCTCAGGTCTGGCTGAGGCTTTTGAAGGTGCTCAGGTCTGGCTGAGGCTTTTGAAGGTGCTCAGGTCGGACTGAGGCTTTTGAAAGTGCTCAGGTCGGACTGAGGCTTTTGAAAGTGCTCAGGTCGGACTGAGGCTTTTGAAGGTGCTCAGGTCTGGCTGAGGCTTTTGAAGGTGCTCAGGTCGGACTGAGGCTTTTGAAAGTGCTCAGGTCGGACTGAGGCTTTTGAAGGTGCTCAGGTCTGGCTGAGGCTTTTGAAGGTGCTCAGGTCTGGCTGAGGCTTTTGAAGGTGCTCAGGTCGGACTGAGGCTTTTGAAAGTGCTCAGGTCGGACTGAGGCTTTTGAAGGTGCTCAGGTCTGGCTGAGGCTTTTGAAGGTGCTCAGGTCGGACTGAGGCTTTTGAAAGTGCTCAGGTCGGACTGAGGCTTTTGAAGGTGCTCAGGTCGGACTGAGGCTTTTGAAAGTGGCGCTGCAAATAAAAGTTTCATGGAAGCTACATTCAGACAGTTGGATTATAGAAAGTGGGAACTCCAGTCGATATTTGTATTATGTATTGAAAAAGGAAAATACAACAATTTTAACAATACAAAAGCAAGGATTCATTGATAGTAACGCTTCAGATGTTCAGCATTCCAGGGATGGGGAAGGTCTCGGCCATCCATATCTTGAAGTCGATAAGTGCTTGGCCGCGGGCGGGCCTTCACCACGTAGGGCCCCTCCCATTTGGCTGCCAATTTGCCCTCGGTTGGATTCTTTGTGGCAAGAGTTGCTTCTCTCAAGACAAGGTCGCCAGGAGAGAACTCCCGTGGTCGGACTCTGCGGTTATAGTGTGTTCTCATTTTCTGCTGGTACGACGCTAATCTGACAGCGGCAGTCTCTCTGAGCTCCTCGATGAGATCCAGGTCTGCTCGACGAAGTTCTTCGGCTGAGGCGAGATCTGGATGTAAGATCCTGGGGGTGGGCAGACCGACTTCGACAGGAATGACCGCCTCGGCGCCATAGGTTAAGCGAAAAGGGGTCTCCCCAGTGGGAGTCCGGGCAGTGGTTCGGTAAGCCCAGAGTACGTGTGGTAGTTCCTCAGCCCAGAGGCCTTTAGCAGCTTCAAGCTTAGTTTTGATGATCTTCAGGAGAGAGCGGTTGGTGACCTCAACCTGGCCATTTGCTTGGGGGTGACCGGGGGAAGAGAAGCATGGAGGATCATGAGGGTACGGTAGGTCTCCAGGTGGTCGACGGGGTCGGTTGTTCCGTCAAAGGGGTCGATGGTAGGCATTTTGAACTTGGGGGGTAGGGGTTTGTCTCGGATGGAGGCGACAAACGGGGAGTTTGCTGTGGTGGAGGGCTTATGTTGGATGTTCTGCATGACCCCTTGGAGTTGGAGTTTCATGGCTCGGAGTTCAGCGTCCCAAAGGGGAATGTTGTCGCCGCCAGAGGGAGACAGATGTTGGACGCTGCTAGCTTCACCCTCGGGAGTTGGAGCTATGATTGACGGGCGTGGGGGTGGAGGGGGTGGATGTATATGTGGGTGAGAGAGTTGCAAGCCCCCCGAGTTGGGAGGATTAGGTTGGGGGATAGTATGGCCTGGCAGTTGTGCTGGATGGGGTGGAATATCTGGAGGTGGTGGAGGAATAGGGGGGTTCCGCTGGAGCAGAGCATTGATTAAGGCCTGGTTTTGTTCGGCCATACGGTTGATACTGTTGGTGAGCTCGATGAGGTACTGTGGTGGGTTGTTTGGATTGGGAGGGTCGGTCTGGTGATCAGCAGCATTATGGTGGGAAGTCATGGATCTGGTCGTTACCATGCATGTGACGGATGAGGTGAAAAAGGTTGTTGGAAATGGGGTCTCCGGCGGCAATGAACACAACTGGCGCACGGACAAACCGGATTTCCCACAGACGGCGCCAACTGATAATACAGTGCGTCCCGGTGAATGGGCTGGACCGATCCAAGCTCCTCTGAGCCCACTGGATAACCTGCAAGCAAGTCCAATCGGGGAACGGGGTAGTCCCCCGGCGAACCCTCCGGCGTGTGAATTAGTAAGGGTGATAGACAATACGTGGGAAGAGTAAGAGAGATAGAAAACTTAACCTTCTTCCTCCCTTTCAACTTTGCTTATATCCTTTGGTAATCATTTCGTTGTCTCTGCCGTTCTGACCTTCCCCGCCGAAAGCTTGTGTCGTGATTTGCCTTGTTCAGGGTGAGGAGGTGCCACGCCGGCTGGGAGGTGTTGTCGCAATAAATGCTGTGATGGGCTGCATTAATGGTGATGTGCTGTGGCAATAACTCTGCAGATCTTTGTCTGCTGACGTGGCCTGTCCTGCATCTGGCGTGTGTCCGAATATCATTGGTCTTCCTAGTCCAGTTGGCCTCCAGTGATGCTGGGTTTTACCAACCGGATTGTGCAATGGGGTTTAAATGGTGGGCTTGGGTTTACTCATGGTGGGCCGTGGTCCTTGTGGGCGTATCCCTGTCAACCGGCTAATTGACCTCTCGAATAACTGTCTGGTCAACTGGGCTTGCAAAGTTGTCCATTTTAGGATTTTGTCAATTTATATAAGCCGAACGACCGCCAAGACATCTTCTCGAATGTCCAACCGATCAACCAATTATTTGATAAAAATTGAAAAATTAGCATTGAAAAATCAAATGAAATTTTTATACAAAATTTATTTAAATTTAGTGAAAAATTTGAGAAAGTATTGGAGATGTGGAAAAAATGCCTAATAATCTCCGTGGTGAAAATCCCAAACGAAAGGCCTCGAGGAAGTCAACCGAAGCTAATTTCAATTTCCAAAAAATTCAACAATCAACAAACTGGCCATTGCCAATGCAATATATATATATATTAAAATATTATTTTATGAAATTGAGTAGAATAAATTATTAGATATATAATAAAATTATGTAGTATGATATGTATTATTTTTTGATTTGTTATATATCCAATTATGTAAATTTCAATTCTATTACCATATCATTTTGAGTGAATTTATGAATTTTTAATATTTCTTCCAAATTTATAAAAAAAAATTATGATGTATAACTTTTTTCAATAGATAAATATAAAACAAATACTAAAATAATTCTCTTATCTAAAAAAAATTGCTAAAATAATTCACTAAATTAATAAATGTCCTGTTTGGTAGAGCTTATTTCCAGCTTATTTCAACTTTTAGCTTAATTTAAGCTATTTTGATGTGTTTGGTTCAACTTAATAATACATCTTATAACTTTTTATAAGTCAAAAATCAACTTATTCTTTGAGTGGGGAGGAGAAACTTAATTTATAAGTCAAAAATCAGCTTATGTTCACAGTTATAAGTTATAAGTTATAATCACTTTTCCACAGCTCTACCAAACGGGGCCAAAGAAGCAAAAGAAAATATAAATATATACAAACAACTAATTTTATTAATACATAAATTATACTTGCATAATAAGTGACCAATTTTATAATAAGTAAATTATTAAGTAAATTAACAATTTTTAATGATATGAAAAATATTTTTTAATTAATCATTTTGTTAATAAATAAATCATTAAGTCAATTAACAATTTTTAATGATATGAGAAATATTTTTCAATAAATAATTTTGATAATTTATTATTGCATAGAAAATTAGATTTTTTTTTCCTGAGTATTGTGTTAAATGAAAATTTATAACAAACGGTTGTCGTAATTTTTAAGGGTCTTGCTACATCCCCCTAAAAAAACCCCCCTAATCCCCCTAATTTCCATATCAAGTAAAAAAAAAAAAAAAAAACAAGGAAACAGTTGCCTAAAATGGAAATTAGGGGGATTAGGGGGGACAGTTTTAGGGCTCCAAATCATTTTCCAATTTTTAATATTATAAGACCTATTCATATTTTAAACAAATCTTATGGGTGTATTTGTAATTTTTCAAAAAATAAATGATTTATGTTTCATAATGAGTGTTGCTATTAGCACCCTATCAATTATTTTGGATCCTCCATTTCTTTGGACCCCCACTTATAAATTCTAAAACTATTAAAATTTATTTTCTTCCCCTAAATAATATCAAAATTATTCTTACGAAAACATTTAATCCATTTAATTAAATACACACTCCTACACATCAAAAAGCTCTCCGCCAAAGACCTTAATAAAACCCACGAAAGTGATTACTATTTCATCTCTACATTCTTGTTTATGACTTGAGAAAATAAATGTTCGGTTACTTGTTTTCGAACAAATAAATAATGTTCGGGCTTGTGTTTTCGAATTTCGGTCACATATTCGGGAGTTCAGTTTCGAAAAAATAATGAAATTTTTTTTATAATTTTTGTAATTTTTTTTCAAGAAACTTACTCTTATAAGGCTAATCTCATTTGAGTTAAGAATATTATCAAGGTTATGAACCTCCTCTGAGTTTTTATTGTTGTACTTCTCTCGTCTCACTCATTGTCATTGCCGGAGACATATGGGTAATCAAATGGTTGCCACCGTTATCTCAGAATATTGCCGTCAAAAGATTTTCAAGATTTTGAGAAAGATGTACACGTTATTACAACATTTAATCCCTCATGCAAGAGGGTGCGAATAAATGTCCGAAAGTCAGAATTAGACTAATTATTACAAAGCCGAATGAATAAATAAAGTAGGCTAAGCTAACTAACTAGCTAATCTATACTATTACAACGAATAACCAAAATTATTACCCAAGATAAGTAAACTAACTCCCTAAGCTAATTACAACAATTATAAAGGGATAATAGTAATTATAACACGTTAATGATGGGATCAATTACAATAAACAATATTAAGTTAATTAATTACAATCATCAAAATATAAGCGAGGATGTGCAAGAATTGTATGCATGCACATGCACGGTGCTCAAGAACAGCTCTGTTTGCCCCTAGCTTGCCCTGTTTCACCTCAGCTACTTCCCTCTGTTTTTTGCAAAAAATACACTGCTGACCAAACTTTGAGGGCTGGCTGGCTCTCAATGAAGCCCGGCCGGGCATAGAGAAGGTCGGCCGTGCCTCAGTTTTGTGCAAAACTCTATTTTGTGTTCTGAAGTGAAAACAAGGTAGATAGAGGTCTTCAAGCTCTATTTTCTCTCATGGCAACAGGTGGTCGACAGCTTTCTTGGGGTTCCTGATGCTGTTTTGTGTCCTTGGTTTCCAAGAAGTGAAGGGATTATTCATTGTTTGGTTCAGAATGCCGCTGCAAAAGCTCGAAACTATGTTTTCGGTGCGCGATGTTCGTTACTTGTTAACGTGAACGAGATGTATCCTTTAAACACATTGTAATTCTTCCGAGAGGTAAATCGGAAATTGCCTTTGAGTTTGTTTTCGTCAAATCATGCTTCGATCTCTTGCATAGAACGTGCATGTCCTATTCATTCTTGCATAGAACATGTACTTCACTTTGTGGCATTTTGAGAAGATAGATGGGTAGTGATGGAGGTGTGTACTCTCATAAACCCTAACTCATGATGTAGTGGGTGTATGAGTTTAATTGTGAGATAGGGTGTCCCAAAATTATTGGTGCCCTCTTTAGTAATTTCATCTGAAGTTATTATTATAATAAAAAAAAAGCAAAATAATGGGGGTCTAAAATAATTGATGGGGTGCTAATCGTAACACTCTTCCTAATTGACGAAGAATGTTTGTGAAACCTGTTTTATGATTGATTAAGAATGTTCGTGTAATTACGAAAAAACCTATTGCATAATTGACCAACAATATTTGCATAATTACTAAAAAACCTACACTCAACATATAGACCACCAGTAGTAAATTATTCAAATGAAAGGATAAAATCGAAAAAGAAAAGAAGAACCACAAGCAACTAAACGGTTCTTATATAAATAGGACTAGATTTATCTCCAATTTGTGATCGGACTGAAGCGTGCTGTTGGGCTTGTGGAGACCCACTATAGAGTCATGTTTTGATAATTTGAATCGTTTAATATGTATAACTCGTCAAGTACTTTATTTTTATAAAAAATCATGTTGATTAGATATTGATAACTACTTGATCGGATCATATTTTTGTAAATGGTAAATATAATTTTTAAAATAAATTATTGACAAAAATTTAATCTAATCAAATAATTATTAATATACAATCAATATAATTTTTTACAAAAATAATATATTAAATAATTTAAATTATCAAAATAACACTGTTCATGAATTCCACGAATTCAACAATATCGACTGGAGTCTGGAGACAAGCTGCCCAATATATATATATGTTTGTATTCATACAGAAGAAGAGTGGGAGAGCAATATTTGAAAAGATGAAACTAATTAGAGTCACTCTCTCTCTTCTCCTCATAATCAATACTCTCTCTCTAATACCTCTCTCTCACTCCTCCCCAGATTCAAATTCAGAGTGCAAAGCATGGCTCGTCCAATCAATCCCCACCGACATGCCTCACCTCTCTCGAGTCCCCGGCGTTCTTTCCACTGGTATTTATCTATTTTTTTACTGTTTGGTTTGTTGGAAGCACTGGGAAATTAAAAAGATTGGGAAAGAAAAAAAAATTTTTGATTTTTGATTTGATGGGATTCAAAATAGGTTGACAAATAACATTCATGATTCAAAAATTTGCCTTTTCCTTTTCGTTTCTTCTACAGTTTCTTAGCAGCCAAACATATAATTTACCCTTTTTTTTTTTTTTTTTTTGCTTGTGCGCGCTTTTCCCCTTGCATTCCAGTTGTTAAGGGATGGTTTGTGCTAGACATTTTAGTTTTGGCTTTGATTGGTTACTGAGAAAATGTAGAGGACTTCAAACGGAACCCTTTACATTAAAAACAGTTTGGTCAAACATGTATTTATTTATTTATTTTTTCATTTTCTTCTTGGTTTTCATATTCATTCAGTAATTTTAAAATCATAATTAATCTTTTATGAACCTAAATGTTTGGAAGTTATCATACAGTATGGTTTTCTGAAATGGGTTATTATTAAGAATATCAGATAGAGTATTTGAAAGCAGTTGGTCAAACATGTACTATGTTGCTTTCATTTTCTTTATTTTTAAGAATACAAAATAATTTTCAAAGACAATACCAAACAGATGATTCTAGATTTAGGAGACATTTGCTAATTGCTATACTCTCAAAAACTTTAATGTTCTTCAACACTCAAATAATTGGAAATGATGCATGGGCATGTTTGGCAGTATATTGTTGAAACTGCTACATAGGTTTTTTTGTTTGTTTTCGTATTTTCGCTATTAATCTTTTTTTTCTCTCTCTTTTTTTTTTTTTTTTTCAATTTTTTTTTATAGCTAAACTGAAAGCCAGATGAATTGATCTTATAGTCATTCTTTTCATTCATTCTATTAAGGGAGACCTGATAATGGAAGATTCCCTACTCAACTGACATAATAAATTTAATTGTTTTTGTTGAGTGAGTTTCTAAAAAGTCGAAACAACATAAAAACAAGAATCCCAAATTTTATTTCTCTTCATTATAACCCTTTCATGTATTTTTTATTTTTTTTGTGGGCAACCAAATGGATTATCATATTACTTTCTTCCAATTCTACTAAGGCTGTGTTTGGTTGGGGGATTTTTTTTTTGGGGGGGGGGGGGTTGGGGGAAGGGAAAAGGTGTGTGAACTATAACCAAACACAGCCTAACTAATGCAAAAAATAAAAAATTGGGGACTTATTTTCTCGTGATGATTATTAGCGGATGTTTTTCGTTGGTTGGCTGGAAATTCTTCCAAGAGGCTGGACATATTAGCACAATATTGGCAATTAGTAGCAGGGTCTGATGATCCTCGTTCTGGGGATTATGGATACTCGAAAACTGATATGCTAAGGTTTGGTGCTAATGAAGGCTTTGGTGTGTATAAAGCAATAGAAAATGCTGCTGATCGCAATGTTAGTATCAGGTACACGTATGGTAGCTTGAATGTATGTTTTACATTGTTATAACACTATCTTCTATTAACAATATAAAGGTGTTAGCCCCTTTCCATTATTGAAATTACTGGTGTTATTTTGATACCAATATGCATGAAACCTTAAAATTGGAAGTTCCCTGCAAAATTATTCCCAAAAAATTGGGGATGACATCACAGTTGAAGTTTAACAGGTTGTGTAAATAACTTATTTGTTTGCATGTTATCCTTTTTTATAAAATCAATTGTAGCCAAGTTTGTTCATTGCTTTTAAATTTGGCCATAAAAGAGTAATAATATTTCCTGCCTTGCATGTCTAAGCTAACCGTTTTCCATTTCTTGAAAAAATGAATTTATTTCAGGTTTATTACAGCACTCTGGTGTATATCCTGATTATACTGAAGAACCATCAAACCTTGCTTCGGGGAGGCCAAATGTGAAGAATGCCACATTACTGCTTAGTGAATGGTGGGGATCAGGCATAGTCCATGCAAAAGTCTGGATGTCAGATCATCGAGATGTTTACATAGGATCTGCGAATAATGACTGGAAATCTCTCACTCAGGTAACATTGACACATGCAGTTTAATCCTACAAGAGAAGGCATAATCATGTTTTTCTTCTGAATCCAACACCTGCATCAACGTGTTAGAGGTGGTTCCTCCAATTGTATTTCACAAGCATACGACAATAGTCTACCCCCGCCTGCAGTGTTTTCAAAAAGTAGTGCAATCGAAAAGCATTCTATGAACGAATTCCTTCATAGCCTTCATAGATAGAGTAGAGTAGAGTAGAGATAAATGGGAGTAACTGTGGGCAACTGGTTCAGTGGTTAGAATTTAGATTATTAACCTTGAGGATGTGGGTTCGAACCTAAGACAGCCACTCTGTGGAAATAAAGCCAAAGGTTAGGTCTGTACCCAACCCACCCCTCTCAAACCTCTATACAATGGGGGACTAAACAGGGTGTACATTTTTTTTTCTTTTTTTGTGCAGCAATAGAATAGTCTGGCACTTTAAGAGACAGATGAACCAAACAAACCACATACCTGTGGCTATGTATGGCAGTGTGAAGACAAATGCTCAGCTGTCTCCATCCTGCATGGGAATGCCTGAAACTTAGCAGGAATAAAGATATTCCAACTAGGCGCCATGGATTGGGGCTGGAAGCAGGATCTGTTCCTACTGTCAGTCCCTATTCAGATGCAATCCAGCATAAAGAAAACAACCACATTTAACTGAATAATATTTTCCCTTGCTTTTATAATTCCAATTTCCAAAAGAATTGTCATACATCTACTCCTGTATGTAGTTATGCATTCTTTTTGTTCGGAAGGCTTTAACATGGAAAATATAGATACTTGTTTGTTAATTGATTAAAGGTTCCTGATTGTCCAATGTTTATAGGTTAAGGAAGTTGGAATATATCTTGTTGGTTGTCCAACAGTAGCTAATAAGGTTGAGGTCTACTATGACAACTTGTGGAAACTTGCATCTCTAAATGTTTCGGCTTACACAAAAACAATATGGGATCAGCAGTGGCAGGTCACCAGAAAAGTTCCGTGTTGGTCTCATTTTATCCCTTCCAAAGAAAGATGCAGGTATGGCACATGGAACATGCTTAATTTGTATCATTATGCAAATAGTGCTCACGCTGATTGAATTATTTTGTCATGTTTGGATAGAGAAAATCTTTGAGTTAACTTGTTGGATTGGCGAGTTTTTTTTGTTTTTGTTTTGGGGTGCAGAATATGACTTGTAACTATTAAAATAGCAGAACTTCTCCATTTAACAGCTGACGTGCCAACTGTAGTAACATAACAAATTGATATGAATTTTGTTGGAAACTTCATATGAATAAGATTTTCCTTTCCAAGAGATGATATTAGCTAAAAAGTATTTACTATTTTTTACATCTAATTCATGCAATTTATGGTAGTCTGTTTGTGAACAACTTACATGATTGTTAGGAATCTTTTATATTGCCTGAAATGGTGTTAAATCTTTTTTTATACCGGCAATTCAGCATGTTTTTTTGTGTTGGATCTCTCTACAACAAACTATTGTTTTTTGGGAATCAAGTTAATGGTGTCTGTTAACTTACTGAAGTTACTGTTAGTTTGTAGGTTATCTTGTCAATTGGATTAACTGTTGAAATGCTTCAATTATAATGGAAATTATATCTCAAAACAGTCTTGCATATCAGTTATCAGGAATATCTCACAAACATAAAACCCTTTTATGTTAATTCTTCTTGCTTATCACGCGTACTACAACCTTAGCAGTCATATGGTTTTTAAGATCTCTGAAACCTTTTCTTTCTTTTGTCTTGTTGGGAGCAAATAAAGAATGAACTTGCAGCTTTGTCTACATTGTTAACGGTATCGAGTTATGCCATGGCAGATCACCTCTCCCTTATTTTGTGGAGGTTCCCCATGTAGCGGGCTATCCAGTACTGTCAGACCCTTATATGTTTCAAATGCCAATTCAAACTCCCGGACTCAACTATTCAACTTTGCAGCCTCAATCCAACTATCTCTCGTTTGCTCCACCAGAGGTCAGTTGTCAATGCCATGTATTTTGTTTGGTTTGTGTATAAATTTTGATTTTGTTTTTTTTTTTTGTTTTTGCAACAAATAGAGGGACTTTCAGAAACGACTAGTTCATTTTTTTGTCATTATGCCAAACTCATCTTTAGAATAGATTTATTATTATCATTTGTTGATATGAAATTACAATGGCTTCCTTCGATCTGTATTATGATTCTTTGCATACCCTGTAAACTTGTCTTAAATACGTCAGGGAAAAAAATCGAAGTCATTTTCAAATTTTGTGGCAGAAGAAAACAGAATAATTTTGTTGTCAAGAAATTTTTAGCTATCTTCGAAGTTCTAACTAAACTTAACAATAAAAATTTTAGGGTTTAGAGCTTGAAGTACCCTCTTTCTGTCAAAGGAAAAATCATTATTTTTTTTTCAATAATAGTACTTCTGATTTTTGATAAATGATGGCTTGTATGCTCAGCTTGTGTAATGTGGTCTATATACTTCATTGTTTTTGATGTAGTTTCTGAACTGCAGCTGTTATTCGGTAAGTACCAGGCAGATGAACAGGCATGGGTTGACACAATTAAATCTGTAGGAGTTGGAGAAACTGTTAGAATAAACACTATGGATTGGCTTGGCCAATCCCAATACTTGACACAAACAGTTTGTTGGTCATCCCTTTCCTCAGCAATATCAGAGGTGAGTTGAAAAAAGTTTGTCCTCAAATTGTTTATTCTGTCTCTTGCTCACACCTTGCACATTATGCATGTAGCTGATATGTTTATTCTACTTGGATTTATTAATATTATTATTATAGATCTTGACATGTCTTTTTCATTTCTTATGAGCTCATTGTCTATTGTTTATAAAGTTTGTTTGGAGTGTTATTTACCTTGAAATTATTTGGTGCAATTAAGTGAACATAATTCTGGATCCTTTTGTAACTCATATCAATATTCTGAATAATGATTGCCAAGTTCTTTCCCATATCTAGTGTGCTTTCTTTATGGAATGTGTGCTACTCGCATTCATAAGTAGTTATGCACAAACACATCATATAATCCGAACTTTCTTGTCATTTCCCCATTTTTGTTGACTACGTTTATTGTTAAATGATGCATGATTTATAATGTTACTGTGCAAACTATAAAAAATAAAATACAAAAAATTAGTTAGTATACATAGTAGTCGATGAAGAAAACTGCCACAAGCTCGTACACAAATCTCCCCTTTTAGGGTCTAAAAGATTTGGCAGCTTTACCCCATTTTTTTGGTGAAGAGGGGGATTCTCATGACTTCAACCCCGGCCACAATGTTGGGGCACTTGGGCTTTTGTCATCCCAAGTCATAGCCTTTTATTTTGAGATCAAACAAAACTATAAAAGTGAATGAATAGAAAAAAAGGTGACCCAATGCACGAGGCTCCCACTAAAGCGAGGCCTGGAGAGGGCATGATGTACAGAGTCTTACCTCTATTTTTGGAGAGGTTGTTTCCATGACTCTACCCTGTGCCATCAGAATGCGAACAGCAAGCCTTCAGCAATAGTCAAATGGTGCCATCAGATGTGGAATTCAGAAATAGTCATTTCTCGAACTCTCGAAATGTTCTTACACATGCAAAGAATATGCTTACATCAACCTCTTTGATAACCTAATTTGACTCATTTCAAATAATTCACAGAACACAACTTAAATCATTTTATCAATTTGTCCCAGGCGAGAAAAATGACTCTGGACTCTCTTTGTGCCTCTATCTTCACCTTTTATGCATCCATTTGAAACCTAGAAGATTGTTTTATATTTATGTTTTTGAATACTAGGTTCTCTTCTCCAAGCATGCAAAGGTCAAGATCCTAGTAGCATACTGGACACACTACATCAACGGCACAGATCAGTACTTGAAGTCTCTTCTCTACTCCAATGCCCTATGCTCTTCTTCAAAGTACAACAAATGTTCCGGCCAAATTGAGATCAGGTACTATGTCGTGCCTGGATTTAACTTGACTGGACCTGCCATTCAGAATGGGACAAGAACAGCAAACGCATACCCGGGTTATTCCAGGGTCAACCATGGAAAATATGTAGTAAGTAATGTGCGAGCCCATATCGGGACTAGCAATCTTATATGGGATTACTTCTATACGACATCTGGCGTCAGCTTTGGGACTTTTCATCCCGGCATTGTTTTGCAACTTCAAGAAATTTTTGATGCTGATTGGAATTCTCCCTACACTGTTCCAGTTGAGCCGTTAGAGGAAGGCCATGCTTATTCAAGCTGATGAGGATTTGAATTTCTTCTCTGGGAAGGATTTAAGTTTTTTATTCTGATTTTATGTGCTCTGTGGCTGTTTTTTTTACCACAGAAGTCAACCATATCTGAGCTCGTCACAGAAAAACAACTTTCACTCTGTAATTTATCAAGAGGAAAATGAAGCAATTTCCACAATTCATAACACTCTATCTGGATCTCTCTATTTATATGTATGGGACAATAAATGATTTTAGTTGAGCCGATCCGTTGATTGTTTTGAAATTTAACAATTTTAAAAGATGTTTTCAAGTTTTCTTTTACTGAGTTAGAGTAGGGTTGTTTTTGTTTTATAGTGCATCTATGATTATTGAGAGTGTTTGAATATTAACAAGCTTTAGATGCTGTTCAAGCTTGATTTATCTGCAAAATGAGTCAAATGTCAAGCAAATTTTTAACAATTGAATGCAATTGTTTGAACTTGAGTACTTCATTTGTTTTACAGTACACACACAAGGATACATGACACCCACACTTCTTAGATTTTTCTAAAATAGCATTATTACCCCCTCTTTTTTATTTAAAAACATCATTGGTCTCCATTGTCAACTAATTACAGTCGCAATTTCTTTTTGTTTTAATGTTTGCTATGGTAATTACGAACGATTTTTGAAAGGTTAAATATAAATTGATGTATTGGCCAAAATAAATAAAATCAATAGTTCAGTGTTAAAAATCAAAGCTCTAATATTATCATATAATAATTTTCAAATGTTTCATGTTGGACTCTCACAAGGTGCAAAAATACTGGCAACTTACACATAATTTATGAGTGATTACTGTATTATAGAGTGGATTTGTTATAAAAAATAAATAAATAAGAAAGTACAAAATCTATATGTGAATTTTTTTAAGTTCTAAAAAGTGCTATTTTGAGAAACTCAGGGGGTGACATTGTAAATCAAGAAATTTCTCACTGCAAACAAAGTTCCCCCAAACACAGTGCAAGAGCCGCAACGCAGCGGGTTTTAGAGAGAGAGGGAGAGAGAGAGAGAGAGAGAGATTGACGATGCAGAAGTTAAGAGTCCTCTTACCAGTGAGGCGTTCGTTTCAGAGACATAGCTTTCTCTGCCATCACAGACATGGCTTTTCCGCTCAACCCAGCTATGCCCAATACGATGATATTCAAGACCAGGTCAGTTCCTCATAAAATCTCTCTCTCTCTCTCTCTCTCATAAAAATTTGATCTTGGAGGAAACCCATATATACTTTCAGGTTTTAGTTGAAGGAAGAGCTAATTCAAGAGCTGCCATTCTCAATAGACCATCTTCACTCAATTCTCTCACTACTTCTATGGTTTGTCTTTTTTCTCTTTTGGGGGGGTTTCTTCTGATAAATTTTATTAGTTTATGCTTCATACCCTTGTATGAAAATGTATGAATGTAGGCGGGTCGGTTAAAAAGACTATATGAGTCATGGGAAGAAAACCCAGATATTGGTTCTGTGATAATGAAGGTAAAACCTTGTTTGTCTAACTCTTTTGATCTAATTCAAGTATAATTGTGTTTGGATTCTAATCTGCAATCTTTAATTTTGAAGGGTAATGGGAGGGCTTTCTGTTCCGGCGCAGATGTTGTTACCCTTTATCAGTTGCTTAATGAAGGTGGGTACCCTTTTCATTTTTTTCATTCTTTGTTCTGGATTCAGCATTGAAGACTTTTGGTTTTAAGGTATCAAGCTGAGAATGATTAATTTAGGTACTCTTTTAGTTATAGATTTCATGGTAGATTGTTTGAATCTACGAAGCACGGATACTTCAAATAGGGTGATGTATCCGTATCGAATACTGATACTCCTTGGATACTTGCGGATAGATATCGGATACTTATTAAAAGTATCGTATACTTCTTAATTATTTTTTCATTAATTTTGGAGTATCGGATACTTAATTTTGAAGTATCGGATACTCCAAGTTATGTTTACTTGTTTTATGAAATTAGAATTGTAACATTTCTTACATAGTAATATAATATAATATAATATAATTGCAAGTATAAATATAAGAATATTTTTCTAATACTTTGTTAAGTTCTTCGATAAGAAGAGTATAGTGAGTTAAATAATAGAATTTATCAAATTGATGTATCCTAATTATTTCATGCATATCCCCTATAACTACATAGAAAGTAAGAATTGACAAGAGAATATAACAATGGTAAAATTAATTATCAGTAAATAAATAAATAAGCAAGTAAACTTGAATACAATATGTTTCACTAGTGTCAAAGGAAAAAGTATAGGGACAAGTTGTGAATTATTCTATTATTGTAATATAAATATATCGAACTTGATATTGAAATGAGTTATTTGCAAGACCTATTAAAAATTTAAGAAGTAAACAGGTTACTAGCTTAAATTAATACAAAATTCTTAAAGGTTAATATTTTGCATTATAAAATTACATTGTGGTTTTTCAACGTTCTCTAGCTTATGTGTAATTCACTATTAATAATTTTAAAAGATATATTTTTCACAAATGTGTCCTAACCGTACCGGTATCCTATTTTTTTAAGTTTTGTCGTATCGCCGTATCCGTATTGTGTCGTATCTGTATCTATGCTTCCTAGGTTTGAATTGAAGAAAGAAGAGAGGAAGGAGGGTAAGGCTGCAGCATCGGGTGTTTTGTGGACAGTATGGAGGGAACAAAATTGAAGGGCTTTTGAGATTGTTGAATTACCCATCCATAGTTTTGAAAGGATCTTCGCTCGTTTGGTTGGGAGAGGATTGTTCATTTTGTTTTGTCTTTGTTTAGTTCAAAGGAGAAATGCATTGGCTTATCATGGGTAACGGATAGGATCCAGGGTTTTCGGTGTATAGGGTTTGCTCTTTCTGATGCCTTGGAAAGAATTTTGACTGTACAGGGTTCACACTTTTAGGTGCTCTGTACATGTTTGCCCCCTTCTGGTGGTTTGTTTATAAAAAAAACTTACAAAACGTAGATTTTAATATAAAATTAAAGATTTAAGGGATCCAAGCTAATTCTTGTTTTTATGTTTTGAACACCCAAGCTGATTTTTGTTGTCATCAATTATCATGGCACCAAAGGCTTAAGGAATTTCTTCAACTTGGTCAGAATGGTTGAAGTGGCTAAGACACCTTTAATGCTGTATGATTACTCTTATGAAAAATCTGTCATGCTAAGGCATCTTTGCTACCATGATTGACAATTATTAGATTGGCTCGAGTTACCTCCTTGGTTTGCTAGGGCTTTTAGATTATTTCCTCCAGTAGACTGAAAGCCACGTGCCCCTAGTTCTATATCTGTCGGTACTGTCACTACTAGTTCTGTGCCTACTAGTATTTCCATTTTGAATAAAGCCTTTTCATTTAGAATCGAATCCATTTTGTGTGTTATTCTTTCTGTGATTTTGACCACAATTAGGCTTTTTGATCCATAAAACTGTTTGAGGTAGACTTGGACCATGAAGTTTAGTACAAGCTTTATGTCTCTAGAGAAGAGGAATAATATCATGATAAGAATAGGAGGTTTGAGCATTGTGGTTACAAAATTGTCATATTATGGACACGGCCTTGAACTTCCTAATGTATTCGTTTATAACGTTTGTACCGTTATGAAGAAGGGATGTTTGCTGCATTAATTGGAATTCTCTCTTTCACAGCTTTGTCCATACACATCTTTTTAGCCTCTCCAATCTTCACGAGAAGTGGCAAGTCCGACTACCAGCTAAGTAACCTCATCTGATGAGGTTTTGGTGATCCAGTTATGATGGAAACCACCAGACCATCTCCATGCTATAAAAGTTGGATTTTCAACTTCCCTTCGTCCTACAGGGACAGCCTTTTTAATCACACAATGATAGCACGACTTGCATATCTTGGCTTTCAATGAGGGCAAGCATGTGGGTTCTCCATAACATATAATTATTATGGTTTATAATAGAATTGTTATTATCTGTAAAATCAAGCATTCGATGGTGTTGGCTCTGATAGTGTTCCCAACTTTTAATTATGTGCAGGGAAGGTTGAAGAATGTAAAATTTTTTTCCAGACATTGTATAAGTTCGTGTACCTTTTAGGAACATATCTGAAGCCACATGTGAGATTAATATTGTATAAGTTTCTTCATTTGAGGTCTTTGTTATAGATTAATATGGACTATTTTCTAATTTATTTCTAAGTTTTTTGTCATTTCTACAGGTGGCTATCTTGGATGGTATCACAATGGGAGGTGGGGCGGGTATTTCTCTTCCTGGAATGTTCCGTGTGGTGACTGATAAAACTGTATGTCCACTAACATAAACTACTAGATGCAATTGATTTTATTAAATATTGCTGATGTGATCTTTAGCTGAAGTTGAAATTTTAATGACATGAGCATTGAATATCAAAAAATTCAACTGAAAATAATTTTATCATTATGCAGTATAACTTGCATTCTATCAGATAACCTTGCTATGCACTTATCATGGCTAGCAATAGTTTAATTTAAAAATTGTGTCTTATAATTATATGGAATAATAGAATTTTGTAGAGGATTTAGTCATTACAATAAACTCGACTCAACTCAACTCAACAGTGCCTTATTGTAACATTTTGGATTGTTCAAATGAATCCTATTTCCTGATTTTGCTTTGTGTAGGCAACATGCTGCCATGTCTTTCGTAACTCCACTTTAGTTTTGGTCTTTCTCTCACCTGTAAAATAGCCCTCAATTTGGACTATTATCGTCACTATTCTTTACTAGTAAAGTTCTTTGCTTTGGATGGTGTTCTTTCTTTCTTCTCAAATTATTGCCACTTTCATTGTCTAATGTTTATTTTTTACATTTTTACACGTGCATCTCAATGTCCACATTTCCACCACACTTGTTAATGATTGTGTTATTCTTAACATTGTCTAATTGAATTGCAGGTCTTTGCTACTCCAGAAGCCCAAATGGGTTTCCATCCTGATGCAGGGGCCTCCTACTATCTCTCCCGTCTACCTGGTTATTTAGGTAACATCATGCACAGACAAGTTCTTTGACACGTTGCACCTTTGTGATTCTTTCTCACATGCTTCAACTCATAATATAAAATAATAGAATGCTTCCTTGTCACTCAGGTTTAAATTGGTTATTATACCCAATATTTGGTTGCAGCTATGTCTTGCGAAATTGTCTTGTGTTGGAAAGATGCACCCTCTTATTTCTAGCAATACCTTAGTGTTATGATTTGTATGTGAATCCTATATATGAACATTTTTAAGGATTAGGCTTGAAAAACTGTTACTTTTGCTATTTATAAAAATACTCTTAAATGATGATTCTGAGAACTATTTCCAGCTTTTTATTATACAGATTTCTTTTCCTTGATATTATAATATCTTTTTATACATGTGTATATATCTCTTGTATATATATGTAGGTAATTTTTATTATAGATGGCCAAGTTGAGTTAAATTCTTTCTTATATAAATGCAGAAAATTATTTGCAAAATTTAAAATCCTTTCATTTTTTTTCCCTTTACAGGGGAATACTTGGCTCTAACGGGGGAAAAACTTAATGGAGTGGAAATGATTGCCTGTGGCCTTGCTACACATTATTCACTGAATGCAGTTTGTTCTTTGTTCTTAGTTCCTTTTTTATTCAGTGAGTGTATTCATGCTTTATTTCAATTTGTAAGTAGCTTTTAGTAATTCACTCTTCGTAACAGAGACTTGCTTCGGTTGAAGAACGCCTCGGTAAATTGATCACAGATGATCCTTCTGTCATTGAGGATTCTCTTGCACAATATGGTGACCTTGTCTACCCCAATAAGAGGAGTATTCTCCATAAGTAATGTTCGATCTTATATTTTCTTGGTTCTTCCATCTTTTGTTTCTATTTTTATATCTCTATATTGCTTTTGAATTTGTCTCTTAAAATTCACAAATATTGGGGAAACCCAAACTTTCAAAAAAAAATTCCATTTGTTACTATTTGCTTATCTTTTATCTTGGTCCATACTCCCAGCTTAGTTTGTTTCCATCCTTTTCCCCTCCCCTTTTTTGGCTCAGGATTGAAGCAGTTGATAAATGTTTCAGCCAAGATACTGTTGAAGAAATTATTGATGCGCTGGTAAGCTTGATATTATATTAATTTCTTTTTTCCTTTTAGTTTGATTGTTAATATAAGACTTGTAATCCATACTATATTACATGGACTTGGGTACGGGTGTTAGGTGCAACTATATATGTCCAAGTGTCAGATTCATGTAATTCCTATGTTCAAGGACACGAGATATGACAAATATTCGTATTTTATTTTATAGGATAAAATAGTATTTATAAGGTGTCAGACATGTTTGTCAGACACACCTTATACTCCATGTGTCAACTGTCCGATATGGGTATTGTTTTTACACATTTAGAGAAGTCTACGTAAAATAGGATTAGATATATTCAGACAAGAGATGCAGTCTCTTTTTCTTACATACAGACATCCACATCTGCACACACGCAAAGGGCTACGTAATGGATGTTATTTTTAAGAGTCATTTAAATTTTTTTTTTGTTAGAATTATTTTTGGGAAGATGACAGTAATTTGTGATTCATTTGTGTAGGAAAATGAGGCGGCAGAGTCTTATGATGAATGGAGTACAACAGCCCTCAAGAAACTGAAAGAGGCATCCCCGTTGAGTTTAAAAGTCACTTTACAATCTGTGAGTTCCTAATCCTTGCATTCCGATGGATTCTGCTTGGATTGCTTCTTTTTACCTAATATTTGACTTACAGTTTCTCTTCTGCAATTAGATACGAGAAGGTAGGTTTCAATCTCTGGACCGTTGTCTTGTTCGTGAGTATCGTTTGTCCTTGAATTGGATCACCAAACGGGTCTCTAATGATTTCTGTGAGGTATGGGTTTTTGTGATGTCTTATTTAGATTACACTCTGGACACTTCCTTCTTAGGTGTGGTTTTCCAAGTACTTTTTTTAGTAGTTATTTTGCTTTTCTAGAGTTTAAAAATAAAAAAAAGTGATGCGTTTGATAATTGCTAAAAATAACCCTTTTTTCCCCTGTTTTTCTTTTTATATGGAGAAGGCATCACAAACAAACAAACTTGTTTTTACTTTTTTCGCCCAAAAACTGCTTATTTAGTTCTTCCCGAACAAGGCAGTAGATTCATGTCTGGTTCCATCAACTTGTACAGGGTGTTCGTGCACGACTGGTTGATAAGGATTTTGCTCCAAAGGTACCCTCATAATCTTTATCTTCATTGCACCATCTACTTCGAATTTAATCTTCAATTTCTTTCAAAATAAGTCGCCTATCGGTTTATAATTATGAATTTGCAGTGGGAGCCTTCAAGTTTAGGAGAAGTGACCAAGGACATGGTTGACTACCATTTCGCTCCCCTCGATGAATCTGAGCCTGAATTGGACTTGCCCACGGCATTGAGAGAACCGTCTGTTTGATAGAGTTCCCACCATATTTTCCACAAGGAAACTGTTAAATTTTGGAATTGTCATAGGCATGGGCGGAGCTTTGCATAGAATAGTGGGTTCAATTGAAACCACTCAACTTCGATTTTTTTTTAGAATTATGTAGTATTATATAAAATTTTTGAGAGGTTGTCATAAATTGACACTATTAAAATTGTTCAAAAAAATATATTTATCAAAAAAAAAAAAAAAGTTTTAAAAAATAATTAATTTTATGTTTTATCATAATTTTATACCATTTTTTTTTGTTTAGCACGTATAACTATTAATGATTGAATATGAATATGAATATGAATGAGATTTATGATATCATTACAATAATCATTGTATATATCACATATTAGATATTATGTAAAAATATGGCGAGTGTAACCTTATTAGCATAATGCACCGTAGCTCAAATTCTTGAGGCTCGAGTGGCCCAAAAAGTGAATTTTTTTCTCCTCTCTAGCTGTTTCCTCTCCTTTCCTCTCTATCTCTATTCTTCGAAACAAAAAAGTATTCAAACACTCTCATGTAACAAATTTAGGTTTGATTTTGAACTGATTTGGGTATGATTTTGTTTGATTTTGTTTGATTTGGGTTTTGATTTTGACTTGTGGCTGTGACTGTGGGTCACTACTAGTATTGGTGTACATAACAATGCCTATGAACTGCGTATATATATATATATATCAGTGAATCTCATTTTTCTAAAAAGCTAAGTGCTTGGTATCTATAACCATGAATTGCCAATCCTCCAATCAAATAAATATTAAAAAGCTTGGCTGGCCGAATGGTTTGTTGGCCGGCTGATTGGTTATGTTATCACTATTTAAGCGTTGTTTTTAACTATCTCCGCAATTTAATAGGTTTTGAATAGAGGAGAGAGAGAGAAGAAAGACAGAGAGAGAATCAAACCATCACAACTGTATATATCATCTCTTTCTAAATTGTGATCCCACATTTTCTCTTTAATCACACCATTTTATCATTAAACAAACAAATCAAACCAGCCCAACTGTTTCTTTGTTTTGCAAAATAGTTTTACTATTTTGCTCTTCTTTTTTTTGTTTGTTTGTTTGTTTTTTTTCTAGTGGATTTGAGGTCTCTATCTCTATCTTTGCAACTGTTAATGGGATGAGAGAGAGCGTGAGGATGAGAGGAAGCGAGAGGATAAAAGGGATGAGCGATTTCACGAGCCTGAGCTACTTCCAGAGGGATGGGAGAAGCTGTTTTGATTTTGGGTTTGAATAGAGGGGAGAGAGAGAGAGAGAGAGAGAGAGAGATGAAAAATATGAAGAAAAAAGAGAAGGGGAGGAAGAAGAGAGGGGGAAAAAAAAAGAGGTGCCAAAACGATGTTGTTTTGGCACTTCGAGCCATTCGAGTTAGGGAATGTTCGAGCTACCCAGCAGCTTTGTTAACTTAACAAATATCATGATATTATTTTTTTTAATACTGATATAAAAAATTCATACATAATTTTTGTATAAAATGTTGTAATTTAATATGGGCATTTTATTTTAAAATAAAACACCCATGAAGATGTTTTTTATTTACAACATCAATTTTGTGATTTTTTTTTTGGTATAAAAATTTTATATATAAAAAAAGAAAGAAAGAAAAAAAGAAAAACAAACTTTTTTTAAAGCACAAATTTTTTCACTATTTACAATAGATATGTGAAAATTTATTTTTATTAACGTTTTATAATTAAAAAGAGGAGGATCCTCTCCAGTTACTGTTTGGAATGGACAGGGCTGTTCTGGCTCTTTGGGGCCCACCACGGGTTCCGTTTTGATAATCTAAACCGTTCATTTTATAAGGTATTTTGTGTATTTCATTCACACAAAAAATTAGATTGATTAGATAACTGTAACTAGTTCAATTTATCGCATTTCTTACAAAAAAAAAAGAAAAGAAAAAAAGATGACCAAAAAAAAAAAGAAGAAGCTTTTTTGATAAATTCCATTTCTAAGAGTTTTATTCCATTCAATCCATATTCTTTTTAACTATTCCATTAAGTTTTATTTGAGGTAAGAAGACCAAAACACCTTCAATCTCTCATGCCCTCATTAATGTTGATTGTCATTATGTTTTGATAGTTTCCATGACTATTCTTATTCCCCATATCTTCACTCTAAAAAAATGCATTAACTACACACCACTATTTAATGTTGATATATATATTACACACAAAAAATTAAATATGGTTCTTTATTGATTGTCATTATGTTTTGGTAGTTTTCATGCATCCAAATGTTGACTGTACGTGATGACGTGAATGTTCACATTAGATGAACAACAACTCATATTAAATAGAGAATATGAATATCCATGCATCATTTAAAATATGTGGATCATATTCATAATTTAATTTGCACAATTCGCTTATTTTTCAAGCTAAAATCTCTGAATAATTCTTTTTGTATTTCTATTTTTTCCTCATATACTTAAAGAATTATGTTGTGATTGTGCTTTAAAGAAGGAAAAAAAAAAAAAAAAAAAAAAAACGAAAATTGAGGACCTAATATGCAGCTCTCTTCCCATTGTTATATTTCCTAAACTTTTTAAATATAATTATAGAAGCCTTTGAAGTTTGGTATGTATAATCATATAGATTATGATTCCAATTACAATAAGGTAATTCTAGGAATAATAATCACAAAATTTAAGGAAGTAATACTAATAAATTTTGGTAATGATTTAGAGGATTTAAAAATTACCTTAATTTATATAAATTATATTTTCAGCTAATCATAAAATGACATGTGTATTTTAAGTGTTATAAAATTCAAAAAAATTGAAAAAATTAGAGTGTGACTTTCAACTTCAAAGAGGCTACAACACTTTTACTTATATTATATAATAACAATATGATTTTATCATCTACCAATACTCTATTAATTTAATTGTTTACACGAATGATTTGTTCAATAAATTTTACAAAATAAATGATTTACACATAGAGATAACATGAATTGCGTTGTGATAGAACTAGCATATCACCCGTGCTATGCAAGGATAAAATAATATATAATTTATTAAAAATACGATAATTATATTTAAATTTTTTATATTTTGTCTCTCGTAAATAAAATTTTATATATAAGTTTAAGTATTTTGTTTCAAATATTCCTTTACTATAACATATAGTATAGATAAATTAAAATTGTTGTATTAACAATTAATAATTAAAATTATGCTTTGTTATAAAAAAAATGACATAGTTCTAATATTTCACTATTTTAGAATAAAAATATATGAATTTTAAAAATTTGTCATATTGATTTTTGAGAGGAAAATAATTAAATAAATTTTAAAAACTTAATGAGTAAGAAATATTCATTGTAAAAAATAAAATTTCTAAAAGCTCTACTGTAGACACTTCATTTTTGACTACCCTTAAGACTTGGGGGCCTCAGGTTGATTGCTTGAGGATGAAGGTTATGTTGTGCAAATGTTCGATTTCTTCGGCAAGAAGAGCTCCAAATCCCAACCTTACACCCCATTTTTTAGATCAAAGCTATTTTTGACCAAAATTATTTTAGACCTTAAAGCCCTCTCTTTCAAAATATTTTTGCCAAATATCTCTACGATGTTCCAAGGCTCACATTTCGTTAAATGTTGCGCTTTTCGGTAAACCAAACAAGGACAAAGTGGAAATAAATGAAAGAGAGGTGAACTCTTTGAAATTTTTTTCATAACACCTTATTTAGAGGTTTGAAGTTGAAGAAAATAGGAGGGGAGGGAAGAAAAGAAGCTAGGCATCAATCTGGTTAGGACCAAAACTGAGCAGTCTTCACTAAAATAGGCATATCTTTTTGCATACTTGGAATTTTTATGTGAGTCTTCCACCATCGGAAAGTAGACTTCTGGGGATTCAATTTAGATTGAAGAATGACCTGCAAAGGAGTCCGGATGAATGAGATATGCCCATTTGAAGTCGGGTCCAAAAAGCAGACTTTCTGGCCAGCCACTAAATGAGGTTTGCCGGCCATGTGCCGGCCATGGGGGAGGTTTTCTGGCCATGTGCCAGCCATTGATGAGGTTTTCCGGCCATGGATGAGTTTTGCCAGCCATTGGTGTCTTCCTTTCAAGAGGTATAACACTTTCCTTTTAAGCTTGTTTTGCATACTTGCTTTGCCATCTTTTTCAACTATTTTTGGCTTATTTTTGAACTGTAAAAAACTCTATTTTTATGATCTAAAGGTGGTGGTTTGAGGCCATTTTCGATTAGGGGGTGGTTCACCCTTCTTACTTCTTTGCTTGTAAAGCTTTTTGTACCTTTATTCACCACTTTCAAACCAACTTTTTTGGGTCTTTTAACTATTGAATTTCAGAGATTTTTCAGTGGCAAAAAACTCATTTTGAAGTCCAAATTTGGAGGGGTTGGCTTCCCCTCCTTGTGTCTCGTTTGCATGCCTAGTTAGCTTCATATGTTAGCATGTTTTTCTAACTTAGCTTAGGCCTCGTTTGGAAACTGTCTTTTTTAGCCTAAAAGCCAAAAAGTTACTAAAAAAACCAAAAAACCAATAACTTATACCAAAAAGTCAAAAATTCCATTTTCGCTTTACTTTTTGCACATCTTTTCGTAAAAAATAAAAAAGTCATCCCAAATATACTAGTTTTTTTTACATCATATTTTAGCCAAAAAATTACTAAAAAAGCCTGTTCCCAAACGAGGCCTAGCTTAGCTTAATTCCAACATGTTTTTGCCTATGAAATAGCCTGCTTTAGCTCTGTTTTGGATTGTTTGGGCCAGTTGAGTCTTGTTTTGCATGGTTGTAGTGCAATAGTCCTCACAAGCTTGGTGTTTTAGGCTCTAGACACCTTCTTGTTTGAGTTGATAGCATTTGTTTATGCTTTTGTCACTCATTTTTAGCACTTACCCATCTCTGCAACCTCCCTCATTTCTTGGTTTTATTTTTTCTTTGAAAGTGGTTCAAACCATTTGCTTGTTTAAAACATGAAATTGAGGTTTTGTGCTTAATGGTTTAATCCCTTTGGGGGTTCATTACTGTAGACACCCCATTTTTGACCGTCCTCAAGACTTGGACGTCATCGTTTGAACACTCGATGATCATCCATGATTGTGTTCGTTTTGAGTTCCCGGAGGTCTCGGCCGCACGCCTTGCCTCAAGATCTTTCGACTTACTTGTTTTGTGCTTGGTTGTGGACCAAACACCTGTGTTTTTGCTTCTAAGGGAAGAGGGTGGCTTGTTTGCCATCCCCTAACCCCACTGGCCATGGCATGAGGCCATCGACCCTTTTTTCTTTCCATCGGCCAAGAGTATTGGCCGATCAGCACTATGGTTGGTCGGCTGGCCATTGATTTGGTCGATCGGCCACTTTTTCTGGCCGACCCCTTTCTTTGCCTTTTTCAGGCATTGTGCATGCCAGCTGTGCTAGCTGGTGAGCATAGACCCTGCCCTCCATACATGTGTATGGAGGGATTTCATCCTTGTTTAGCTTCTCTTGAAAGCTTGGCAAAGTTGATTTTCTATAAAAGAAGGGCCTCCCCTCCCTTTCTAGGGGTTGATCCATCTGATATAGAAGTTAAATACATATCTCTCTCTATATCTCTCTCTCTATAGTTGTGTGTGTAATAGTGTTCTAAAGGGTGTTTTTGTTCATATTTTTGCACTAAAGCACCTAGTGGTACACTATCCTTTGGTTGCTGAGGCGCTAAGGGGTTGATTTTAGGGTTTTTGAGTTGGTTTTGATCAGAAGGAGGTGCTGGAGTTGGTGTTCTTGAAGTGTTCTTCAAGGGTGAGAAACTACTCTTTTATTCTCCATTTTTGCTTAAGCTTTTACACATACTTGCATACTGTTTTAAGCTTAGTGTCCTACTGAAAAAATTTCTGTATTTTCATGCTTGAGATGTTTCATTAAGGTCACTTTTGTGTTAGGGGTTGTCTCCCCCCTCTTAGGCCTTGTTTGGCCTCTTTTTGTGCCTTCCTCTTTGGGCTTTGGAACCCTTTTGTTTTGGCCTTCTCACCATTGAAATCCAAAGGATTTTCAGTGGTGGAGAAGTGGTTTTGAGGTCTTGTATAGGGGAGGGACACCCCCTCCCTTTGTGTCCCATTTACTTGTGTTGTTGGCTTATAAGAGTAGCATGTTTACTTAGCATGTCTTGGTTCTATTTCAACACTTTTTAGTGGGTTTTAGGGCCTGCCTTAACTCTATTTCATGTTGGTTTGATGTTATCTTGCATGCTCACATACTTGTCGAGTAACCTTGCCTGTTTGCATAACATGCATCTTGCATTTCGACCATCATGCTTGCATGTTTTAACTTAACTTTGAGAAGTTTGTAGCCTTGTTTCACCATGATTAAGCTCTGTTTGGGGTTGTCCTGGTCATGCTTGCCATGCTTTGTATAGCTACAATACATTCTAGCTTGTTAGCTTTGGGTGTGTAAGTCATTAGCATGCCTTACTTGGGCCATTTCAGTGATTTACTATCACTTGTCATAGTATTTCAGTCTGTGTTTCATGCTTGTATGCTTGCATTTGTTATCCTTTCAATGCTTTGAAGAGTTGGTGTCTTATGCTCCATGTTTGGGTCATTATGTATGTCTCCATGTTTAAGTCTTTGGGATGCCATCTCATTGGGTCTTGGGGCTTATTTTGACATATTATAACTCTGTTTTTCATTGCATAATCCATGCCATGTTTGGTTGTTATAGGTGTAGTGCAATCGCCCTTTTTGGCCTTGTATGCGTCTTGTTTTGTGCTCACATTTCTAGCATGTTTTGGCCTCATCCCATGCATGTTCTAGCCTTGTTTTGGCCTGTCTTGGGACTGTTTTGGGTCGCCTTGGCCCTTTGGGGCTTGGTTGATGTGGCCATAATTCAAGTACCTTGGCTAGCTTTGAGCTCTAAGTCTATTAGCACGCTATGCTTGTCCTATGTGCATGATTTGGCATCATTATTGACATGATTTCAGAGCTTATTGCATCGTCATATTCTCATGTTTATCCCATCTTGCTCATGTTTGAATATTGTGCATTGCGGTCTAGCTTATGGACCAACGTATGTGTGTGCATGCCTCCCATTTTGGTCCCTTGATTTGGGTGTTTTGGCCATTGATTAGGGCATGGCTGAGATCTGCCCTTTTGGTTTAAGCCCATTGAGCATGTTTGCTTTCATGGTATTTGCATGTTCGTATTGCGCTGTGTTTGCATATTGAGTATTGCATGATGTTTAGTTAGTTGCATTGCATGACATTAATATATACTTGTTGCATGCTTGGGTTGCTAGCAAGCTTTCTTGCATACTCATATTGCATTGGGTTTGTTTGCATGCCATTAGTCTTGTTGCATTGCATAATGCCCCCATGTTGCATTGCATTTGGCATACTCGTTTGCATTACATTGTGTTTGGTTTGGGGTGTCAAACCAAACACGAGGAGCGAGGAACGTTTGTACTAGAAGTGACGAAACGTCCCTAAATCCTTAGTCGCCGACGCTCTTGATCCGAGCATGATAGAGTTCTAGGCATTCATATGTTTGTTGCATTCATTCCATATTAATTTGCACACTTGGCTCCTTTGGCCATCATGCATTGAAATGCGTGATTGGTGGCCCGAGGGTCGAGAGCCATACTCCCTTGAGTTCATAGCATGATAGGGAGGGTGGTCGTGCACACATTGTCTTGTAAATTCCTTGCCATGCACTGTCTGTCCTCTGCTGCAGCAAAAACATAATTCTGCAGGAAGTTATGGCCGATCGGCCATATTCAGTGCCGGTTGGCTAATGATGTTTGGCCGGTGGCCCCACTTTTGGTCGATGACCATGTTTACATGGCCGGTGGTCCCATTTCTTGGTCGGTGGCATCCCTCAGTACTTAGGGAGTGGTTCAGAAGTAGCCTTGGGACTTGTGCAGCTTTCAGAGGCATAAAACAGTGCAAACAGAGGCAACAGTTGGCATGGCAATGGGTTTACGAGCGAGGCGAATCGAGCATGCATCATCCAATCATTTCGAGGTGGAGTTGCGGTGGCCTCTTTAATTTTATACTTAGATTGTTTTGTAATTAATTTGTTAATTAATTAAGGGTTTGTAATATTTAATTCGCTAGGGTAGTTGATTAATTATTCGGTTTGTATTATTTATTCGGACCCTCCATCGAGAGGGCGAGTTTTGTAATAAGTGTGCGTGCGTGTGTGAATGTCTTCCAACCCCACGTCTTTCTCCCTTTTACTTACCTGCTTTCAAATGGTTAGTTTTAGGTCATGTTTCAATTAGCATACTTATGTCAGCATGTTTGCATACATTCATTCGTATTGCACGCACCGGGCTCGGCGCATCATACTAATCGCATAGTATTTCAATTCTAACTTGAATACGTGTATCGAGTTTGTAATGACCCCGACACGTATGGCGTAATTACCCGTAATTAATTATATGTTTATATGATTTAATTGAGAATATCTGTTTGGATTAGCAAAATATCTGTTGGAATTACGACTTCGGGATTGAAATCGATGACCGTAATGGGTTCAGAAAATGAAATTGAACACACATATGTGATACCGGGAATTTTTAGAGCTATTTGGAACAATAAATTGAGGACTGAATTTCGTCTGATTCGTAAAGCCTTGTTTGGCTCAAGTTTTGGCACAATTTGATTTATGTGATATATATAGATAAGGATAAAGATTTTGTAACCCATTTTGACTCAAACACAAAGAAAGAAATATCTAAGGGAGAGAGAAGAGAGAACATTCGGGAGAGAGAGGAAGCAAAGGGGAAAGAAGAAAGGGAAAGGGGAGATTAAGCTCTACATCTCCATTAAAGCAACTAAGGTAAGAATCCCTCCCTAAATTCTTGAAATAAAGTTGAATCATCCATGGTTTCATGGCAAGTAAATAGAATGGAAGAGAAATTATGTGTAATTGAGCCTATATGACATGAAATTATGATTATGGGGCACATTTGAGGGAGACCTCCATGGATGTTGAAATATGAAGCTTGTATGTACATGTTTATGGTTTCTATGATATGATGCATATTGAAGTTTATTTGGAAGTTATGAAGCTTTATTTCAAGTGTTTTCAAGTGTTTGGGCCTTGATTTTCATGATTTGGAAGTTGATTTTTGCTAAAGTGGAGGCCACGGTTTGACAGAAAAATGGACTGGTTTTCCCCCAGAATTTTCACAGTCCGCTCGAGCGGGGGTTTGGCCGCTCGAGCGGGGACCTGTTTTTTTCAGGGAATTTTGGAAGTTGCATCCAGCTCCTATATGGCATGAATTACATGAGTTTAACATGTTAATTACATCATTTAGCATCTTATGCATGAAATGAACATGTAAAGAATGTGATGAAGGAAAGGAATGACATGAATTATGTGAATTAATGATGATATATGTTAAGAAATGTGTTATAATGTTGATATTTGCAAGATAGGACGTGAAGACCGTGTAATCGGTATCGGAAACCCACTGTGAGTAACATTTCTGTAAAGTTATGTTGATATGCAACGTATTTGAAATGCTATATGATATGACATGTTTAAAAATGTGATTTAAACTGTGAACGAATGTCCTGATTGCGAATCTAGTATGGCATCCATAGATAGTTCAGTCATGGGGGCGAGAACATGCAGGCCCATGCGCTTGAGTCATGGGGGACGGCATGGAAGGACAAGCCCATGATCAGTTTACGAGATCTCGGTATGTGTTTAATCGGTGTCCGGGACTGGTTACTCTAGTCGTTAGTCGACACATGTTATGTTCTATGGAGTATGCCATTATGTATGTTCTATGATGAGTATGGTTATGTATATGAATGTTATGTTTTACGGATTTATATGAAATGTTGGAGTTCGTTCACTACCCCTTTACGTTAATGTTACTTGCTGAGCTTTAGCTCATTGTTTGTATTTATATATTTACAGGTGAGCATTCAGGGAGTCAAGCCTAAGCTGAGATTTGCATCGAGCCTACCAGTTTTGTGTGCCTCCGAGTCGGGGCTAGGCCTGGAAGGCCGTTTTGTGAGCTTGTCTTGTTGTATCTGTGGCTTTTGCCTATGTGATGTATATGATCTTTTGTTATATGTGATGTACAGTAAGTGGGTAAATTAACACATTTTGGCATGTAAATACTTGTTCATATTTATGCACAGCTCTTTGGACTATTAGTCTTGTTTTCGCTTCCGCGAGCCCCGATTATTTATGTTTTGTACAGAAAGGCCTGTGGTAATCTAGGATTACTGGCCGGTTACGATACCAACCTACTCGGGGCGGGTTTGGGTAGTGACAGAATGGTATCAGAGCGCACGAGTTATTTACCCACACACGTGTCCATAAGAGCTAAGCTACATCAACATTTCAACAAATAAGCATATGAGCTATATCCACACTTCAACCGATAAGCATATAAGCTGTATCAACACTTCCATAGATAAGCATATGAGCTATATCAACACATTTACTGACAAGCATATGAGCTGTATCCACACTTCAACCGATAATCATATAAGCGATATCAACACTTCCATAGATAAGCATATGAGCTATATCAACACATTTACTGACAAGCATATGAGCTGTATCAGTGGAGTCCATCGCCTATCTCCTCCCAAACAACATCCGGTTTAGAGGTCCATCCCCTATCTTCCCCTAAACCGTGGAGTACATCCCCTATCTCCTCCCCACACACACAACGTATATACACATAGGTCATATACATAATCAATCAATACATAATGTGTAAGGACCCACATTTCATGCCATAGTCATGTTCATGTGCATTTGCATAACCATGTTTTCGTTAAGATTTGCTATCATGAATTGTGCCTTGTTTTGTATGTATTTGATTTGCCTAAGTGTTATATGTATGCTTTGTTCCTCCCTTGTTATGATAAGCCTAGATCATTTCTAAGCCGAGGTCATCTTAAGCCTTTAACTGTTTTGGAATCCCTTTGTTTGACCTCTACCCTTGTTTTGGCATATTGGCCGAGATGATTATCATCTGGGCCGAGGTGTGTATCGCCGAGGCCGAGATGTGTATTATCTGGGCCGAGATGTTATCTTGAACCCAAGTGATCTTGTCCGGGAAGTGGTTTGACCTAGACCGAGGTGTGGCACATCTAGGCCGAGGTGTGGCACAGTTCAGTCAAGTGTTGTCCTTCCTAGCCGGGATCATTGTCATCTTAGTTGCCGAGGCTCTGTCCTTCCAAGCCGATGTCATTGTTACCTCATTGCCGAAGTGTTGTTCTTAGCTGAGGTCATTGTCCTTTGTTTTGCCGATGTCTTGTCTTTTGCCGATGTCATCACTTGCCGGGGTGTTTGCTGTGAAGCTTGTTAGATACGCTTTGTCAGAACCTTGTCTTGTCAATCAGTCACCTTTTTGAGGAGGACCAACCCGGTAGTGCCACGTGGCCGAGCTGAGTGTTAAATCAGCCGGCAGAGAGAGAGGAATGCATCATTTGTTATATCTTTGTTGGAAAAAGAGAGAGAAGCTCTAAGGAAGAGGGAGAGGAGTTCTTGAGGGAGAGTAGATCTTCCAAGCTTGATTCCTAGAGATCAAACCGTTAGATTCGTGTTCTAAGGTTAGATTCTTGATCAATGTATGATGTTCTTTATGTTTATGTGATTGCATTGCATGATTGAATATGATTTGTAAGCCATGCATTGCTTTGAAGTTTGGTTTTAGAAAGAGAAGATGATATTCAAGTGTTCTTCAAGAAAAGTCATGTTTTGATCCGAAAGCTCATGCCAAGATTCATGTTTTCATGTTTGTTTTCATATGATCTTCAAGTATGGGTACCCAGGTCCATGTTTTCGAACTCATAGCATGAAAACCCAATTTTGTAATGAACAAGTTATGATTTTTAGCATTTATGTTCTTCATGTTCATGTTCATGTTCTTCATGTTCGTCAACCCAGATTTCCAGACTTCACTTCCCGAAGTGTAGTCGCCGAGATCATTCTTACCTAGACCTCACACTTAGGCCAAGCATCGTATCTCACCTTGGCCTACCTTGCATGATCACTTGCACCTTTGGTTTGTCTTGTATGAACCTCGGCATGTAGCTGCACGCCGAAGCCTTGGTAGCCACACCTCGGCCAGGTGGTGTGGGACCTCGGCACAGACCTGGTTGGTACCCAGCATGTCTTCCTGACATGTAAAACAGTGTTTTGATTTCCAGCATGTTTTCCCGAGATCATTTGCATGCATGTAAGACTTGTTTTAAGAAGTATGTTCAGTAGACTTTGCCATGTGTTTGTAGGACTTGGACCCTTGCCTTGATCCCGACGTCTCGAGAACTAAGTGAGTGGTATTTTTAATAAAGTTATGTTATAAGGTTTTGATAAGCTTTGTTTTGCCTTGTTTTGAAAAGTATTTGTTAAGCATGAATGATTACTCATATCCTTATGTATCAAGAATAAGTTTTGATTGCTAAGTATAAGTTCAGTTTCGGTTATCATCCTTGGGAAGTCCTTACGTGCTGGAGGACTCTAAGCTTATGCAGCACAAATTTGGAAGTTCGTACGTGCCAGGGGACTTTAAGCATAAGTGGCACAAGTCCGTACGTGCCAGGGGACTTTAAGCATAAGTGGCACAAGTCCGTACGTGCCAGGGGACTTTAAGCATAAGTGGCACAAGTCCGTACGTGCTAGGGGACTTTAAGCCTAAGTAGCACCTTTGTTTTGCCACCGACGGTCTATGAACGGGTGGGTATGTTTTGTTATAAGTTAAGCCAAGCACACGTTTTGATACAAGATATGCTAAGAATACGTTTTGGTTCAAGTTATGCTAAGCACACGTTTTGTAAGGTTTGATTGATGAATACGGTCCATCCTATGTTTTGATGCAAGTCCTGCTAAGTATGTTTCGTACAAGTTATGCTAAGAATATGTTTTGAACAAGTTATGCTAAGAATATGTTTTGAACAAGCTATGCTATAAGTATGTTTTGAAGAAGCTATGATATATGTATGTTTTGCAAGAACCTCGGGAATCATTCATTTAACCCCTTTATTACTTGTACCATTCACTGAGTATCCAAGCTCACCCTCTCTATGTATATATGTAGGTTCCAAGCTAGAAGTCGGCTACGCCGAGATGTGTGTCCTGTGCCGATGTTTTGTATGCATGTTAGGTCGGCATCAAGGATGTCGGCAACTGTGAAGATTATGTTTTAAACCTTGTACTTCCTGTATTATATTTATGTCGGCCTTTTGTGTTTAGGTCGGCAATCTTGTAATGACGTCGGCAGTTCTGTGGTTGACGTTTCTTGACTTGTATGTATTGTGTTTTGTTATGTCGGCTTGAGAAGCCCCTTTTGTCAAGATGTAATGTATATTCTATAAGTTGTAAAGTTATGTAATGATGTATGTCATTTCATTTGACTTATGCACAGCTCTTATGGACCATTTGTATTTCGAATCATTGCTCCCGCATTTGTAAGCCCCATATATTATACTCTGATTGTGTTTGATTTTGAAAGTTGGCCTTCGGTAACCACGGGTTACTGGCCATCACGGCACCATCCTACTAGGGGCGGGTTGGGGTCGTGACATAATGTTAATGTATTCTATCAACCGTCATACTCTATGACACATCGAACTGATTAGTTTTAGTTTGCCTAATCATCATGCATTGTCTACAACAATCATAGCTACCCTCCACCGATAGCCCAAAACAATTATTTCTAAACAGATAATAAGAGCTCCAATAGATAAAATCTCAATGTTCTCAAAAGTAAGCGATTAATAAATCCAACTTCACTAATCCATCTCATAATGAGCCAATTTCATTATATACAACTCAATTTCATAAATCCATAACTTACCCAAAATAATTATACCAATTAATTTATACAACAAATTAGGGTTTTCTACCCTTTTTTCCAATAATGACCCAATGGTCCATATATCAACAACCAATAACAATATCATTATTTTGAAACCCAAAATGCACATTTTAGAATCAAAATAACAAAACTCTTCTTTAACATTTTCAAACCCTAGATCCCAAAATCAAACCATTTAACAAAATGCTCAATAATATTGGTCAAAACCCATAATAGTGAGTAGGAATCCCTACCTCAAAAGTTGACACCCAACGAAGAAGATGAAGAAAACGGAAATGCTCCAAATCCTGAGATTCTTGGATCAAAAGATAGCCCTCGACGATCAACAACTTTTTTGTAAAGGCCAAAGGTTAGGAAAACACTCTAGCTAGATCAATCCTAATAGAGAAGTTAGGTTTTAGAGTGAGGTGCTCTCCAATGGCCTTTTCGGAAAAGTAAGAGAGAGAAAGGAAATCAAAAAGTGATCCAAAAAGGTGAAACCCGGTGTGATATACAAGTCTCCCCGCTCGAGCGTGGAAACCCCCGATCGAGCATCACTCACAGACTCCCGCTCGAGCAGCGGATACGCACTCCCAGCACTTTTGCAGAGCCAGGTCCCCGCTCGAGTGTCCAACTCCCCGCTCGAGCGTCACACACAAACTCCTGCTCGAGCATCCAAACTCCCGCTCGAGCGGCCAACACTACAGTGGAAATACTGGGAGGGTGATTTTCCCGCTCGAGCGCCAAAACCCTCGCTCGAGCGGAGAAGCTTCAACAAATGCCCCGCTCGAGCGTCAAAAGCTCCGCTCGAGCAGACATGCCAAAATCTGGGCAACTACTTTTGGTTTCTAAGCTCAATCAACCTGTTTCAAACTTGCCCAACACAACCCAAGACTCAAATATGAAGAGTAAAGGATGTAAACAAGACAAACACAACAACCAACTCCTTGGAACCTAAGTCCGGATACAACAATTAAAGAAAAGGGAAACCGGGATCGCTATAACCTCCCCCCCTTAAAGAATTTTGTCCCCGAAATTAAACACAATTTTTTCAAAGATAGGTTTTTCTCCATTTCCAACAATATTACAACATAATATTAAACATTCCGACCCATTACTGGTCAATCTCATCTCTTGTCAGGAGGCAATTCACATCATATATAACAACCTGCATTATCAACATGCATTCCTTTGAAATTTATCAATTTCAACTCATTTTCCACAATTTCATAACACATGCAACATTAATATCATGCTTGCATTTCCACAATTTACTTAGCATATACAATGTTAAACCAACTTCCATTTCAATGCAAGTTCCACAACTTTTCCATAAACCAAAACATTTACAATGTTTTACAACTTAAGACACACATAATGTTCTTAAAGTTCAATATTATTACAAAATTTCATTACATGATTACACATCAATAAACATGTCTGGATATTTCTCACAGACTTCCAACTCACGTTCCCAAGTGGCTTCCCCCACTCTGTGATGCTTCCACAAAAATTTTACCAAGGGAATGGTCTTGCCTCACAAGACTTGATCCCGCCTATCCAAGACCTGAACCGGTCTCTCCACATAAGAGGCATCCTCATCTACCTCCAAATCGGTCCAATCCAACACATGGGACGGATCCGGCTCGTACTTCCGAAGCATACTAACATGAAATACGTCATGCACCCCAGACAGCTGCGGTGACAAAGCTAAACGATAAGCAACCTCCCTAATCCTCTCAAGGATCTCAAAGGGACCAATAAACCGATGGGATAACTTCCCACTCTTCCCAAACCTCATCCAACCTCGCCTAGGTGATATTTTCAAGAAAACATGATCACCTACCTCAAACGCCAAAGGCCTCCGCCTACGGTCGACATAACTCTTTTGGCGACTCTAGGCTATAACAAGCCTCCTACGAATAAGCTCAACTTTCTCCGTCGTCTCCCTAACCAACTCCGGACCCAACAAAGGTGCATCACCCACCTCGGCCCAACAAACTGGAGACCTACAAGGTCGGCCATACAAGGCCTCAAACGGTGCCATACCGATGCTAGACTGGAAACTGTTGTTTTAGGCAAACTCCACCAAGGGCAAGTGCCTCTCCCACGTCCCACTAAAGTCAAGGACACAACCTCGAAGCATATCCTCAAGAATCTGAATAGTACGCTCGGACTGCCCGTCAGTCTGAGGATGATAAGCCGTACTAAAGGTCAACTTAGTGCCCAAGGCACTCTGCAAACTCTGCCACAACCTAGTAGTAAAACGAGGATCTCTATCTGAGACGATCGTCACTGGGACCCCGTGCAATCTCACTATGTCCTGAATATACAAGTCGGCAAGATGATCTACCGAATCTCTCACGCGCATAGGAATAAAGTGCGCTGACTTAGTCAACCGGTCTACAACCACCCAAATAGCATCACTACCCCACTGAGTCCTCGGAAGACCTACAACGAAGTCCATAGTGACCACTTCCACTCGGTAATAGGCAAGGGTTGCAACAAACCCGCTGGCCTCTGATGCTCGGCCTTCACTTGCTGACAAGTAAGGCACTTCGATATGAAAACAGCCACATCTCTCTTCATACCCGCCACCAAAACCAGCGACCCAAATCCCGATACATCTTAGTGCCTCCCGGATGCACCGCATGACGTGAATGGTGAAATTCTCGGAGTACTTCCTCTCGGCAAGACTCCGGCACAAACAAACGGTCTCGATATCTCACACTCTGGTCGGGATACACCGTCAAACCCTTCTCAACCTTCCCACTGGAGATCTTCTCTCGAGGGATTCTACCTCAAGGTCACCTCTCTGTGTCTCTAACACTCGAGTCACAAGTGTAGGCAGCGCAACTACAGAAAACAAGGCCGCAGCCTCAACAGATTCGCCCAGAAGCAAATCAAACTCGCCAAGTGCACCCAACATCTCCTATTCTCGGATGGCTATACAGGCTACATCACTAATGGAATTCCTACTAAGGGCATTAGCCACAACATTGGCCTTTCCAGGGTGATAGTGCAACTCGAAGTCGTAATCCTCAATAAACTCCATCCACCTCCTCTGCCTCATGTTCAAATCTCTCTGTGTAAACAGATACTTCAAACTCTTATGGTCCGTGAACACCTCGAACCTCTCACCATAAAGGTAGTGCCTTCAAATCTTTAAGGCAAAGGTCACTGCTGCTAACTCTAGGTCATGCGTAGGGTAATTCTTCTTGTGTATTTTCAACTGATGTAAGCCATAAGCTACCACTTTCCCCTCTTGCATCAACACACAACCCAAACCCTCTCGTGAGGCATCATAATAAACCACATAACCCAACCCTCTCTCCAGAATAATCAACACCGGAGCGGTGGTCAATCTAATCTTCAGCTCTTGGAACGACTTTTCACAAGTCTCACTCCACACAAACTTGACCCCTTTTCGCATCAATCTAGTCAACGGCGAAGCTAGCCTAGAGAAATCTTTCACAAACCGGCGGTAATACCCAGCTAATCCCAAAAAACTGCGGATCTCAAAAACACTCGTAGGCTGTGCCCAATCTTGCACTACCTCAACCTTGGATATATCAACAGACACCCCTTCCCCGAATACCACATGGCCTAAAAATTTGACTTCCCCTAGCCAGGACTCACACTTCCCAAACTTGGCATACAGCCTATGGGCTCTAAGCAACTCAAGCACCACTCTCAAGTGTTCCTCGTGCTCCTCCTCTGAAGGTGAATAGATAAGAATGTCGTCCACGAAAACGACTACAAAGCGATCTAGGAATTCCCGGAAGATCCGGTTCATCAAGTCCGTAAAGACTGCCGGTGCATTAGTAAGCCCAAATGGCATCACCAGAAACTCATAATGGCCATACTGCGTACGGAAAGCCGTCTTTGGAATATCCTCCTCCTTGACCCTCAACTGGTGGTAACCCGATCTCAAGTCTATCTTAGAGAAACAACGGGAACCCTTCAACTGGTCAAACAGATCATCTATACGGGGCATAGGGTACTTATTCTTGACCGTAGCCCGATTCAATTTCCGGTAGTCAATACAAAGTCTGAAGGCACCATCTTTCTTCTTAGCAAAGAGGGCCGGTGCTCCCCACGGTGAAACACTAGAGCGAACAAAGCCCTTATCTAGCAATTCCTGGAGTTGAATCTTCAACTCACTCAGCTCGGCTGGGGAAAAGCGATAAGGTGCCATAGAAATCGGCACTGTGCCGGACACTAAATCAATAGAGAACTCTATCTCTCGGTGAGGTGGAAAACTAACGAGATCCTCGGGAAAAACATCCGAATACTCACAAACCACCCTCCGCAATACAATCTGGGTCCCATCACACTCACCACTCATAAAGCTAGCAAGTAGACCACTAAGCTCACTCCGCCCTCGCGGATCATACATCGGTGGCAACACACTACCAACCCGATCCCCTAAGAAATGGAAACACTCCCCGCTCAAGGTACAAACTGTGACCCTCTGGCGGTAGCAATCAATAACAGCCCGGTATGACGATAGCCAGTCCATACCCAAAATAACATCAAAACCCTTCATGGGCATAACAACAAAGGGAAAAGGAAGCCTACGGTCGGCGACCTCTATATCACAACCTCTACATCCGTGTCTCAAAATCAATTCACCCCCAACAGGTGATACTACACAAATAGGAGATGCTAATAGTGCCAACTCCAACTCCAACACAGATGCAAATGCAGCAGATACAAAAGAATGGGACGCACCTGTATCAATCAATACACTAGCAACCGAGTTCCAAAACAGAAAGGTACCTCTCACTACTGATGGAGCCGGTACTAGGTCTTGCACGGTAACAGCATACACGCGCCCTGTAGGCCTCTGATCCACCTGCTTACCTCTAGGAGCAAAAGACTACTGCACTGATTGGGACGACGAAGCTCTCGGATTGGCCCTCGAGGCCTGCACTGACTGAGCTGGCTGATAACTCTGCGTCTGCCTAGAACCAGACGCTCCCGAAATGGTACTCAACTACGGGCAAAACCTCTTCAGGTGCCCAGGCTGACCACACTGATAGCAAGACAAAGGGTGCCCCTACCCTGACTCTGGCCCTGAGGTCTAGCTGAAGAAGAAGCAGCTCGCTGACCCCCTCCCTTCTGCGGGCAAACCGAAGACTTATGACCCAGCTGGCCACATGCAAAACAAGTCAAGCCTCCCTGACTACCTCTCCCAGATCCTGCACTCGGCACTAGAAAGGTCGATCTAGCCAAACCACCCTGAGACTGCTGAGGGTTAAAGCCCCTCTATCTCCTGCCATCGCCCTGGCCATCATGGCTTCTCTTGGAACCCTTATGCTTCTTCTCATCTTCCTCCTGCATCATAATCTTCATATGAGCTGCAGCATCCACCAAACGTCTATACTCCCGAATAAACGACCCTCCAACCCTCAACTTGAGTCCACGCCTCAACTTCTGCTCAAACTCTAAGCAACGACGTTCTTCAGACGCCACAAGTTCAGGTGCAAACCTGGACAAACTAGTAAAAGTAGCCTCAAACTCGGCCACTGACAAACCCTGCTGTTTAAGCTGGCAAAACTGTTCCCTCAGCTTCTCCCTGGCAGCTGAAGACAAGAACTTCTCCTGGAAAGCATTCACAAAAGCCTCCCATGCACCGCCAACACTGCCCTTCTCGTACTTCCACCATTGACCCGCATCTCCCTTCAGTTGGAAGGATGCCAAGGTCACCTTTAAAGTCCCATCCTCGATGCCAAGCATCTCGAATGTCTTCTCCATCTGTTCCAACCACTCGTCAGCCTTAAGTGGTTTCTTCGGATCCCCAACAAATTCGTCCGGGTTAGACCGGAAGAACTCCCTCTTCAAGAAAGAAGGCCCTGCCTCAGCAACGTGGGCTTGATCTTGATTTCCAGCTCTGAGAATACCCAAAGCTCCTGCTATTTCTCGGGCCAAGGCACTCATAGCCTGCTGACCCGCTGGCTCGGCCACATTGGCCTAACCAACCCCTTCCTGCTGTGCCGGAATATCATCCGGTAAAGGCATCTCCTGCCTACCACGCCTGCCACGCCTACCACGTCCTCGTCCTGACATCCTAATAAAGGTAACCAAGACTATTAGCACATTCACAAATGTGCCGAAGCTATAACACTCATGTCCTAATACATAGACAACTGTAATCCACTCCACGTAAGCACATAATCACGTAAGCAATTACGAATTTCATTTCCGGATAATGATAGTCCCGAGGCGTTACTAGAGTTCCGGTTAGAAACAGCATTGATCAAGTGCCTTTCCAACAAGGCTCCCAGAAACCCAAGGATCCAATCAACATCCTAGAAACTACATTCCATACCCACATAGTCACATAAGCATGTTATCAATTAAACACATAGCATATGACACTACATCTAAGTCTATATCAAGCGAGACAATCCTATTGTGATACTAATCACTTCCCACGTACCCAAAGGTGCCGTTTGGTAACACTTACGTTTTCAGTTTTCTGTTTATATTTACAAAAATTTTAAAAACTCAAATAAAAACTTGTTTAGTAAAATTTTTGATTTATAAATCAGTGGTCTCAGTTTATAAATTTGGCCAAAAAATGAAAACACAAAAAATGTGTTTCCATTTTGAGTTTTCAGTTTTTTTTTTTTTTTTTACCACCCAACACCAGCCACCATTTTCCACCACCGTCTTCCGCCACCACCACCCACCACCCACCTCCTACCACCACCCACCACCCACCTCCCACCACCACCCACCACCCACCTCCCACCACCACCCACCATCCATCTCCCACCACCACTTGCCACCACCACTCACCACCCACCTGTCACCACCACCCACCACCCGCCACCACTACCCACCAGCCACCCACCAGACACCACCCACCTGCCACCCACTCGCCACCACCACCCACCCCTTGCCGCCTTCATCACCACCACCACACCACCACCCACCACCCACCACCCACCTGCCATCCACCAGCCACCACTCGCCACTACCATCCACCGCTCGCCACCACCACCTGCCACCTACTTGCCACCACTACTCACCACCTACCTGCCACCACCATCCACCACCTGCCACCACCAGCCACCCACCACTACCAGCCACCTGTCACCCACCCGCCACCACTACCCACCACCCACCACCGCCACCATCACCCACCACTCACTCGCCACCCACCTGCCACCACCACCCACCACCTACTACCACCACCACCACCACTACCCACTCACTACCGCCTACCACCCACCACCGTCACCCACTCACCCACCCACCACCACCACCACCATCACCCACCACCCACCACCCACCCACCACCACCCACCACCCACTCGCTACCATCTACCACCCGCCACCGTCACCCACCCACCCATCCACTACCACCACCACCCACCACCACCCGTCACCCACCTGCCACCACCACCACCACCCACTCGCTATCACCTACCATCCGCCACCGTCACCCACCCACCCACCCACCCACCAACCACCACCACCACCACCACCACCCGTCACCTACCCGCTACCACCCACCTGCCACCACCACCCATCACCCGCCGCCACCACCACCACCAACCACTTGCTACCACCCGCCATCGTCACCCACCCACCCACCCACCATCACCACCCACTACCCACCCGCCACCACCTACTGCCACCGGCCATCCGTCACTCACTTGCCACCACCACCCACCACCGGTTACCACCAGCACCACCACCTACTCGCCACCACCCACCACCCGCCACCGTCACCCACCCACCTACCACCACCACCCACCACCTGCCACCACCACCCACTCGCTACTACCCACCACCCGCCACCGTCACCCACCCACTACCACTACCCACCCGTCACCACCTACCACCACCAGCTACCCACCACCCACCGTCACCACTTGCCACCACCATCTTCCGCCACCACTTGCCACCACTTGCAATTTCTCACTCTTTTTTATATTTTTAATTTTTTTTAAACATTTTGTCAATTACCAAACGCGTTTCTAGTTTATGTTTTTCTAAAAATAAACAAAAAATAAACAAAAACCAGTTTATAAAATTTTTGTAAATATAAACTGAAAACGTAAACGTTACCAAACACACCCAAAGTATTCGAACCCAGTACGCTCTGATACCAAGTTGTAATGCCCTAAAAAAAAAAAAACATAAAACCCATCACTTTAGACATGCATTGATATAAGAGAAATCAACCATTTCTATTCATCAGAGTAGTTCTTACAGCAGTATTACATGTTAACAACAAAATCAACTGCCTTACGGGCTTACAGCTTTCCAAGTCAACACTTGGTTATACAAAAGAAGAGTACTAACTCTATACAAAAGAAGCCCTTGGCTTGATATACATGTAATACAAACAAAACAAACAAAAAGAGTCTTCAACTCTCATCATCATCCAAGTTATGTCCTTGGAGGTGGCATGCTACCTGTACCTGAAAATAATGTCCCATATAGGGTGAGCCAACGCGCAGTAGAGATATGCTAAACACAGTATGAGCAGTAACTAAGACATTAGCAATTGATAAATGTTTAATTCCCATAAATCAATTCTTAATCCATTACCATTACATGGCCACTATGTTCATGTTTCATTTCATTTTTCATTTCTTATCACGTTCACAATTCACAACAACGGCTAAGAACCTGGCCAACAACTCCAAATGAAATAACAATTCATATTAAACGTTTCCCATTTCTCAATAGATAAGCATACTAGCTATATCAAAACCTCAACAGATAAGCATATAAGCTACATCAACATTTCAACAGATAAGCATATGAGCTGTATCCACACTTCAACCGATAAGCATATAAGCTATATCAACACTTCCATAGATAAGCATATGAGCTATATCAACACATTTACTGACAAGCATATGAGCTGTATCCACACTTCAACCGATAAGCATATAAGCTATATCAACACTTCCATAGATAAGCATATGAGCTATATCAACACATTTACTGACAAGCATATGAGCTGTATCAGTGGAGTCCATCCCCTATCTCCTCTCAAACAACATCCGGTTTAGAGGTCCATCCCCTATCTTCCCCTAAACCGTGGAGTACATCCCCTATCTCCTGCCACACACGCAACGTATATACACATAGGTTATATACACAATCAATCAATACATAACGTTAATGTATTCTATCAACCGTCATACTCTATGACACATCGAACTGATTAGTTTTAGTTTGCCTAATCATCATGCATTGTCTACAACAATCATAGCTACCCTCCACCGGTAGCCCAAAGCAATTATTTCTAAACAGATAATAAGAGCTCCAACAGATAAAATATCAATGTTCTCAAAAGTAAGCGATTAATAAATCCAACTTCACTAATCCATCTCATAATGAGCCAATTTCATTATATACAACTCAATTTCATAAATCCATAACTTACCCAAATTAATTATACCAATTAATTTATACAACAAATTAGGGTTTTCTACTCCTTTTTCCAATAATGACCCAATGGTCCATATATCAACAACCAACAACGATATCATTATTTTGAAACCCAAAATGCACATTTTAGAATCAAAATAACAGAACCCTCCTTTAACATTTTCAAACCCTAGATCCCAAAATCAAACCATTTAACAAAATGCTCAATAATCTAGGTCAAAACTCATAATAGTGAGTAGGAATCCCTACCTCAAAAGTTGACACCCAACGAAGAAGATGAAGAAAATGGAAATGCTCCAAATCCCGAGATTCTTGGATCAAAAGATAGCCCTCGACGATCAAAAACTTTTTTGTAAAGGCCAAAGCTTAGGAAAACACTTTAGCTAGATCAATCCTAAGAAAGAATTTAGGTTTTAGAGTGAGGTGCTCTCCAATGGCTTTTTTGGAAAAGTAAAAGAGAGAAAGGAAATCAAAAAGTGATCTAAAAAGGTGAAACCCGGTGTGATATACAAGTCGCCCCGCTCGAGCGTGGAAACCCCCGCTCGAGCGTCACTCACAGACTCCCGCTCGAGAGTCCAAACCCCCGCTCTAGTGGCGGATACGCACTCCCAGCACTTTTGCAGAGCCAGGTCCCCGCTCGAGCGTCCAACTCCCCGCTCGAGCGTCACACACAAACTCTTGCTCGAGCATCCAAACTCCCGCTCGAGCGGCCAACACTACAGTGGAAATAATTGGAGGGTGATTTTCCCGCTTGAGCGCCAAAACCCCTGCTCGAGCGGAGAAGCTACAAAAAATGTCCCGCTCGAGCGTCAAAAGCTCCGCTCGAGTGGACAGGCCAAAATCTGGGCAACTACTTTTGGTTTCTAAGCTCAATCAACCTGTTTCAAACTTGCCCAACATAACCCAAGACTCAAATATAAAGAGTAAAGGATGTAAACAAGACAAACACAACAACCAACTCCTCGGAACCTAAGTCCGGATACAACAATTAAAGAAAAGGGAAATCGGGATCGCTATATCAAGTGAGATAATAACTCACATTAAACACTTCATAATCATAACAGATACACGTTTTGGTGCTGTATCAATAACACATGATAACACTTCCAAACTTCATAATTGATACACATTTTAGTGTTGTATCATTGTCAAACAAAACACTTCCATACTTCATAAATGATACACATTTTAGTGTTGTATCAATGTCAAACAAAACACTTCCATACTTCATAAATGATACACATTTTAATGTTGTATCAATGGAGTCCATCCCCTATCTCCTCCCAAACAATATCCGGTTTAGAGGTCCATCCCCTATCTTCTCCTAAACCGTGGAGTACATCCCTTATCTCCTCCCACACAACACAATGTATATAAATACATATCATATACATAATCAAATCAATACATAAAATTCATGTATTATATCAACCGCCATATTCGATGGCATACTCATTTGATTAGTTTTAGTTTTCCTAATCATCATGCAATGTCTACAACAATTAAGACTATCCTCCACCGATAGCCCAAAGCAATTATTTCTAAACAGATAATAAATGCATCAACAGATAATTTATCAATATTTTCAAAAGTGAGCGATTAATAAATCCAACTTCACTATCCCATCTCATATTGAGCCAATTTCATTATTTTCAACTCAATTTTATATTCACATAAAAAATGTCATTAATTACATAAATGACCCAATTATACCCAAACATGGCATTTTTCTCCCTTTTTCCAATATTGATCCAAAGGTCTAAATATCATCACTAACATCAATAATCACCTTTTAGGACCCAAAACATACACATTTGAGTCCAAAAGACAAAACCCCTCTTTTTAGAAAACATAACTCAAACCCTAACTTCCCAAATATCAACCATTTATACAAATAGCTCAACATCTGTGTTAAAACGTATAAGAATGAGTAGGAATCCCTACCTCAAGAGATGAACCCAAGGAAGAAGATGAAGAAAAACAAAATTGCTCCAAACTTCAAGATTCTCGGATCAAAATGTAGCCCTCAACGATCCGCACACTTTTTACAAAGGCCAAAGCGTAAAGGAACACTTCTACTAGATCAATCCCTAGAGAGAAGTTGTGTTTTTAGAGAGAGGAGCTCTCCAATGGAGTTTTGAAAAAGGAAGAGAGAGAAAGAAAAGTGAAAAGTGATCCAAAAGGTTGAGATCCCGAAGTGATATATAGACAGGTCCGCTCGAGCGTAGAATAGGATGCTCGAGCGTCAAGCACCAAAACTGGACCCGCTCGAGTGCCAAGACACAAACACAGAACACATCCGCTCAAGCGCAAAGGGAAAGCCGCTCGAGCATAGATTTCTCCCTCCTAGTACTTTTACAAACAAACTACTACCCGCTTGAGCGCCAAGATACCCGCTCGAGCACGACCCACTCGAGCATAAGAAAATCCGCTTGAGTGTGAAAAACACACCTGCAGAAGTTTTGCAGAGGCACGAAATGCTGAGAGTGTGTAAACCCCGCTCGAGCGGATCACCTGAAAACTAGGTAACAAGATTTGAGACTTAGGCTCAACCAACTCGTTCGAAACATGCCCAATACATCCTAAAACTCAAACATGCGGAATTAAAGGATAACAACAAGATATACAACCACCAACTCCACGGAACCAAGTCCGGAGTACAACTAAATAGTAGCGGGAAAATCGGAATCACTATAACCTTCCCCCCTTAAGGAATTTTGTCCCTGAAATTAAGGACAAGTTTTTCAAAAACAAGTTTTCTCATCTCCCAACAACTTTACATTTCAAAATATAACAACTTGACGCATTACCGGTCATCTCATCTCTTTTCAAGAGGCAATTTACAACATTTTCCACAACATGCATCATAAATATGCAATCCTTGAAATTTAACAATTTCCAAAACTATGTTCCACAGTTCTATATCATATTTAACGTTCATGATATATTTCCATTTCCACTATACATTCAACATATGCAATGTTACATTAAACTTCCATTTCAAAGCAAGTTTCAAAATACTTCCATAAACCAAAACATATACAATGTTTTACAACTTAAGACATATATAATGCTCTTAAAGTCTATCAGTATTACAAAATCTCAATACATGATTATACATTAACAAACAAGTCCGGATATTTCTCACAGACCTCCAACTCACGTTCCCAAGTGGCTTCCTCCACTCCGTGATGTTTCCACAAAACCTTTACCAAGGGAATGGTCTTGCCTCGCAAGACTTGCTCCCGCCTACCCAAGACCCAAACCGGTCTCTCCTTATACGAGGTGTCCTCATCTACCTCTAAGTCGGTCCAGTCCAACACGTGCGATGGATCCGGCTCGTACTTCCGAAGCATACTAACATGAAACACGCCATGTACTCCGGATAACTGCGGCGGCAAAGCCAAACGATAAGCGACCTCCCCAATACTCTCAAGGATCTCAAAGGGATCGATAAACTGAGGGGATAACTTCCCACTCTTCCCAAACCTCATCAAACCCCGTCTAGGTGATATTTTTAGAAAGACATGATCACCCGTCTCAAATGCCAAAGGCCTCCTCCTACGGTCGGCATAACTCTTTTGGCGACTTTGGGCTGTAACAAGTCTCTTACAGATAAGCTCAACTTTCTCCGTCGTTTCCCTCACCAACTCCGGGCCCAACAAAGGTGCATCACCCACCTCGGCCCAACAAACCGGGGACCTACACGGTCGGCCATACAAGGCCTCAAACGGTGCCATACCAATACTAGACTGAAAATTGTTGTTGTAGGCAAACTCCACCAAGGGCAAGTGTCTCTCCCACGTCCCACTAAAGTCAAGGACACAACCTCGAAACATATCCTCAAGGATCTGAATAGTACGCTCGGATTGCCCATCAGTCTGAGGATGATAAGCCGTGCTAAAGGTCAATCTAGTACCCAAGGCACTCTGCAAACTCTGCCATAACCTAGCAGTAAAACGAGAATCTCTATCAGAGACGATCGACACTGGGACCCCGTGCAACCTCACTATGTCCCGAATATACAAGTCGGCAAGATGATCTATCGAATCTCTCACGCGCATAGGAATAAAGTGCGCTGACTTAGTCAACCGGTCTACAACCACCCAAATAGCATCACTACCCCGCTGAGTCCTCGGAAGACCTACAATGAAGTCCATAGTGATATGCTCTCACTTCCACTCGGTAATAGGCAAGGGTTGCAACAAACTTGCTGGCCTCTGATGCTCAGCCTTCACTTGCTGACAAGTAAGGCATTTCGATACGAAAACTGCCACATCTCTCTTCATGTCCCTCCACCAAAACTGGCGCCCCAAATCACAATACATCTTGGTGCCTCCCGGATGCACCGTAAGGCGTGAATGGTGAAACTCTCGGAGTACCTCCTCTCGGCACGACTCCGGCACAAACAATCGGTCTCAGTATCTCACACTCTGGTCGGGATACTCAGACAAACCCTTCTCAACCTTCCCACTGGAGATCTTCTCTCGGAGGGACTCTACCTCAAGGTCACCTCTCTGTGCCTCTAACACTCGAGTCACAAGTGTAGGCTGCGCAACAAGGCAGCAGCCTCAACGGATTCGCCTAGAAGCAAATCAAACTCGGTAAGTGCACCCAACATCTCCTACTCCCGGATGGCTATACAAGCTACCTCACTAATGGATTTCCTGCTAAGGGCATCGGCCACAACATTGGCCTTTCCCGGGTGATAGTGCAACTCAAAGTCGTAGTCCTCAATGAATTCCATCCACCTTCTCTGCCTCAAATTCAAGTCCCTTTGTGTAAACAGACACTTCAAACTCTTATGGTCCGAGAACACCTCGAACCTTTCACCATAAAGGTAGTGCCTCCAAATCTTTAAGGCAAAGATCACGGTTGTTAATTCTAGGTCATGTGTAGGGTAATTATTCTCGTGTATTTTCAACTGACATGAGCCATAGGCTACCACTTTCCTCTTTTGCATCAACACACAATCCAAACCTTCTCGTGAGGCATCATAATAAACCGTGTAACCCAAACCTCTCTCAGGAATAATCAAAACCGGAGCGGTGGTCAATCTAACCTTCAATTCTTGGAACGACTCTTCGCAAGTCTCACTCCATACAAATTTGACCCCTTTCCGCGTCAATCTAGTCAACGGTGAAGCTAGGCTAGAAAAATCTTTCACAAACCGGCGGTAGTACCCAGCTAATCCTAGAAAACTGCGGATCTCAAAAACACTCTTAGGCTGTGCCCAATCCTGTACTGCCTCTATCTTGGATGTATCAACAGACACTCCTTCCCCGGAAATCACATGGCCTAAGAACTTGACTTCTCCTAGCCAGAACTCACATTTCCAAAACTTAGCATACAGCCTATGGGCTCTAAGCAACTCAAGCACCACTCTCAAGTGTTCCTCGTGCTTCTCCTCCGAAGATGAATAAATCAGAATGTCGTCCACGAAGACGACTACAAAACGATCTAAGAATTCCTGGAATATCCGGTTCATCAAGTCCATAAACACTGCCGGTGCATTGGTGAGCCCAAATGGCATCACCAGGAACTCATAATGGCCATACCGCATACGGAATGCCGTCTTCGGAATATCCTCCTCCCTGACCCTCAACTGGTGGTAACCCGATCTCAAGTCTATCTTAGAGAAACAACGGGAACCCTTCAACTGGTCAAACAAATCATCTATACGAGGCATAGGGTACTTATTCTTGACCGTAGCTCGATTCAACTTCCGGTAATCGATACAAAGTCTCAAGGCACCGTCTTTCTTTTTAGCAAAGAGGGTCGGTGCTCTCTACGGAGAAACACTAGGGCGAATAAAACCCTTATCTAGCAACTCCTGGAGTTGAATCTTTAACTCACTCAACTTGGCTGGGGCAAAATAGTAAGGTGCCATAGAAATCGGCGCTGTGCCGGGCACTAAATCAATAGAGAACTCTATCTCTCGATGAGGTGGCAAACTGACAAGATCCTCAGGAAAAACATCCGAATACTTGCAAACTACTCTCGGCAACTCAACCCCGGTCTCATCACACTCACTACTCATAAGGCTAGCGAGAAGACCACTAAGCTCACTCCGCCCTTGCGGATCATACATCGGTGGCAACACACCACCAACCCGATCCCCCAAGAAATGGAAACAATCCCCGCTCAAGGTACATATTGTGACCCTCTGTCGGTAACAATCAATAACAACCCGGTATCACGATAGCTAGTCCATACCCAAGATAACATCAAAACCCGACATAGGCATAACTACAAAAGGAAATGGAAGTCGGCGATCTGCTACCTCTATATCACAACCTCTGCACCCTTGTTTCAAAATCAACTCACTCCCAACAGGTGATACAACACAAATAGGAGATGCTAACTGTGCCAACTCCAAACCCAAAACAGATGCAAATGCAGCAGATATAAAAGAATGGGATGCACCCGTATCAATCAACACATTAGCAACCAAGTTGCAAAACAAATAGGTACCTCTCACGACAGATGGAGCCGATACTAGATCCTGCGTGGTAACAGCATACACGCGCCTTATAGGCCCCTGATCTACCTGCTCACCTCTTAGAGCAAAAGACTGCTGCACAGACTGGGATGACGAAGCCCCCTGATTAGCCCTCAAGGCCTGAACTGACTGTGCGGGCCGAAAACTCTGCCTTTGCCCAGATGCACCAGATGTGCCACTCAACTGCGGGCAAAACCTCTTTAGGTGCCCCGCTTGACCACACTGGTAGCAAGAAAGTGGCTGACGTTTGCCCTGACTCTGGCTCTGAGGTCGAGCCGAAGATGAAGCTGCTCTCTGCCCTCCGCCCTTCTGCGGGCAAGCTGGAGACTTGTGGCCCAGCTGACCACATTTGTAACAAGTCACGTCTCCCTGACTGCCTCTCCCAGAGCCTGTACTCGGCACTGGAAAGGTCGATCTAGCAAAACCTCCCTGAGACTGCTGAGGGTTAGAACCCCTCTATCTCCTGCCATCACCCTGGCCATCCTGACTCCTCTTTGAGCCTTTTTGCCCCTCCTCCTCTTTCTGCATCATAATATCTATATGCGCCGCAACGTCTACAAGACGCCCATAATCTCGAGTCATAGACCTTCCAACTCTCATCTTGAGGCCACGCCTTAACTTCTTCTCAAACTCCAGACAACGACGTTCCTTAGACGCTACCAACTCAGGTGCGAACCTGGACAGACTAGTAAAAGCGGCCTCAAACTCGGCTACAGACAAACTCAGTTGCTTAAGCTGGCAAAACTGGTCCCTCAGCTTCTCTCTGGCAGATGGAGACAAGAACTTCTCCTGGAAAGCATCCACAAAAGCCTCCCAAGTGCCACCAATACGACCTCTGATGAACTTCTACCACTAACCCGTATCTCCCTTAAGCTGGAAAGATGCCAAGGTCACCTTCAAAGCCCCGTATTCGATGCCTAGCATCTCAAACGTCTTCGTCATCTGTTCCAACCACTCATCCGCCTTAAGTGGCTCCTTCGGATCCCCAACAAACTCATCCGGATTAGACCGGAAGAACTCCCTTTTCAGAAAGGAAGGCTCTGCATCAACAACCTGGGCTTGAACCAGATTCTCAGCTCTGAGAATGCCCATGGATTCCCTTAAAGCATCTGCTATCCCACGCGCTAAAGCGCCCATAGCCTGCTGACCTGCTAGCTCGGCCACATTGGCCTGACCAACTCCCTCCTATTGCGCCGGAATGTCATCCGGTATAGGCATCTCCTGCCTCCTAGGCCTACCACGCCTACCACCACGTCCTCGTCCTGACATCCTAATAAAGGTAACGAAGAACATTAGCACATTCACAAATGTGCCGAAGCTACAACACTCGTGTCCTAATGCAATGGACAACTGTAATTCTCCCACGTAAGCACATAATCACATAAGCCCTTACGAATTTCATTTCCGAATAGTGATAATCCCGAGGCGTTACTGGAGTTCCAGTTAGAAACAGCATTGATCAAGTGCATTTCCAGCAAGACTCACAGAAACCCAAGGATCCAATCAACATCTAAGAAACTAAATCCCATACCCAAGTAGTCACATAAACATATTATCACATAAGTACATAACATTACACTTAAGTCTCTAACAAGCGAGACAAACCCATTGTGCTACTAATCACTTCCCACGTACCCAAAATATTCAAACCCGGTACGCTTTGATACCAAGTTGTAACGCCCTCAAAATAAACCCCATAAATCATACATTCTTGACATGCTTAGACGTAAAAGAATAAAGCATAATTACATATCATCAGAGTATTCATTACAAAATGTATTACATGTTGACAACAAAAGTAAGTTCCCTATAGGCTTACAACTTTCCAAGTCAACACTTGGTTACAAAACGAGAGTACTAACTCAAGATACAAATTAAGCCCTTGGCTTGATATACATGTAATACAAAGAAAAACAACAAAAGTCCAACAGCCTCAAACCTTCCAAGCTACGTCCTTGGTGGTGGCATGCTACCTGTACTTGAAAATGATGTCCCATATAGGGTGAGCCAACACCCAGTAGAGATATGCTAAACATGATATAAGCAATAACTAAAACATTGGCCATTGATAAATGTTTAACTCATATAAATCAATTCATAACCCATTTCAATTACATGACCAAGTGTCCATGTTTTAATCCAGTTCTTATCCAAACTTTCAATTCATAACCCTGGCTCAAAACCTGGCCATGTACCTTAATAGAGATTTCATCTCACGTCAATGGTTCTTCCATTTCAAATGAGATAATAACTCATATTAAACACTTCATACTTCATAACAGATACACATTTTGGTGCTGTATCAATAACACATGACAACACTTCCATACTTCACAATTGATACACATTTTAGTGCTGTATCAATGTCAAACAAAACACTTCCATACTTCATAAATGATACACATTTTAGTGCTGTATCAATGTCAAACAAAACACTTCCATACTTCATAAATGATACACATTTTAATGCTGTATCAATGGAGTCTATCCCCTATCTCCTCCCAAACAATATACGGTTTAGAGGTCAATCTCCTATCTTCCCCTAAACCGTGGAGTACATCCCCTATCTCCTCCCACACAATACAATGTATATAAATACATATCATATATATAATCAAATCAATACGTAAAATTCATGTATTATATCAACCGCCATATTCGATGGCATACTCATTTGATTACATAAATAACCCAATTATACCTAAACATGGCATTTTTCTTCCTTTTTTCAATATTGACCCAAAGGTCTAAATATCATCACTAACATCAATAATCACCTTTTAAGACCCAAAACATACACATTTGAGTCCAAAGGACAAAGCCCCTCTTTTTAGAAAACAGAACTCAAACCCTAACTTCCCAAATATTAACCATTTATACAAATAGCTCAACATCTATGTTAAAGCGTATAAGAATGAGTAGGAATCCCTACCTCAAGAGATGAACCCAAGGAAGAAGATGAAGAAAAACGAAATTACTCCAAACTTTAAGATTCTCGGATCAAAATATAGCCCTCAACGATCCCCACACTTTTTACAAAGGCCAAAGGGTAAAGGAACACTCCTACTAGATCAATCCCTAGAGAGAAGTTGTGTTTTTAGAGAGAGGAGCTCTCCAATGGTGTTTTGAAAAAGGAAGAGAGAGAAAGAAAAGTGAAAAGTGATCCAAAAAGTTGAGATCCCGAAGTGAAATACAGATAGGTCCGCTCGAGCGTAGAACAGGACGCTCGAGCGTCAGGCACAAAAACTGGACCCGCTCGAGCACAAGAAGTCCCGCTCGAGCGCCAAGACACAAACACAGAACACACTCGCTCGAGCGCAAAAGGAAAGCCGCTCAAGCGTAGATTTCTCCCTCCCAGTACTTTTATAAACAATGAATTACCCGCTCGAGCACCAAGATACCCGCTCGAGCGTGAAAAACACACCTGCAGAAGTTTTGCAGAGACACGAAATGCTGAGTGTGTAAACCCCGCTTGAGCGCAATAAGACCCGCTCGAGCGGATCACCTGAAAACTGGGCAACAAGATTTAAGACTTAGGCTCAACCAACTCATTCGAAACATGCCCAATACATCATAAAACTCAAACATACGGAATTAAAGGATAACAACAAGATATACAACCACCAACTCTACGGAACCAAGTCCGGAGTACAACTAAACAATAGCAGGAAAACCAGAATCGCTATATTCACTATAATTTGAGGAGCGTCATCTCCCCTCAATTAAAAATATATAAAAATTAGAATAATAACTATTCACTAGCTATTTAAATTTTGACAAATGCTAATAGATGCCTCGTGAGTATTGTTTAACGTTATGTTTGGTTAAGAGATTTAAAAAGAGATTTAGAAAAAGAAATAAAAAAGATGTGTAAAATTAAGTAAAATGTAAGTATATTTTATTCACATTTCACCTTCCTTTTCCATCTCCCTTTCCAAATCCTCTAACCGAACATAGCGTAAGAAAAAATTTATAATACACACTTTAAAAAAGGTTTGTACTTATGCTTCAATTATGATATTTGGTTATGACATATTATAGTGTTAAATTATGACTTTGTTATAACTCATGGTGGTATTATGATTTAGTTATAATATCTTAAATTTTAGGACAAATTACATATACCCCCTTCGAGGTTTGGTAAAATTATAGATACCCCCCTGAAGGTTATATTTGCATAACAAATTAGGGGGCAAATTGTTATGAAATATAAATCTCAGGGGATAATTTGTTATGAAAATATAAACCTCAGGGGGGTATCTATAATTTTCGAAACCTCAAGGGGATATTTGTAATTTAACTAAACCTCGAGGGAGGTATATGTAATTTGTCCTAAATTTTATATTTAGTTATGATCAAAGAGATCTTTGATTATATCTCAAGAATTTGATTATGACTCATTGCAATATTAGTTATGATTTAATTATGACTTATTGTGATTGTTATTTTAGTTATGACCAAAAAGATCTTATACTTCAAATAGTGTTTGATTATGACTTATTGTGGTCCTATTAGCTATGATTGAAAATATCATAACCTGCATATAGTACATCCTGGTGAGGATTGAATATATATAATGACTCATTATTTAATATTGGAATTAAAATAAAAATTATCTTCAAAATAGATGAAAAAGTTAAAAAGTGCATTTTTAAAACATATAGGGTAAATTTTATACTCACAAAGATATAATTGCTTTTAATAAAATATCTATGTTCTGCTGGGTAGCTCGAAAATATGTTTTGCGCTTGTTGTCATACACTTAGTAAGTAAGTAAAAAAAAGAAAAAAAGAAAAAAGAAACGTATAACAATTAAAACACAAAACACATTAGAGAGGAGAGGAGAGGACCAAGCGCGGGAAACAAGAGAGCAGACGGACCGATCAACTTGGTGTTCGTCGACGACTAACTTAGGTAAGCTGCGACAGTGAAACATCTTCTCCGATGATGACCACCTATGTTCAAAATCCCTACCGCCGTGCATAGGAGATTAGGTAAGTTCCTCTTCTGATTTTTTTTGCATTTGTGATAGGTGCAAATCTATTGATTTTTGTGATGCATTTGAGATGTCTGCAATGGTCTGGGTTTGTTTTTTTTTTTTTTGTTGGTTGTATGGCCAATGTTTTGGTAGTGATGCATTCCAGGTGTTTGATGAAAGTCCACATAGAGAAATTGTAATTTTGTTAATAAAAATAGTAAATTCTAATGCATCCATATATGAAGTAGGCATTCTAGGTTTTTGTATCAATTGTGATGCATTCCAGTTTAATGAAAATAGTAAATTCTGATGGTTTGTAATTTTCTTAATGAAAATAGTAAATTCTAAGGAAAATGATTTAGAGTAAATTCTGATGCATTCTAAGGAAAATGAAAATAGTAAATTCTGATGCATTCATGTATGGAATGGTTTGTAATTTTCTTAATGAAAATAGGAAATTCTAATGCATTCTATGAAGTCAAAATTATGTTTATTGCTTGAATGTGAAGGGAATTAGTTTAAATTTGTGAAAATATGGTTTTTTTTTTTTTTCCGATTAGTGAGGCTTTTTTTGTGTACAAAATGTGAGGGGTTTTGGACGTACTTGTCATACAGTCTGGTTTGGGAGGTGAAAGAATACATGGACTGAATTTCTGTTAATACACTCTACCTTTTAACTATCTACATTTACTTACACTTTCTTTTATGTCTGTTTGTTGGTTATGTAGACTGAATTTCTGTTTCAAGTTATATGCTTCAATGGACATTGATTCAAATAATCCTTCATTGAATGGGAGTGAGGAAGTTAAAGAACCAGAAACGAATCCTTTATTTAATGAGAGTGATGAAGTTGAAGAACATAAGAAGGTGATGCTTTTTTACCTCAAAGCAAGAAGTATACGCGTTTTATGCAAAATATGCGAAACACCTTGGGTTCGCCATAGCTTATAGATCACAAAATATTGGACAAGATGGGGTAGTAAAATACTTCGGATTCGGAATTGAATGTACTCGTGCACGGAAGAGAACAAAAAGATCAGAAGTACACCCTCTGCAACCATCTTTGTCATCAAAAATTGAATGTAAAGCAAAGGTAAGAGCGACTCTTCAAAATGATGGAAGATTTAAGTTAACCACAGTTGTGCTTGAACATACGCATGACTTGATTCCTAGTGACTCGCGGCTATAGACATCCCATTTTTGACAGACCTTAAGACTCAGACGTCATCGTTTGTGCACTCGATGATTGCGCGTATTTGTGCTTGGTTTGAGTGCCCGAGGGTTTCGGCTATGCGCCTTACCTTCGAGCCTCTAAAACCTCTATGTTTTGGCCTTGTTTTTGGGCTAAACCCTGATCCCTCTTGCCTAGGGGAGGGGAAAGCCTTGCCGGCCACTTATGGCACTTGCCGGCCACTTTTCTCTCTTGTAGACCACTTGAAGTGGTCGGCCGGCCACCTTAACTGGCCGACGGCCATTTTTTCTCCTTTTTAGATATTTTCAGATTGTTTGAGCCAGTTGTGGCTCACTGAGCCATCCTCCATACACGTGTATGGAGGGATGGAAACAAGCTTTTCGCTTGTCAAGCAAGCTTTTCGCTTATCAAGCAAATATAAGGGGAGGTTCTTCCCCCTTTTCAGAGGTTCATAATTTTGGAGAAGCAAAAATTCTCTCTCTCTCTAGAATCCTCTCCTTCTCTCTCTCTCTATATATATATATTGTGCTATATTGTGCTTGAAAGTGCATTTTCTTCACATATTTGCACTAGAACACCTAGTCAAACACCACTACCTTGTTGTTGAGGTACTTGAGGGTCTTATTTGGGCTGTTACAAGTTGGTTTTTGGCTCAGAAGTTGCTGTCTTGCTGTTGTTCTTCAAGGGTAAGCTTTGTCCCCTTTTAAGCTTGTTTTTGTACACTAGTTTAGGTCACCTTTGCATGCTGTTTTGGCCTAGTTGTCAACTGCAAAAACCTCTATTTTTAAGTGTTAAAAATGTTGGTTTGAGTCCTTGTTGGAGTTAGGGGTGGTCCACCCTCTTTCATTGCTTATTTGCTAAGCTTTGTGCCATCATTTAAAGCTTTTGAAATAATCTCTTTTTGGTCCTTTAACCACTGAATTCAAGAGGAATTTCAGTGGTGGAAAGGTGGTCTTGAGGTCCAAAATGGGAGGGGGTGGTCCCCTCTCCTTATGTCTTGCTTGCATGTGTTGGTGGCTTACCAAGTGAGCATGTGTTACTCCCTTTTTGAAGCCTAGTTCAAGCTTGTTTTTGTGACTTTTTGGACCTGCTCTAACTCTGTTTTTGGCTGGTTTGGCCACTTGTTGCTTATATCTTACACTTGTAGTGTAATCTTGCTTAATAGCCTTGAATGCCTAATGTTGTAGCCTATTATTCTAGCATGTGTTGGCTCTATTCCAGCATGTTTTTGGCCTTGCTTTGACATGTTTAAGCTTTGTTTTGAGTTATCTTGGTCCCTTGAGCCTTGCTTTGTATAGCCATAGTGAAGGTAACTTCACTAGTTTTGTGTTTCAAGGCCCTTAACATGCTTTGTTTGCGTTGTTTGCATGATATGGCATCATTTGGCATGTGATTTCAAAGCATATACCTCTGTCACACTCTCACATACTTCACTTCTTCATTGCTTTTGAGGGTTGTGTATTATGCCTTGCTTGAGAGCCAATTATTGTGCATGATTTTCTCGCCTTTTAAGCTTCAATCTCAGCATGATTTAGCCTTTGTTTTGGCATGCTTTAAATCTTTTTTGAGTTGGTTTGGCCCTTTGAGGCTTGTGTTGCAAGGTTATGGTATAACCCCTTTCATTAGCTTAATGAGTTAAGTCCTTAAACATGCATTACATGAGTTGTTTGCATTGTTTTTAAGTCACTTAGCATGCTATTTCAATGCTGAAATATGTGTCATTGCACTCCATTGTTTTAAACTTTCATTCACTTTGAAAGTGGCCTTAAGCCCCTTGTTGGTTTGAGCATGAACTTGAGGCATTCATGCCTATTGGTTTTAATCCTCCCTTGAGGATTTCTACTAACCAATAGCATGATGCTTCCTTCATGCTCAAGGCACTCAAAGCTTAGGTCATCTTTCAAATTAGAGAACCTTTCACATTGAACTTAACCGGTTAATGGACTAATTGGTAAGCTCAAATGTGTAAACAAGAATTGAGCAAAGTAAAACATACCAAGATAACATATGTGTGTTGCATTGCATGTGTTTGGATCAGACGTTAATCTAAACACAAGAAATGTGGGACGTTTCATACTCAAAGTGATGAAATGTATTGCATTTCTTCGTCGCCGACACCCTTGATCATTCATGATAGGGTGGAGGCACTTTGAGTCTTATGTGCGCATTCACTAAGCTTGTACAAGCTTGGTTCTTCGGCCATCATGCATTGAGATGCTTGATTGGTGGCTTCAGAGCCAAGTACCACACTTCTTTGAGCTTGAGACATGATGATGAGGGTGGTAGTACACACATTTCTTGCCAAATACATTGTCTTGGCTCTGTTGCTTTCTGTTGCAACAAAGGCATAATTCTGGAAAGAGAAGTGGCCGGCCGGCCACTTGCACTAGCCTACCGACCACTTTCACTGGCCGGCCGGCCAGTTGAGGTAGCCTACCGACCAGTTGAGGTGGCCGGCCGGCCACCTGCAGGAGAAATTGTCCAAAGTATTCTTGTATTGAGGCAGATGCAATCTAGAAGTTCACATGATGTTCTGAGATCACCGCGAGTGCAAACAGAGGCAACTCATGGCAAGGCAATGCATTTTTGGGCGAAGCAAACCGAGCATGCATGTCTCCCTCCCCTCTAGGCCATTTTACTACTTTACTTAGCTAGTTAATTTGCCAGTTTTGTAATTAGTTAGTTAATGTGTTTAGCTAATTTAATTCATCTTTGTAATATTCTAATTAGCTTAGATTAGCTAGTTATTCAAATTCAATTTGGTTTGTAATAATTAATTAGCTAAGTTAGTTAATTAGTTGGTTTGTAATAGTTAGCTTAGCTTAGCGTAGCCAGTTAGCTTATTTATTCGGACCCTCCTACGAGAGGGCGTATTGTTGTAATAAGCGTGCGTGTGTGTGTGCATGTCTTCCAACCCCACTTCTTTCTCCCTTTTACTTAACCTCTTTCGATGGTTAGTTTAGGGCATACTTTGATTAGCATACCTTATGCTTGCATGTTTGCATCATTCATTTGTTTTGCATGCACCGAGCTCGACGCATCATTCAAACTACATCGTATTTCAATACGCTTACTTGAATACGTGTTTCAAAGCATGTTATCAAGTGTTGCATTTATATGCCATCTTAAATAGCCGAGCCTTTTAGTTGCATTTTGCATGTGTTGCGTTAGGCATCTAACATAGTTAGGATCATGCATGTTTCTAACTAGTTTTCTGTTTTAGCTTGGAGGACACTGTAAGTTTTATGCTTTAGCATACTTGCATAAGTGTGAGTGTTGCCATGATAGCATACTTTCCATGAGGCTATTTGCTTAAGTGCTTAACTATATGAATGCCTGTGGGTGGAGGCTTGATTGCCTGAATTGGGACAATTCATCAAATGCGAATTTTAAAGCCCACTTTGCGAAGTGTCAAAATCTTGTTTTCAAGCTTGCTTAAGGGTGGCAAATCCACGCTTTAGCCTACTTGCAAGTAGCACTTTCAAACCATTTTCGAAAGCAAACGTGAGTTTTTTGTTCCAATTCTCGTGATTGAGTCTATACTTGTATGCTGTGCGCATCACATAGTAAAGATAGTTAATAACCGAAATAAGAACACATGTGTTTATCAAACAACATATCATGCTTAGTAGAGGTCGATCCTTTGATCGGGCGAGCGGGGGTACTCATTGCATGACCTTTCCCTCTCATACCCAAGTTCCTGAGCCGAGGCAACTTTAGTGATGACGGACATGTGGCCTTTGGCATTAGTTAGGGTTTCCTAAATTTTCCCAAATAAAATAATTAGGTGGCGACTCTGTAATCTGGCAAAGCAGTCTATGTTTGGCACTTTTTCATTCAAAATTGATTTTCCAAAACCAATTGCTAGATTTGGACTCTTTGGTGTTTATCAGTCTCACATTGCACTTTGTTAGATTATATTCAGAACCATGACAGGAGTCCGAACTGTAGTAAGACAAATTTATCGCCTCTCCGAAAGGGGCGCGCAAAGAAAGTTGGGTCTACAGCGGCATTTGCAATGAATAAGAGGATTCTTACTCCTGTCAAGAGAAGACTCGAAATAAAAGATGAAGCAGGGATCGGGCTAGCTAGGAATTTTCATTCTATAGTTGTTGAAGCGGGGGGATATGAGGCATTAACATTTGATGAATGAGATGCAAGAAATCACATTGAGAATGCAAGAAGATTGAGGCTTGGGGTAGGAAATGTCGAATCAGTTAGACTTTATTTTCATAGGATGCAACAACAAAATTCCAACTTCTATATTGCAATTGATTTCGATGAAGATGGTCGCATGCGAAGCTTGTTTTGGGCGGATGCAAGGAGTAGGGCAGCTTACAAAGCATTTGGTGATGTTGTTTCATTTGACACAACCTATCTGACAAACAAATATGATATGTCGTTTGCTCCGTTTGTAGGAGTTAATCACCATGGTCAATCAATTTTTTTTGGTTGTGGACTGTTATGTAATAAGAACACTAAGACATTTGTGTGGCTATTTAGAGAATGGTTAAGTTGCATATCAGATACTCCCCCAATAGCTATAATAACTGACTACTGCAGAGCTATGAAAAATGCCATAGAACTTGTCTTCCCACAAGCTCGACATCGTTGGTGCTTATGGCATATAATGAAGAAAATTCTGGAGAAATTGAGAGGATATTCCCAATATGAAGCCATAAAGTTTGCTTTGCAAAATGCGGCTTATGATTTTTTCACAAAATATGAATTTGATGAAGAATGGCAAGTGATGATTGCAAGGTTCAATCTTCATGATAACGAGTGGTTGGGGGTATTATACAGTGAGCGACATAGGTGGATTCTTGCGTATGTGAAAAATATTTTTTAGGCTGTCATGTCAACTACTCAACGAAGTGAGAGTGTGAATGCATTTTTTGATGGATATGTGAACTCAAAGACAACTTTAAAGCAATTTGTTGAACAGTATGACAATGCCTTGAGAAGTAAGGTGGAGAAGGAGACCAAAACAGACTTCAAATCTCGAAACAAGTTGTATGATTGCTTAATGGTATATGAGTTTGAAAAGCAATTTCGTGCAGCCTACACTAATGCAAAATTTAAAGAAGTTCAAGTACAATTGAACCGTCTATTGTACTTTCATGTGAATCTCGTGAAAGAGGACGGCTCAGTTTGTACTTATCATGTGACGGAGGCTGTTGTCGTCGGTGATAAAATGAAGAAAGTGGAATTTGTTGTTTACTTTAATTCATCTGAAAGTCGAATCCAATATATGTGTCGGTGGTTTGAGTTTAAGGGCATTATGTGTGCCCATTCATTTACTGTGCTCATTGAGAGGTGCATATATAAGATTCCAGATACGTACATTGTGTCGAGATGGAGAAAAGATTTGGAAAGAGGGTACACATGCATTCCAACAACGTACACTAAAATCGGGGCTATTCTCAATGCAAAATTGCATGATAAATATCACAAGATGTTGGATGAAATCCTAGAAATTGCTTCCAATGATGATGGTAAACACACACTGATTGATCTTGGGTTGATAGAAATCAAGGAGAGAGTGAGAAAAGATCAATCAGGTTGTGCGAGTAATGTGCCACCTTCAAGTAGTAATGTACTACCTTCTACTAGTGATGAACGACCTTCTAATACTTTTCCCAAAAGTCTGTCTGGTCGTAGTACAACAAAAGCAATCATGGCTCGCAAGGTGCTTAGTCCTTTGGTTGCTCGACGAAGAGGCCGTCCATGTACCAGACAGAAGGTTAGCAAAGTGGATAAAATAGTCAATCGGTTGAAGGGAAATAACAAAAAACCTACGAAAGAACAGGTAAATTTGTATATGTATGATTTTTTCATATAGGAATTGTTGAAAAAAAAATTCTAAGTAAAAATATTGACTAATGTGTCTTACTATATAGGGTCGTAAGGTGCCTCAAGGTGAAACTCACAAGTTACATTTTCCATCTACAGATACCATGTAATATAGTATGTATGACCCGGTATGTGTTTGATAAAGGACTTTAAATTTTGATCTATGTTTTTATTTTTTCTTTTTTAAATGATTAATGAAATTGTGTTACTATGATCATAAGATGGCCCTAACTGAACCTTACTATTTTCCTTGCACAGATGGCACGCAACAGAGTATGTATGTACCGGTATGTATTCAATATATGATATGAAATATTATGCATTTTTTTAATTTATATATATGTTTGTGGACAATATTTATGAATTTTACTTTGACATTGAATATGCACAGGTTAGCCCAATGGACAATATTGGAAGCACATCTCTTACTGAATCAGGAATGGCGAACAACATACGCAGTCAAACTTCGACAATTGCATCAAAATTTGTTAACTTCAATGTAGATGCGAATCCAAATGGAACAATTTTTTTTAGTTTATTAGAACTACTTTGATGACTTTGGTTTGTAAACAATGGATGGTTTGTGACAATGGATGGTTTGAATTCAATGTAATTGAATTTTGTTTGTGTTAATACTGCATTTTTTTTGTTGAGGTCAATGCTGCTGCTGCATTTGTGTTGTTGCTATTGGTGTGTCACAATGGTGGCTGTTGCTGTTGTATTTGTGTTGGTTGAACTCAATGTTGCTACTGCTGCATTTTGTAGATGAATTTTGTGCAGCAGCAGCAACTATTTTCAATCCTCGGCTCCGATCTCAACAGTTTCCTTCTCTACTGCGCCATTACTGGAATTGAAGGTATTCATTCATTCATTCCCTATGTTGAATTTGTTTTTGTTTTTTGTAGCTTTGAGTCGGTTGGAGTTAGGAATTTCATGCTCTACAAGAAGCCCAAGATGGAGAATGATGCTGCCATTGATGATGAAAAGAAGATGATTGACAGGAAGGGGAATGAGAGCTGGAAATCATAGTTCAATAAATCTCTCAATCTTAAGATATCAAGCCATTGAAATTACTTCTCAAAAGTTAAAATCATACAGCATTATCATTTTAATTTTGTTCTTCTTATTGACGGTTTCTTTGATTTCTTTATGGTTTAGTTTGGATTTGGGTTTTGAGTTTTGCTATGAATAATTGTAACCATTTTATTTTCCCTTTGCAATAAAATAGAGAAGTTCTGTTTTTATTGGTTGTGTTCATCAATTTTGAATTTTATTTGTTCTTATATTTATTTGTAATGGCTTTTCTGGAGAATTGGCTATTATACTAATAGCTATTAATGGTGAAATTGCATAGAAATTGGGTTCTAGAATGTATTATTTCCTTCTGGATGTTCATGATTGGATGATTTTTTTTTATTACACTATAGAATGAAATTAAAGTAAAAAAATATCTTATCAAGTATAGTGGTCATATAAAAGGTTTTTAAAAACAAATAAATGCGAAAAAGGTGGTGAGAGTGCATATGTTTGTTCAAGTACACAACTTCAATGAATTTTGTGCAGCTGCTGCATTTGTGTTGTCACAATGGCTGCTGTTGCTGCTACATTTTTTTTTTTTTTTTTGATAAATTTTATTCATGTTCAACAGATATAGTCTCATTGAAGGCTCAAATGATGTTGAACAGATATATTGGAAGACCAAAACAAGCCTAAAACTGTTGAAAAACAGCTCCAGAACAAGTCCAGTAGCAACATAAAAAAAATTGAATTTACAATGACAACATATACCTGTGACAACATATATCCACAATCCATGCGAACACGACATTCAATTCATGACAACATTGAAGAGATAACATATATACTTGATCCATCATGTCTAGTACATCCATAATTACATCATGTCCAGTACATTGATAATTACATCCATAAAATTCCCCAAAACCTAAATGTTTAACTAATTTACATTATAAAGTACAAAATGACGCAGAATACAATCACATAATCATCGCCTTGAAATTCTTTTCCATCCTTCGAAGCCTTTTACCATGGTCATGAATTTCAGTGTCCATCTCCGAAAGCCTTGTCCTTACATCATTGAATTCCTCTGTCCTTACAGCTTTACGAAGTCCAGTATTGGAATGGATTGTGGAGGTAATGTCCTCATCATCATCGTATGCGAACTTGAAGTAATTGCAGTGTTCTTTAAAAGTCTAAAAAGCATGACAATCAATTAGTCAGATTACGCAAATAATGTTCCAAATACGAAAAAGTTTACTTCATAACACATGCTTACATATTTTAATGGGCAACACAAAGAATATACATCCTTGATTTCCATGCTCATTGGTTCGTACAATATACATTGCAGTTGTTCTCCCACAGTCACACATTCTTGGTTTTAATCTAATGTTACTATTATTCGTAGAAGAAGAAGCCATTTTAATCTGCAAAAACAATGAGAATGTAATATATATGTACAAAACATATGGGTGTGATTGCAACTTTTGCATACAAATCTAGCAATTCATTATTTACCTATTATTCTGTTCATCTAATTTGATGAGCCTGTTAATTTGCATAAACAGATGCAGAGACTCACATCTGGTGTAGTGTAATAGACCCTACTCCTTAATTGGTGTAGTGTTTTCCCCAAAATAGTATTTGAAATTCCTTTTTCTTAAATCCCTATGTTAACTTTTCATATCTTCCATAATCTCAGATGTGCTTGCTTGCTGTTAGTCAATGGAACTCTCCAAAGAAGTCATATGCATAAAAAGGGATTGCTTGCATGAATTTCATATATACTTGATTGATGACAAGGTGTGAAGCATGAATCAATGTGAATAATGAATCAGTGCTAAATAGTCAATGGAACTCTCCAAAGAAAAGGATGAGAAATTTTTGTCTTCTTCTATGAATAATGAATCAGTGCTAAAGTATTTTCAGTGGACAACAAAAACCATATATATCTCATCTTTACACCTTGCTATTATAATTTTTTAGGACATGGAAAAATTATTCTATATTCTTGGAATAATATTCAGTGTCTTTATAGCTTGCTATTGTCATGTTTGATTATACTTTCAGACATTGTATCAAATGGACTGCCCAGAACTTAGACAACAACAGGTAAAAAACTTGTATCAAACACTGCCCAGACATTGTATCAAATGGATTGCCTAGAAAATTTTTTACATGTTCAACACTGCCCAAACATTGTATAAAATGAACAGTGTTGAAAATTTTATTCATGTTCAACAGAAAATTTCACCAACAAACAAATATGTAGCAGTGAAAATCATCAAATTTTTCATTCAAACAGCAAAACATATATACATACAATACATCAGTGAGTCAGGCAAAAGGGAAAAACACAAAACCCCAATTTCTTGAATCAGGCAAAAGGGAAGAATATGAAACCCCAATTTCTTGAATCTTTAAACCCTAGTTTTGCGATGTTGAGTTTACCTAAGATTCATTTTCAATTGGTCGGTAATCCAACGTATTATAAGTTTTTGGCACTGAGAGGAGTCAGATGAGTGTAGTCGAATGAGAGGAGCATGAGATGAGAGGAGTATCCCACTGACCACCAAGTCGGAGGAGAATAATGAGAGTATGAGAACTTTCCGATGTGGAGTTGGATGAGGTAGTCGAATGGAGTCAGATGTCTGCGTCGGAGAGGTAGTCGGATGAGGAAGCGATGACAAGGTTTCAGGTAGAGAGGAGAGGAGTGAGGGGATGAGAGTGATAGGGCTTTAGGTAGAGAAGGAGAAAGTTTGAGCTCAAACTTTGGGTCTGAAGGACAGATATAGAGAAGTAGCACATGACTTCAAAGTTTTGAGCCATTTCGAGCCAAAATATTCGATCTCTAAATCATTTTCCTATATATAATTTATTTATTTTAGCCCATTTATAACACATTTGATTGCTCATTATTTTATTTTCTTTTATTTTAATTGACCAGACCTGCTCTATCGAAGGGGTATGGTCGACTAATAAAGTCTTGGTGTATAAATTGAGATCTCATGACGTAACGAGTATGATGTGATAATTAAAAAAATAATAATTAGTGTATGTATTTTAAATGTGATAATGTGTTGGATATGGCGTAACACTTTAAAAAAAAATTAAAAATTCTTTAATTTTTTTTTTCCAAATATAACATGTGATATTCCAATATAACGAGAATGATGTTACACTTCAAAAAAATTAAAAATTCATTGTGGTCCTATTAGCTATGATTGAAAATATCAGAACTTACATATAATACATTCTGTTGAGGATTGAATAAAATATAATGACTCGTTATTTGGGATTAAAATAAAAATTGTCTTCAAAGTAGATGAAAAAAGTTAAAAAGTGCAGCTTTAAAACATATAGGGTAAATTTTATAATGTAAAATTTAAACTCATAAAGAATTAATTGCTTTTAATAAAATATCTATGTCTATATATATATAATTTATTTATTTTAGCCCATTTATAACACGTTTGATTGATTGTTCATTTATTTTATTTTATTTTATTTTAATTGACAAGACCTGCTCCATCGAAGGGGTATGGTCGACTAATAAAGTCTTGGTGTATAAATTTTGAGATTTCATGATGTAACGAGTATTATGTGATAATTAAAAAAAATTAAGTGTATGTTTTTTAAATGTGATAATGTGGTGGATATGGCGTGACACTTTAAAAAAAAAATTATTGTATTTTTTCAAATATAACATGTGATACTCCAATATAACGAGTATGATGTCACATTTCAAAAAAATTAAAAATTCATTGTGGTCCTATTAGCTATGATTGAAAATATCATAACTTGCATATAGTACATCATGTTGAGGATTGAATATAATATAATGACTCATTATTTAATATTGGGATTAAAATAAAAATTGTCTTCAAAATAGATGAAAAAGTTGAAAAGGGCATTTTTAAAACATATAGGGTAAATTTTATAATGTAAAGTTTAAACTCACAAAGAACTAATCGCTTTTAATAAAATATCTATGTCTATATATATATAATTTATTTATTTTAAACCATTTATAACACGTTTGACTGATTGCTCATTTTTTATGTTATTTTATTTTATTTTAATTGACAAGACTTGCTCCATCGAAGGGGTATGGTCCACTAATAAAGTCTTGGTGTATAAATTTTGAGATCTCATGACATAACGAGTATGATGTGATAATTAAAAAAAAATTAGTGCATGTTTTTAAATGTGATAATGTGGTGGATAAGGCGTGAAACTTTAAAAAAAAATTAAAAAAAATTAAATGTATTTTTTCCAACTATAACATATGATACTCTAATACAACAAGTATGATTTCAAAAAAATTAAAAATTCATTGTGGTCCTATTAGCTATGATTGAAAATATCATAACTTATATATAGTACATCATGTTGAGGATTAAATCTAATATAATAACTTATTATTTAATATTGGGATTAAAATAAAAATTCTTTTCAAAATAGATGAAAAAGTTAAAAAGTGCATTTTTAAAACATATAGGGTAAATTTTATAATGAAAAATTTAAACTCACAGAGAATTAATTGCTTTTAATAAAATATTTATGTCTATATATATAATTTATTTATTTTAGCCCATTTGTAACACGTTTGATTGATTGCTCATTTTTTTATGTTATTTTATTTTAATTAACAAGACCTGCTCCATCGAACGGGTATATGGTCGACTAATAAAATCTTGGTGTACAAATTTTGAGATCTCATGACATAACGAGTTTTATGTGATAATTAAAAAAAATTTAGTGTATGTTTTTTAAATGTGATAATGTGATAGATATGGCGTGATACTTTAAAAAAAATTAAAAATTCTTTAATATATTTTTTTCCAAATATAACATGTGATACTTCAATATAACGAGTACGATGTTACACTTCAAAAAAATTAAAAATTTATTAGTGCACTTTTTTTAAACGTAACATTTGACACTTCAAAAAAAATTAAAAATTATGATGTGAAACTCTAAAAAATTAACAACTCCTTAGTGTACTTTTTTAAAATGTGACACGTGATTCTCCAAGGTGACGGATATGATGTGACATTTTAAAAAACTTAAAAACTCTTAACACTCTAGCGTGACGGGTATGATATAACACTAAAAAACTCATTATACATCTAAAATAACTAAATGGATTATAAAAAAAAAATTATATAAGATTATATAGGTTACAAGTTTAAAATATGAGATTTATTGATCAATCTCCATATAAAACATGTAAGGTAAATTATATAATGTAAATTTAAACTTACACAAAGAATTAGTTGCTTTTAATTATATATATATAATTTATTTGTTTTATCCCATTTATAACACGATTGATTGATTAATAATTTTTTATTTTATTTTATTTTATTTTATTTTAATTGAAAAGACCTGCCCCATTTAAGGGGTGTGGTGAACTAGTAAAGTTTTAGAATATAAATTTTGAGATCTTAAATTTGACTCTTCTTCTTGGAGTCGGTCATCAAAATAGTAACATTTATAATTGATACGACAATTTTTTTAAACCTTAACTAATTATACCAATAACAAAATTTAAGAATGATCTCTAAAATCTCGGCCACTTAAAATTTAAGGTCACCCCTAAGTGCAACACGATTATCTCCCATGAGGACATGAGAGACAAAGGAGATAAGTACACCAAGAACAATTTGTCACTTAAAGTAACAATTGCACAATCACTAAAAAGCAATTGCACTATCACTGAAAAGTAGCAATTACACAATCACTAAAAGACAATTGCAAAAAGTAAAAACGAGTGATTCGAATTTATCTCAAATGAGCATGTGGTTGAGACTTATTTTAGGAAGTGAATTTTTTTTATTTATTAATTTTTTTAAAATATAAAAAAAAATAAAAGTGTTATAATCCAAATAAATTAATAAGTTGACTTTTTTGTAATTGTCAAAATAAGCCTGCGATTAAATTTGTCTAGTATGAAATCTATTTGTAAAATAAATATGAATTATAAGATAATAATTCTAAATAAATTCCAAGTAGTCGAATCTAAATTTATAGTATTATTACAAAAATAATTATCATTTTTACCACTTCTTATTATATAACACTCTAATCTAGTAAAATTTAGAAGTGTTAAGATGGTTAAAAATTGATTTTTTTAACTTTTTAATTTTTTTTTTATATGAAAAGTGATATAATCAAAAATTAATTAAAAATTAACTTTTAACTTTTAACTTTTAACTTTTAACCCATGTCTCCAAATGACCCCTTAATATCTTGAATTTGGTTTGTTTACCGTGCTGTCCTGAACTTTTTATATTCAATTACCTTGAAATTGGAAATTGGTTTGTTGGTGAAGATCCTGTTGTGCTTTATTTTTTATTCATCTATTGTTGCACCTGCAGGGAATGGGGGATGCTGCGGGCCTATGCGGTGCCGTTTTGCAAGGGATGGGAGATGCTGCTGCACAGCAGCTACTACTGCGCGCCTTTGCGGTGCCATTTTGACCAAACTCAAGGCATTCATGTCCTTGCCTGCGTTAAATAAAAAAAAAACTATCCTTTTGCCTTTTCATTTTAAACATTATATTTCTATTATAAATTGTCTTCTATTTAAAGTAACGGAATATTTTAATTTATTATTTTAAAGTTAATTTAATGATTAAAAAAAAATATTTAATTTTTAAAACATTTCAATTTTGAGGTAGTTGTAAGGACATCCTTACTAGTTTACTTATATTTTATTCTAAAATATTATTAAAAAATTCATTTTTTATTATAGAAATCACTTTTTCATTTATTTCTCCAAATAAATTCTTTATTCTTTATCTATTTTATTAACAAACTCTTTATTTTTCTCTATTCTATTAAAATATAATTTTTAATTATATAAATACAAATCATAAATATGTACTGTAATTCTTAAATAATGCATATCTATATATATATATATAATGGAGCTATAGGGAGTCATTATAGCAAATATTAGTTTAGGATGACTTATAAGGAAGCTGATGGTGTGGTATAAGGGAGTTTCAACCACCTAAAATAAGTAAAGAAATGATTTAGGGGGTGGGGCGAGGATGCTCTAATGCCCTCCAATAGAAATAATCTTGCTAATACAGTGTTTGTTAAAAAAAAACTACATAATAACAAAAAAAATTATAATTTTAATACATATTTCACATTTATATGTAGTTTTAAAGGAAAATTATTGAAACATCTCTCTCTAAATTTGTGTAGTAGGAGAGGTCTAAGATACTTTTTTTTATTCGCTAAGATTCTTCAACATTTTCATAGAGAAAATTCAACTCAGAAAAATTTTCGCCCTGGCTTAGAGAAATTTCAAAATTTCTCTATGAAATTAGAGAAATTTCTTTATAAAAATTGAAATTTCTCTAAGTCGGGGCAAAATTTCTCTAAGTCGTGTAAAATTTTTCTGAGTTAAATTTTCTTTGTAAAAATGTTAAAAGACATTAACTGCTATGAAAATATTATATGTCTTTTATTTTATAAAATCTTAATATCAGGAACTCAAAAAAAATTCTCCTATTTTTTCCACATCCCAAATCCATTTCTCTCAGTTTGATTAGGGGTATAAAAATGGCCCGTGGCTTGTGAGCGGTCCAAAGCCCGCCGCGGCCCGGGGTGGGCCCGTTTAGGCCCAAGCCCAGTCCGAGGCCTTGGGCCTAGGCTTGGGCCATCGTTTTGAAGCCTGGCTTGGCTCGCTTGGCACGGCCCATCGGCCTGCTCAAGACCCACTCAAAAGTCCGGCCCGAGGCTCGGCCCACCTGAGGCCTAGTGTTATTTTTAATGAAAAATAATAAAAGTTTGGTGAAAAAAAATAAAAAAACGAGCCGGGCCCACTATAATAAATTTTGTTATGTCCATTATTTGATTGAAGAAATTTAGCAGCGTCCTAATATGTTGTTTATATTGTCGCATTTGGTCATTTATGTGCTATATATTTAACTTACTTTTCTTTCAAGATTTTCATATACTCAAAGAATTGTCAATTTTGTGAAACTAATAAATAAAATTTTCAGGGCGATAAACATTAAAATTGAAAATTTCTAATTTCACATGGCAACCTGGAAAGCCATGATTATACATATTGATCACATTGTTGAATTTTCTTGGATAACTCTTGAGAGGGAGATTCATAATCTGGCTTTGGTCCGCGGTAGAGGCTGGACAGAAAAGAGGTCCGACCGCGTTTGGGCTGACCTAGCTTGGGTTAATCCAGAGTTGGTTTGCTCGGTTAAGGTCCAAGCCCATTCGGCTGAGATGATCGTCCATCAACCCGGGCTTATTGGTCGCACATGTAGCTCGGCGGAAAGGTCTCCCTTGGACCGGCCTAACATGTCTGGAGCTCGTCCGTACTGGAATGCCACGAAGCTCGATTTTGATGAAGCTCGGCGAGTGGCACTGTTGGGCTCGTTAAGTAGCTCGGTCGAAGGAGACCAAGATAATTCCTCCGAGCTACCCTTTCTCGCCGATGCCAACTGGCGGTTTGGTTAGGTGGTGCTTAGCTAAATTTACGCTGACAGATGGGAGAGTAGCTCCACATGTCAATAAGCGAATGGATGCAGAGGTGAGCGCATAAAGTATATAAGCATGACTGTGCCCCCAATGCTAGGGATGGAAAATCATTTGGTAAGAGAAACTTAACATTCATTGAACTCTCTTCCCCTCTCTCTCTCTCTCTCTCTCTCTATCTCTGAGTGTGTGCTAACTTGACCGTTGGAGGGATTTTCCGGCAACACACCGCCGGGTAGCTCACCGCCGTTGTGTTTCTAGGTTGAATGGATAGACTTGGAGTATGGACACAAGGAGTACGGACAGCGACGAATATCTCCTCCACGTACAATTGGCGCCGTCTGTGGGAATCTTTTGCAGACATAACCTTGTCCTCCATGCTCATCTGATCGCCTTCCATGGCGAACAACGACGAAATACCATTGTCTGCTATTGACGGTGTTACCCCGGAGTCAGCCATACGAAAAGACGGACTCCCCACCGTTCAGAACATGGCGGACCTAGAGACTTCCCCAGGAGGACTTCTAAGAGATGCGCGAGATAAGCGCACCAGAAGTTTTGGTCACTCACGGAGCTCGGACGGACACCGGTGGCGAAGAGAATCGCACGCTAGACGTCTGGAGCACAAGTTAAGGCACCAAGACACTGTCATCTGGAGAATGGCGGCAGAGATGGAGGCTCTCAAACAGCAGGTCAAAAGGAAGGGTGTTGCTGGAGTGAGAGACCACAGTGAGCGCACCCAACAACGCCGCTCAGACAGCCAGAGCCAACGGCACACCCCCTCCCTTTTTATCACCAGAAGCTATAGGGTTGGAGACTCAGACACGCCTGTAGAGAAGTTTAGTGTGCAAGATAGTACCTACCATCCCTCGCGTCCGGCGACGACGTCGAGATATTTCTACTCCGTTCGTTCAGAGGACTTGCAGGTTGTCTTGAAGGAACGGGCTCGCCGGCGGGAGACTCAAAGGGTGCCGGCGCTCTAGCGGCTATCTTACGGGGGTCACGCCAGTGAGGAGGTCATAATGCCACCGCCCCGCTCAACCGTGCCTGTCTCTCTGGACACAGATTTGGTGAGACTGAACGCCACCCCCTTCTCCCTTGAGATAGAAACCACACCGCTCCCAACGGGCTTTCACCAGCCCAAGTTTACGCTTTATGACGGAAAAACCGATCCGTACATACATGTAAGCCACTTTCGGCAGGTCATGGCCGAACACAGGCGTAATGACGCTCTCATGTGCCTTATTTTCCCATCGAGTTTGGGCGAGTTGGGCTTGAAATGGTTTGAGAGACTGCCGGAGGAAAGCATCGAAAGGTGGCAGCAGTTGGCGGAAGCATTCGTGATTCGTTTCAAAACTAACACCAAAACACCAAAGGAAGTGGACCACCTTCTCAGTGTCAAGATGGAGTTGAGTGACACCCTTAAGGCATATAACTCCAGGTACTGGAAAACCTTCAATGAGATCCTAGATTGCCCGATCAACCTGGCGATCACCCAATATAAGTGCGGTCTCCCGGTCGGACATAGGCTGAGGGACTCACTTACAATGAACCCACCGACGTCCATGGGGCAACTAATGCAACGCATCAACGAGCACATTCGAGCAGAGGATGATGCGGCGGCGTCCACCGCGAAGACAAATTAGGTGGCAACAGACAAAAGGGCGGCTGGCAAGGTACACGCGGTCGGACATGAGACTAACCGTCCAAATGATCGCACCTAGAAATTTGACTGTGGACCAAATCATAGAAACCAGGGTAGAGGTTGCCGCAATGACCGAGCAGAATATCCCCTCGATGACGCAGCTGATGCTAACAGAAGGTTGAATGCTCGGAGGCACCACCACGGTATTCAAGATTCCAATCTATCGTATACTTAGTGAAATCCGCGACGAAGATTACATCCAGTTTCCTGCTAAGTTCGGCGATGCGCAAAAGGGCTTCAATCCGCGGTACCGGTGCACATATCATAGGGAGCGAGGACACCGGACAGAGGACTATTTGCCTTTGAAGCAACACTTGGAGGAGGTAGTAGCAGCCAGTCACTTAGACCTTTACATTGATGGGGGAGTTAGAGCCGCGCATCCCACCCCGACTGATCCGAGTGGTTCGGACGACTTAGAGGCGCCTCCTCAAGGAGTGGTCAATGTGATCCACGGCATAGTGGAGCCGACACGTGTATGCGAGCTCCGAGGAATGATCAAAAAGGCAAAACATATGAGGGAAGTTTTGTCAGTCTAGCCCGCGATCAAAAGGAGGAAGATCGAGGAGAAAGATGTGATTAGTTTCTTAACTAGGGACCTAGAGCGCATTCAAATGCCGCACAACGACGCTCTAGTAGTCACCCTCTGCATTAGAGACTTCGATGTCAAGTGCATCTTGATTGACCAAGGAAGCTCGGTTGAGATTATGTACTACAACGCGTTCAAGCAACTCAAACTCCGGGATACAGACTTGGCTCCGGCAACTTCGCCACTAGTTGGTTTCAACTCACAACCAGAGTGGCCTATGGGAAAGATAATCTTACCAGTGAAAGCCGGAACCGTTGTCAAGCAGGTGTAGTTCTGGGTATAGAAAGTGTCGTCCACATATAACCTGATCTTAGGTAGGGGATGGCTTCATGCTATGCAAGCGGTAGCGTTAACTTACTACCAGGTTATGAGGTTCCCCTCGGCTATGGGGGAAGTTGAGGAAATTTGGGGCGATCAAGTCATGTCGAAACAATGTTTCGTGGCAGTGAACGGGAGCCGAGTTGCCAAAGGCTTCGTACAAATGATTGAAGGTCCGAAAGACCAAAGTATCCTTGATGATGTGGGCACCAAGGCCGAGGACAAGGCTGTTGAAGAATTGATGGAAGTGCGGATTGACGCCGAAAGTCCAAACAAGTTCTTTTTGCTAGGGTCAAGCCTAACCACCCAAGAAAGGACCAAGATAGTAGATTTTTTGATGACAAATATCGAAGTCTTCGCATGGACACCGTACGACATGCCTGGCGTTGATTCAAGCTTTATTTGTCACCAACTTAATGTTTTCCCGGATGCACGCCCTGTCATTCAAAGAACGAGGAGATCAGCTCTTCATCACGCCGAGGTACTCACGGAGGAAGTGAGGAACCTGCTAGAAGCACGGGCTATCCAGGAAGTGCACTACCCTCGGTGGGTTTCAAACACGGTCGTAGTACCCAAGAAGAATGGGAAGTGGCGAGTTTGCGTTGATTACAAGACTGTCAACTGAGCTTGCCCTAAAGACAGCTTTCCTCTACCTAGAATAGACCAGCTGGTGGATCTTACGGCCGGGCATAACAGGCTCAGTTTTTTGGACGCTTATCGTGGTTATCACCAGATCGCCATGCATGGCCTCGACCGCGAGATAACCTCTTTCACCACCCCAAGGGGACTATTCTGCTATCGAGTCACGCTTTTTGGTTTGAAGAACGCCGGGGCGACTTTTCAAAGGATGGTGACCAAAATGTTCGCTCCTCTGCTAGGCCGAACAATGGAGGCTTACATCGATGACATCTTGGTCAAAAGCAGGCATCAGGCTGACCACTTATCTGACCTAGCCGAGATGTTCGCCATTCTTAAATAGCACAAGCTACGCCTGAATGTGTCAAAGTGTGCCTTCGGCATGGGATCCGGGAAATTCCTAGGCTTCCTAGTCACAAACCGAGGCATCGAGGCGGACTCCACACAAATCAAAGCCATATAAGGATTAAAGCAGCCCAACTCGGCAAAGGACGTGCAGCATCTGGCCGGTATGGCTGTTGCGCTTAATCGATTTATAAGCCGGTCATCAGATCGCTGCCGCCCTTTCTTTTGAGCCTTGAAGTCCAAGTTTTCATGGGATGAGGAATGTGACAGGGCTTTGGCCGAGCTCAAGGCGTATTTGTCTTTTGCCCCATTATTGGTGACTCCCAAGCCCGGCAAAGAACTCTACCTTTATTTGGCAATTTCTCAGCATGCAGTTAGTGCGGTGCTTGTCCGGTCAGAAGGTATCTAGCATTTCCCTATCTTTTATGTGAGCAAAACCTTGCTACCGACAGAGTCGAGGTATTTGCCGCTGGAAAAACTTGCTTTGGCATTGATGATGGCCTCCAAGAAATTGACGCACTACTTTCATGCTCACACAATCGTCGTGTTGACTGAATTCTCCCTCAAAGCCTTGTTTGAGCGGGCGGATTTCTCCGGTCGAATCCTAAAGTGGGCAGTCGAATTGGGACAATTTGACATCAAGTTTCAACCCCGAACGGCCATAAAAGCACAAGCATTGGCAGATTTTGTTGTTGAATTCTCGCCTGGAATTCACCAAGTATGCCCAGTGGATCTCACCACGGTAGCCGAGGAGGCAAATGACGGCTCAACGGAAATTGCACAACAGGGTGATGTTGGCGACGTGGAACTTGCGCGCCTATCCATAGAAGCTCCAGTCAGAATAGTACTTCAGCCCGGCAATGCGACGACGGACTTGGGAATAACAGACGAACCTGTTGGGTCCAGTGCCGCATCGCCGAGGCGAGATAAAGTGGAACCGAACAGCAACGAACCTGAAACTGAACAGCCGAGCGATTGTGATCTCATCAACTTTCAAGCCTCCCAGGACCCCTCAGAGTGTTGGAAACACTTCGTCGGTGAAATATGGAAACTTTTTGTAGATGGAGCCTTAAATCGTCACGGCGCCGAGCTGGGCATAGTTTTAATCTCGCCAGATGGTCTGACCATCAAACACTTTATCACACTCGGATTCCCTGCATCCAACAATGAGGCTGAGTACGAGGCGCTATTGGCCGGGCTTAAGAGCGCGCTCCAGTTGCGCGCATCCAAGCTGATGGTTTACAGTGACTCCCAACTTGTTGTCAACCAAGTGTCTGGGGTCTACGAAGCCAAAGATGACAGAATGGCCAAGTACCAAGCTCTGGTAAGAGAACACATCAAGCGATTCCAGGCAATAAGGGTCCAACAAATTGGTCGGGAAGAAAACGGCCGTGCGGATGAGTTAGCTGGTCTAGCTTCCACGGTCGACAGTTCATCTCCCAATCCTCTCCTAATTGAGTTTTTTTCCAAGGCCTAGTATTAAGGAACCCGAGCAGACAAAAGTACTGTGCACCGAGCTTGGCCCTTCTTGGATGGACCCTATTATCCTTTTCTTGAAAGAACGGACCCTTCCGGCCGATAAAAAGGAAGCGTTTAAGGCCTGGGTGAAGTTAGAGTGGTTTTGGCTCTCTCTATCTAGCGCTTTATACAAGAAGTCATTCACCGGTCCTTACCTCAAGTGTGTACATCCAAACAGCGTGGAAGCTTTCCTGTACGAGATTCATGAAGGCATATGCGGAAGTCACATTGGGGGAAGATCTTTGGCCTACCGAGCTATCTCGCAAGGATATTGGTGGCCATGCATGCAAGCGGACACTCAGAAATATGTTACAAAATGTGAGAAGTGCCAGAAGTTCGCCCACCAAATTCACCAGCGGCCAGAGAACTTCTTCCCCTCACAAGCCCTTGGCCTTTTGCGATGTGGGGGCTGGACATAGTGGGACTACTCCCAACGGCACCAGGCAACCGGAAGTTCTTCATTGCGGCTACGGATTACTTCACCAAATGGGTTGAAGCTGAGCCCTTAGCGACTATCAAGGAGAAAGACGTCAAACGGTTTGTCTGGCAGAATGTGATAACGCGGTTTGGTGTCACTAAGATTCTGATTTCTGATAATGGCACCCAATTTGACGGGCGCTTATTTAGAGGATTTTGTGAGGAATTGAAGTTCTAATTCTACAACTTCACTTTGGCTTACCCGTAGTCTAACGGCCAAGCTGGAGCTTCTAACAAGACCATTTTAGATGGGTTGAAGAAGAGATTGGAGAAGACCGAAGACAAATGGGCTGAAAAGCTCCCTAGTGTCCTCTAGGCATATCGAACAACCCCGAGACGGTCGACCGGGGAAACCCCTTTTGCCTTGGCATATGGCATGGAGGTGGTCATCCCATTGGAAATCGGCATGCCCACCCTCCGCAGCGAAAGTTTTGAGCCCGAACTGAACTCTGAAGCCATCGCCCTGGAATTGGACCTAGCTGACGAGCATCGAAACAAAGCTCTAATCCATGTGGTCGCATACCAACAAGAGCTGTCTAGAAAATACAACAAAACGGTGCACCCCAGACTATTCAAAGTCGGGGATTGGGTTTGAAGGAAGGTGATGGCAACACACTGGTGCCGGGCGAAGGCAAACTAGGGGTAAACTGGGAAGGGCCTTACAGGATAATCGGTCTGGCGGGCAAAGGGGCATACCACTTAGAAGATTTGGAAGGCAAAGGCGTACCCTGGCCATAGAATGTGGCCAACCTCAAACTGTACTATTTTTAGTATTTATCGTTCTTATGTAATTTTTTGTGGAAGGATTTGTTCTCCCTACACTTCTGAATGTCATACTCTTTTTGTCAATGTAATAGAAGTGAAGTATCTTTGCTGAAACAATTTGTTGTTTTCGAAATAATATGGTGACTACGGGGCCTACTCTTGTGTTTTAACCGAGATGATTTACCCTGGCTAACAGAGTTGGTGATTTGCCAACTCAAGGGCTCCAGCCGAGATGACTTGCCCCGGCTAGAAGAGTTGGTGATTGCCAAACTAGTGTGTTATAGCCGAGATGATTTACCCCGGCTAAAACAGTTGGTGATTTTCCAAACTTAAAGGAATTTTTTCTGTTTAGGAACTTTGTTCTATTTAAAGTAATGTAGTACATGGCTAAATGAGTTGATGATTTACTGAACTCTGAAGTTTCAGCCGAGATGATTTACTCCGGCTAAATGAGTTGATGATTTGCTCAACTCTGAGGTTGCAGCCGAGATGATTTACTCCAGCTAAAGGAGTTGATGATTTGCTTAACTCTGAAGTTTCAGCCGAGATGATTTACTCCGGCTAAAATGAGTTGATGATTTACTCAACTCTGAGGTTTCAGCAGAGATGATTTACTCCGGCTAAAGGAGTTGATGATTTGCTCAACTCTGAAGTTTCAGCCTAGATGCTTTACTCCGGCTAAATGAGTTGATTTGCTTAACTTTGAGGTTCCAGCCGAGATGATTTACTTCGGCTAAAAGAGTTGAGGTATTGCTCAACTCAAGGCTCTAGACGAGATGATTTACTTCGGCCAAAGGAGTTGATGTTTTGCTCAACTCAAGGCTCTAGCCGAAATGATTTACTCTAGCTAAAGGGGTTGCGGTATTGCTCAACTAAAGGCTCTAGCCGAGATGATTTACTTCGGCTAAAGGAGTTAATGTTTTGCTCAACTCAAGGCTCTAGCCGAGATGATTTACTCCGACTAAAGGGCTTAAGGTATTGCTCAACTCAAGGCTCTAGCTAAGACGATTTACTCCGGCTAAAGGGGTTGAGGCATTGCTCAACTCAAGGCTCTAGCCGAGATGCTTTATCCCGGCTAAAGGAGTTGAGGTATTGCTCAACTCAAGGCTCTAGCTGTAACAACCCTCGTTACTATTTACCGATAAACACCGATTACTGCTAAACTGAGACTGATTATGACTGATAATTGAACTGATTAAAATACTGAACTGACTGACTGAAATCTGAAACTGACTGATTGAGTATATCTGTTTGAATTGTATTATATCTGTTTGACTGTTTATTATCTGTTCATGTTTTTATGTTTAAACTACAAATTGAAGGCCTTATCGGCGGCCAAACCAGAAATTGATTGATGTTTTAGGATCATTGGAATTTATGTGAATTTATGGTGTAATTATCTGAAATGTGATTTAGTACGATTAAATTAGATTAAATAAAGCTAATCAAAGAGTTAGGCTTAATTACCTTAATGCCATCTAGTGGGACCTTTGTTTATTCATGTGTTGAGCCTTATTACATGACAACAAAACATTTCTTCTCCCATTTCTTGCACACAACCGACCAAGAGAGTGAGAGTGAGGGAATTGAGTTCATTTTTGTGGAGTTGCTTGAAATCTTGAAGAATTGAAAGCTTAAGTGCATAATTGAGCCTCTAGCCTTGTGATTGAAGACTTAGGTAAGAAAATTCAACCACTTAATTGTGTCTTTAAGTTGAATCTTGCATGGTTTATGTCAAATTGGGGAGCTAAGTCATGATTTAGTTCTAACATGTTGAATTAGAGCTTAATGGTTGCATGCATGTGCATATCTCTCATTTTTGGAGGTTGTTCTTCATAAATTCCCACATGTATGTTCATGTTATTGTTAAGGACCATGATTTCATCTTGAATTTGAAAGAATGAGCTCATTTGAGCAAGCATTGAAGCTTTAAATTGGTTTGAATTCATGCATGTTTGCATGTTCCTCATGTTCATGAAAATTGGTTTGAATTTGGATTTAATTAAACTACCCTTGGGCTTTGATTTTTCAAATTGATCTTTGAAACATATAATATCATGTGTTTACAAGTGTTTTCCAGGTTTTCAGCCCAAGAGGATCGAAAATTATGCATCAAAAACTTGGTTTTTGGCTTGGAGGTGCAATCTGGATTTTCCAGATTTTTGACTTCCGCTTGAGCGGGGGAAGTCGCGCTCGAGCTGGGAAGTCGAGCTCCTAGCATCTCTCACTGTTTTACAGTCCGCTCGAGCGGAGTATTGCACGCTCAAGCGGAGGCATGTGTGTCACACTCGAGCGGACGTCGAGCGTCCATTGAGCGAAGATTTCACCTATCCAGTACTTTTACAGTACGCTCGAGCGGAGTATTTGACGCTCGAGCGTGTACCTTTGTTGGATGTCTGTTCGAGCGGGGAAACCTGCGCTCGAACGGGACTCTGTTTTTCTAAAAATTTTGAAACTATTTTCTGTGCACATCTTTGCATCCTCATCCCATCCTAGGCATTCTTAGGCCTAGTTTAAGACATCTTAATGAGGATATAGATGTAGAACACACCGAGGCAATTAGGGATTAAGTTATTTTCTTTTCCAACTGTGTAACTTAGTGTGTGTTCAATCTGTTAACTGTGTAGGGTTGGCTTCCGAGGAGCCGCTCTAGCTTACTGTAGCCCAGAACTCTGTGAGTAACAACTGTGTAAAGATATGTTCAAAAATGATTATCTTCTGAAGAATTGAACTGAACTGTTTCTGAACTGCTACTGTTAATTGAATGAATGTATGTCCTATATTCTGAACTGTATTGTGGCATCCTTAGCAACTACTGTTACTGACTGTTACTGTTACTGTTACAGAGATCTCTGTCGGTTCCCTTGTTGGAACCACTACTGTTTACTGAGTGATGGTCATCATTTATTGTTTGTTCTTTTAAGACCTACTGTTTACTGTACTATTATGCTAATGGATGTACCACATATGACTGAATGACTGATATACTGAATCAATGAAATGTTTTCATTACTGTAAGGACATTCATTCTTGACCCCTTTACGCATTGTGTTATTCACTAGGCTTTAGCTCACTCCTCATATATATATGTAGGTGTACAGGCACCAGACCGCAGCTAGAAGCGTCAGGGTAAACTCCAGTTTTGTCATGCCAACTACTGTGCCTCACTGCGAGGTTCCGAGCCTGTCAAGTTACGGCTTAGGGGTGTTTTATTTCCTCATCTGTTTCTGTAACTGTCCTGTATAACTGTATAGACTGATAGCACTGTACTGTACTGTTAAATAGGGATTATGTCCCTGTTCTGAATGATTGTCAATATTGTACATATTGTTCTGTACTGAATGTATATATGCATAAAAAGTCTTTTTGCATACAAATTGTCACAGCTCATTGGACATTGTTTACTTACTGTATTGGCTTCCGCCAGGCCCCTGTACTCTGTTTTACTGTATTACTGTTAAGCAGGCCTTCGGTAATCTCGGATTACTGGCCGGTTACAGTGCTAAACCTATAGGGGCGGGTTTGGATCGTGACAGAGTGGTATCAGAGCGATACTTACCACGAGTTATACCGCACACACGTGTCCAAATGAGCTATAGGATGTCCTAGAAAAGTGATTAGGGCATTACATGAGCATGATAAGTGTGTGGTGACTGAATATATGCTAATGTGTTAATCTGTTTAAACAAATGACTACCAATGTGATAAACTATTTAAGTATGCAACTGCTTATGTTTAAAACTGTTATAACTGCCTATAGTGAAATGGATAATGCAAGAACTGCAAATGAATCTAAATCCTCATTCTCTGAGGCAAGAATGGCAAGACTGGAAAGAATGATGGAACTAATAACTGAAAGACTATATCAACAACAAAATCAACAGCCCTCACCTTCTCCTCCTCCGGTACAGCCGGAACAGAATGTGAATGTTAATGATGGGGACATAATTGCTCTCACCCAAAAGTTCAGCAAAATGAAACTGCCATCCTTTCAGGGAGGCCTTGAACCGCTAAAAGCTGAAGCATGGGTTCTTGAGACTGAAATGTTATTTGAAGTGTTTCCATGCTCTGAAGCACATAAAGTACTGTTAGCTACCTTCACATTGCAGGAAGAAACTAGAAGGTGGTGGATGCTTATCTGTGATGACAACACTGTAATGACTTGGGCTCAGTTCAAAGGAGCCTTCTTTGAAAAGTACTTCCCTCAGTGTGTCAGGGACATAAAAGTAACTGAATTTGAACAGCTGAAACAGGGCACAATGTCCGTTGCTGAATATGAAACAAAGTTTACTGAACTTGCTAGATATGCACCACATATGGTGGATACGGATTACAAGAGGGCCAGAAAGTTTGAAGGCGGCCTTAATGTTACAATACTCGACAGAATAAATGTTCTGAAATTACCGAATTATGTAAATGTTCTTGACCGAGCTTTGATGGCTGAATCGAACATAGAGGCATTGAAAACTGAAACACCAGCGTTTCAATGGTGTGGAAAAAGGCAGGGTTTCAAGTTTAAGAAAGGCAAACATAATCCATCGAACAAGAAACAGAATACGGGGTCAACAACTAGCCCCAATCAAGGGAGTGGTTTCATACCATCCTGTTCTGAGTGTGGCAGGAAGCACAAAGGGGTTTGTTACAAAATATCAGGAGCCTGTTACAAGTGTGGCAAGGTGGGCCACATGGTTAAAGACTGCCCCTCTGCTCCGCAGGCCAGTAGTAAAGCTACACCGAGCGTAGCAGCATCAATTGTTGCACCAAAACCGAACCCCAAAGCTACCGGGAAAGAGCCTATAAGGCAGGGCCGAGTGTTCGCCCTAGTACCGGGAGATGTACAAAATACTGAGACCGTTGTGTCAGGTATCCTCTCTATTTGTACTCAAAATGCATATGTACTGATTAATTCGGGGTCTACACATTCATATGTATCGCATGCCTTTTCACGAAAATTGAATAGACCCTTAGAACCTATGAATTATCTGTTAGCTGTATCTTCACCCGTTGGGGCATCTATGACCTGTGCATATATGTACCCTGCTTGTGAAATTATTGTTGGAGATGCACATCTGTTTATTGATTTACTGCTACTGAACATTAATCATTTTGATGTTATATTGGGGATGGACTGGTTAACGAAATATCATGCTACCATAGACTGTGTAACGAAACAAGTAGTTTTCTGTCCACCGGGCTTACTTGAATTTGTGTTTAATGGGGTTGGAGTAGTACCTCCTCCATATCTGATTTCATCTGTGAAAGCTGTTAAATTGATTAGAAAGGGGTGTAAAGGGTATCTGTGTTTTGTATTGACTATATCTACTGATGATAATGCTAATGTGAGCAGTATTCCCATAGTCAGAGAATTCCCAGATGTTTTTCCAGATAATTTGCCAGGGGATTTGATTGACAGAGAGATTGAATTTACCATTGATGTGATTCCGGGAACACGGCCAGTATCTAAAGCTCCTTACCGAATGGCTCTAACTGAACTGAAAGAACTGAAAGTGCAACTGCAAGAACTGTTAGACAAAAAGTTTATCAGGCCCAGTACTTCACCATGGGGCACACCTGTTTTGTTTGTGAAAAAGAAAGACGGCTCACTGAGACTGTGCATTGACTACCGTGAACTGAACAAGGTAACTATGAAAAATAAATACCCATTACCGTGAATTGATGACTTATTTGATCAGTTACAGTGTGCTCAAGTGTTTTCCAAGATTGATCTCAGATCAGGATACCATCAGTTGAAAGTTAAATCAGATGACATTGATAAAACTGCTTTCTGAACGAGGTATGGACACTACGAATTTTTAGTTATGCCTTTTGGAGTTACCAATGCACCAGCTGCATTTATGGACCTCATGAATAGAATCTTTAAACCATACCTTGATGACTTTATTGTTATATTCATTGATGACATACTGAATTACTCCAAGAGTATAGAAGAACATGAACATCATTTGAGACTTGCCCTACAGACCTTAAGAGAATAGAAACTTTATGCTAAACTGTCTAAATGTGAATTTTGGCTTGATCATATTATGTTTTTGGGGCATGTTGTTAGCAAAGATGGAATTTTTGTTGTTCCCCAGAAAATTGAAGCTACAGTAAACTGGCCTAGACCAATAAATGTGACAGAAGTCCGAAGCTTTTTGGGACTAGCCAGGTATTACAGAAGATTTGTCAAAGATTTCTCCAAAATTGCCTTACCATTGACTCAACTGACACAAAAAGGGATATCTTTTGACTGGACTGACCAAAAGGAATCTGCTTTCCAAGAGTTGAAAACTCGACTTGTGACTGCACCGGTTCTTACCCTACCTTCAGGTACGAATGGTTATACTGTATTTAGTGATGCTTCTCATAAGGGTTTGGGTGTGTTTTAATGCAAAACGAGAGAGTAATTGCTTATGCTTCCCGACAACTGAGACTGCATGAAAAGAACTACCCGACTCATGATTTGGAACTTGCTGCAGTAGTGTTTGCACTGAAAATTTGGCGTCACTACCTTTATGGGGCGACATGTGAAGTGTATACCGACCACAAGAGTTTAAAATATTTCTTCACACAGAAAGAACTGAGCATGAGATAGCGGAGATGGCTAGAACTGATTAAAGATTATGACCTACAGATACTGTACCATCCGGGAAAAGCCAACACCGTTGCCGATGCACTGAGCCGGAAATCAATTGGAAACTTAGCATGTTTGCTCACCGGACAGAAAGAGTTGCTTTGTGACCTTGAAAAATCTGAAATAGAAATCGTTTTGCGAGAACAAGGTGGAACCTTAGCTGCTATTTCTGCTCAACCGGCACTGATTGAAGAAATTAAAGAGAAACAGCAACTGGATGACTTCTTGAAGAAGGTCATCGAAGAAAGAGAATTTAAACCAAGACCGGGTTTCAAATTTGAGAACAATGTACTGAAATTTCAAGAAAGACTGTGTGTACCGAATGATGCTGAACTGAAAAGAAGAGTTCTGTAACAGGGCCACAATTCAAAATTTTCTATCCATCCGGGGAATACGAAAATGTACCAAGATCTGAAATTCAATTTCTGGTGGCCGGGAATGAAGAAGGAAATTGCTGATTTTGTATCGAAATGTCTTAATTGCCAACAAGTCAAAGCCGAACATCAACGACCCGCAAGCTTATTGCAGCCCTTACCGATACCGGAGTGGAAATGAGAACATATTACTATGGATTTTATCGTTGGGTTGCCTCGCTCCAGTAAAGGTATGGACTCAATTTGGGTTATTGTTGATAGACTGACTAAATCTACTCACTTCTTACCTGTCAAGACAATTTATAATGCGGACAAATTGGTCGTGATTTATATTGATGAAATTATTAGACTGCATGGAGTGCCTATGTCCATTGTTTCTGACAGGGATTCGAAATTTACATCGAGGTTTTAGCAAAGCCTACAGACTGCATTGGGTACCGAACTGAGACTGAGTAGTGCCTATCATCCTGAAACAGATGGCCAGTCAGAGAGGACCATCCAGACTCTGGAGGATTTACTGAGAATGTGTGCCCTTGATTTTCAGGGAAACTGGGAAAGCCATTTGTCCTTGGCTGAATTCGCCTACAACAACAGCTATCATTCAAGTATTGGCATGGCGCCTTTCGAGGCATTGTATGGCAGAAAATGTAGATCTCCGATTTGCTGGGCAGAAGTTGGAGATGGGCCTTTGCTTGGGCCCGAGATTGTATATGAAACGACTGAGAAAGTGAAACTGATACAACAGAGACTGAAAACCGCACAGAGCAGACAGAAAAGTTATGCAGATGTCAGAAGACGAGACAAAGAGTATGAAGTGGGTGATCATGTATTTGTGAAAGTGACACCGATGAAAGGCCAGACTCGTTTTGGAGTCAAAGGCAAGTTAGCGCCAAGATATGTCGGACCGTATGAGAATATTGAGAAAATTAATCCGGTGGCGTATCAAGTTGCACTTCCTCCTGAAATGGAGCATATGCATAACGTCTTCCACATCTCTATGTTGAGGGACTACCTCCGGGATCCTTTCCATGTGATAGAGCCAACCCGTGTAGTGCTGAGTGATGACTACACTTACGAGGAACGGCCCATACAGATTGTAAATAGACGGATCAAAAAGTTGAGAAACAAAGAGATTATGTTAGTGAAAGTCAACTGGCAAAACCATGGTGACGTGTATGCCACTTGGGAAAGGGAAGATGACATGGCTAAAAGATACACTGAATTGTTTCCACTAAACCCTGTTTTCTTCCAGAATGAAGGTAACTCGAGTTTAGAGGACTAAACTCTTTTTAAGGAGGGGAGACTGTAACAACCCTCGTTACTGTTTACCGATAAACACCGATTACTGCTAAACTAAGACTGATTATGACTGATAATTGAATTGATTAAAATACTGAACTGACCGACTGAAATCTGAAATTGACTGATTGAGTATATCTGTTTGAATTGCATTCTATCTGTTTGACTGTTTATTATCTGTTCATGTTTTTATGTTTAAATTACAAATTGAAGGCCTTATCGACAGCCGAACCAGAAATTGATTGATGTTTTAGGATCATTGGAATTTAAGTGAATTTATGGTGTAATTATCAAAAATGTGATGTAGTACGATTAAATTAGATTAAATAAAGCTAATCAAAGAGTTAGGCTTAATTACCTTAATGCCATCTAGTGGGACCTTTGTTTATTCATGTGTTGAGCCTTATTACATGACAACAAAACATTTCTTCTCCCATTTCTTGCACACAACCGACCAAGAGAGTGAGAGTGAGGGAATTGAGTTCATTTTTGTGGAGTTGCTTGAAATCTTGAAGAATTGAAAGCTTAAGTGCATAATTGAGCCTCTAGCCTTGTGATTGAAGACTTAGGTAAGGAAACTCAACCACTTAATTGTGTCTTTAAGTTGAATCTTGCATGGTTTATGTCAAATTGGGGATCTAAGTCATGATTTAGTTCTAACATGTTGAATTAGAGCTTAATTGTTGCATGCATGTGAATATCTCTCATTTTTGGAGGTTGTTCTTCATAAATTCCTACATGCATGTTCATGTTATTGTTAAGGACCATGATTTCATCTTGAATTTGAAAGAATGAGCTCATTTGAGCAAGCATTGAAGCTTTAAATTGGTTTGAATTCATGCATGTTTGCATGTTCCTCATGTTCATGAAAATTGGTTTGAATTTGGATTTAATTAAACTACCCTTGGGCTTTGATTTTTCAAATTGATCTTTGAAACATATAATATCATGTGTTTACAAGTGTTTTCCAAGTTTTCAGCCCAAGAGGATCGAAAATTATGCATCAAAAACTTGGTTTTTGGCTTGGCGGTGCAATCCGGATTTTCCAGATTTTTGACTTCCGCTCGAGCGGGGGAAGTCGCGCTAGAGCGGCGAATTGGAGCTCCTAGCATCTCTCACTGTTTTACAGTCCGCTCGAGCGGAGTATTGTACGCTCGAGCGGAGGCATGTGTCTCATGCTCGAGCGGGCGTCAAGCGGAGATTTCACCTATCCAGTACTTTTACAGTACGCTCGAGCGGGGTATTTGACGCTCGAGCGTGTACCTTTGTTGCATGTCTGCTTGAGCGGGGAAACCTGCACTCGAGCGGGACTCTGTTTTTCTGAAAATTTTGAAACTGTTTTGTGCACATCTTTGCATGCTCATCCTATCCTAGGCATTCTTAGGCTTAGTTTAAGACATCTTAATGAGGATATAGATGTAGAACACACCGAGGCAATTAGGGATTAAGTTATTGTATTTCCCAACTGTGTAACTTAGTGTGTGTTCAATCTGTTAACTGTGTAGGGTTGGCTTCCGAGGAGACGCTCTAGCTTACTGTAGCCCAGAACTCTGTGAGTAACAACTGTGTAAAGATATGTTCAAAAATGATTATCTTCTGAAGAATTGAAATGAACTGTTTCTGAACTGCTACTGTTAATTGAATGAATGTATGTCCTATATTCTGAACTGTATTGTGGCATCCTTAGCAACTACTGTTACTGACTGTTACTGTTACAGAGATCTCTGTCGGTTCCCTTGTTGGAACCACTATTGTTTACTGACTGATGGCCATCATTTACTGTTCGGTCTTTAAAGACCTACTGTTTATTGTAATGTTATGCTAATGGATGTACCACATATGACTAAATGACTGATATACTGAATCAATGAGCTGTTTTCATTACTGTAAGGACATTCATTCTAAACCCCTTTACGCATTGTGTTATTCACTAGGCTTTAGCTCACTCCTCATATATATATGTAGGTGTACAGGCACCAGACCGCAGCTAGAAGCGTTGGGGGTAAACTCCAGTTTTGTCAAGCCAACTACTGTGCCTCACTGCGAGGTTCCGAGCCTATCAAGTTACGACTTAGGGGTGTTTTATTTCCCCATCTATTTCTGTAACTGTCCTGTATAACTGTATAGACTGATAGCACTGTACTGTACCGTTAAATAGGGATTAGGTCCCTGTTCTGAATGATTGTCAATGTTGTACATATTGTTCTGTACTGAATGTATATATGCATAAAAAGTCTTTTTGCATACAGACTGTCACAGCTCATTGGACATTGTTTACTTACTGTATTGGCTTCCGCCAGGCCCCTGTACTCTGTTTTACTGTATTACTGTTAAGCAGGCCTTCGGTAATCTCGGATTACTAGCCGGTTACGGTACTAAACCCATAGGGGCGGGTTTGGGTCGTGACACTAGCCGAGATGCTTTATCCCGGTAAAGGAGTTGAGGTATTGCTTAACTCAAGGCTCTAGCCGAGATGGTTTCTCCTGGCTAAAGGAGTTGGTGATTTGCCCAACTCAAAGGCTCTAGCCGAAGTGCTTTACCCTGGCTAAAGGAGTTGATGTTTTGCTTAGGTCAAGGATTCCTATCGAGATGATGAAACATAGTACAACAAGCAGTACAACAGTTAACAAAATGAGAACTTTTCATTGATGATAAACTGTAGTACATATGGTGGGGCAAGCAGCCCGGTTACATTCTCAAAAAAAAAAAAAAACAAAACAAAAAAAACAAAAAAAACAAGGAGAACTAAACTAAGGGGGAAAGGTCAGCGAAGTCGTCCCCGGTTGCAACTGCCTCCAGGTCGACTGTGGTTGTGGTTTCTCGGGCACCGGAATCAACTTGGCCGGCCTCCTTAGGGCGATTTTCTCCCTCAGTATCCTCCTCAGCGTCGTCCCAACCTTTTTCCTCAGCCTCAGCTTACAATGCACTGAAGACATCGTTTGCATATGGCACCATGAAGGCCGGCAGAAAGGCAGCAGGGGGAGAGGCAAACACCTCGGTTCCAGATCCTTGGCCGAGCTGTTCGCAATCAGCCTTCCAGCCGGACTTAAAGAATATGTCCTTGGTGGCCTCGACTTGCTTGGTGTAGCTGTCTTCGGCCTCCTTGAAACCTTCATTGTTTGACTCATCCACTTTCCTTGATTGCTTTAAAGCTGCCAGCTCGGCCTGGAGAGCGTCCATTTCCTTCTCAACGGCTCCAAGTTGGCCGAGCAATTTGGAGTTGTCAGTATTTGCAATCTCCAAAGAAGCCTTTGACCATCCCAACTCGGTTTGAAGGTGCTCGACGTAGCTGGCGGCGTCGGCCGCCTTTTGCCGAAGTCTATGAATCCAGTCCATCACAAGATGTTGTTTCTGGATGGCCTGCAAGAAGAGAGTTTGAATAACGAAAGCCAACCGTGCAAGCACTTGAGCAAATTTAAATAAAACATGCAGAATTCTTACCCGGGTCATAGACTTGACCGAGGACATCACAAGCCGGGTGTCGGGCACATGGTCACTGCCCGTCACGTCGCTCGGGAGGAGTAGGGCATTTGTCAGGTCGAAGGCTAGGAGATGTTCTTTGTCACCTTTGACTGAAGCGTTGATCGGGATCTCCTTACCCCGGTGCTTCAACTGCGGCTTCCAAGGTGGCGTTGGTTCAGATACGATCGTGGGTTGCTTGGTGCTCAGCTCTGCAACAAGCTCGGCTGTGGGGTCGGCGGTCCGAGGCCTTTTCCCGGCTCGGCGGCTGTCTTTGCTGGTCTGCGCTACAGCAGTTGACGCCAAAGCAATCACCATCCCAGATGTTTGACCGGCAAGAGCAGCACGGGAAAGGGATGCTCGGCAGCTCGATGGATGTGGCGGTGATGAGGTTCTTGATGCGGCTCCGCTTGGCCATCTCTTCTTTTTCGGTTAGCCGGATAAGGGGCACGTCCGGTAGTGTTGGATCGGGTGGTGGAGACGGTGCTCGGAGAAAGTCTGTAACCCTACTCCGGCAGGGAGTTGTGTATCTGTAGCTCGGTACGTAGCCGAGAAGTTCGTGGCAATCCCGGTTACGATACCGTAGTATGGTTCTGATGGCAGCCTCGTTGGGATTGAAGTAGTTCGCTTGCAAGGCTTCGATAGCTGCAAAGAAGGAAAGAAAAAAAGGCATTAGTACAGAACAGAGAAGGGAAATGGGCTAACCGAGTAGTGAGCACGACTTACATGTCGAACCGAAGTTCTTGCTGATGTACTAGTCGGGCACGTCGGTTGTTTCGTAATTTCCAGACACCCCAAAAAAGTCATCGTCGTGCATATCTTTATCTGGGGTGCCAATTACAATCTTCTCCTTACCCGGCCTAATCTTTAAGTAGTAGTTAAGTCCATCGCCTGTATGCCCGAGGGTGTACTAGCGTAGAATCTCGGCTAATCCTAGGTTCAGGCCCAGCTGGTTGTTTAGCTCGGCTATCCCGTTTATTATTTTGTAGGTGTTGGTTGAAACTTGTGTTGGTGCTAGCCCGGTGCGCCTCAAGAACTCGCACATTAGAGGATTAACTGGGAAGCGAAGGCCGCCTTCGATTATGGAAAGCACGGTGAAAGGGCATTGGTCCAGCCTGCCCTAAGGGGTTGTGTCCTCGGCACCGAGCTTGAGAAGTACGTCTGCGGGGACGCCGTATTCTTCCCGGAACGCGGCTAGTGCAACTGGTGTGTCAACAAGGAAGTGGTAACGCCCCATGTAAAGCCAGCTGGTTTTAGCACGGCTATGTTGGTTTGGAAAACTTTTGTTTGATGGCTGCTCGGCCTTTGAGAGCCTCAATGTTGGTGTCTGACCCCTAGGACTCTACAGTAAAAGCCAAGTGTAAGTGGTAGCGCGGTCGTGTAAACGAGCTCGGTTGTAGCTCAGGCACAACAAGTGCAACAGCACCTCGGTTACTACTGTGCATCCAGAAGCTCGGTCGCTCGAGCAGACCAGATGTTAGCCCGGTTGAGCGGTCTAGCATTCTGTTAGATTCCCACACCTCTTAAACTTCGAACTTGCTCGGTTCTACTATTTTTTGGATCAAATGAGGTCCAGTAGCCCGGTCAGCCCCAGATCCTCGCGTGTTCATCACAAAAAATGAAGAACAGTTGAGGAAGAAGGGGTTGAGATGGTTTTTGGGGGGCTACGTCCTAAAGCCTACTCCGATTGTGCCCTAGACTCAGCTATGACAAATGAAAAATAGAGGAAGTTGGAGAACTTACCAGTTAGGGCACTGACGGTGGTACGAAGCAGTGGGAAAGAGGCCCTCAGCGACGACGATGGGGTAGGACTCGCTTGCGTGGATGCTCTGATCTAAAAAATGAAGAGTGAGGGCGAAAGCTTTTGATCGCAGGATGGTTTTGGTAGAATGAAGTAAATTGAACAAGAAGGAAATGTGAAGGGGAAGCGGTGTGCTTATAAGAGAGGAAAAAGCGCCAAAAATTCGAATATGAAGAGACGGTGGGGTTGGTTGTTCGAGACCAATGAGCGAAGGACGCGTGTCCATAATGACGGCGGCGTCAGTACTGAAGAGACAGGATGGTGAGTTGAGGCGTCAGCCGAGCTAGTCAATAAACCGAGCTTGGTGGTTTGCGCGGTTAACGTCTTACGGATTAAAGTCGGGCAGAGAATCGACCCCGGTCAGATCTTGTAATCTCAGTCACGCTTGCGCGGACGGAATTAAGGGGCAATTGAGAGGGAGATTCATAATCTGGCTCTGGTCCGCGGTAGAGGCCGGACAGAAAAGAGGTCTAACCGCGTTTGGACCGACCTAGCTTGGGTTAATCCAGAGTTGGTTTGCTCGGTTGAGGTCCAAGCCCATTCGGCCGAGATGATCGTCCGTCAACCCGGGCTTATTGGTCGCGTATGTAGCTTGGCGGAAATGTCTCCCTTGGACCGGCCTAACCTGTCTGGAGTTCAGCCGTACTGGAATGCCACGGAGCTCGGTTTTGATGGAGCTCGGCGAGTGGCACTGTTGGGCTCGTTAAGTAGCTTAGTCGAAAGAGACCAAGATAATTCCTCCAGGCTACCCGTTCCTGCCGATGCCAACTGGCAGTTTGGTTAGGTGGTGCTTGGCTGAATTTACGCTGACAGATGGGAGAGCAGCTCCACGTGTCAATAAGCGAATGGATGCAGAGGTGAGCGCAGAAAGTATATAAGCATGATTGCGCCCCCCATGCTAGGGATAGAACATGATTTGGTGAGAGAAAATTAACATTCATTGAAAACTCTTCGTCTCTCTCTCTCTCTATCTCTGAGTGTGTGCTAACTTGACCGTCGGAGGGGTTTTCCGGCAACACACCGCCGGGTAGCTCACCGCCGCTATGTTTCTAGGTTGATGAGATAGACTCGGAGCGTGGATACAAGGAGTACGGATAGCGACAAATATCTCCTCCCCGTACAACTCTTCTTCAGATTTGTCTTCACTTTCTTAGCCAAATGTGTTTTGGCTAATAGGTTAGCTTCGGTTCCATTATCATTGGGACCAACATGTTAGCTTTGGATAAGTCCCTTGATGTGAATCCTATCAATTCCATACCTACCGTCGTTGTCAATACGGGTACTACGATAAATTGAGATTTTATAAGCAAAATCACTTTTTATAAACCAAATATTTTGGTTGCCAAGAGCATTATTATTATATTTTTAGTGATAAAAATAGATATTTAGGAATGACTTACTATCGTTTTGAGACCTTTTTTTTTGGGGGGGTCTTAAAAAGTAAAGTTTTTTGACACCAAATTTTATGATATACATCATATGCAAATTATGTTATTTGTGAGTTTAATTATTACAAATAACATAAATCAATATCATAGGAATCATAACTAAAAAAAAAAATTAAGTTATAACTAAATATCACAAGAGGTATAGCTAAACAATTTTTAAATCATAATTAAAATTTTATCATGATCAATATCTCAATGTGTCATAACTAACAACACAGTAAGTTATAATCCATACACAATTATTTGATAAATATTTTGACTTGAATTAAATTTATAAAGACTCATCAATTCTTATGTTTTAAACTTTTGAATTACTAAAAAAAATTAACATATATTTTTTGCCACGTTGAATGAAAATCAACTTTGTGTCATATAAGGTGAGAACAAGACGGCAAAGAGAAAATGGTAACCCTCTATGTTAAGTTAAAGTGAACACACAATAATTAATGTGGGAACTCAATTGACAAACTTCGAAATGGCCAAAATCAAACCAGTGAGCAGGAGGCACGGATTGGCCATAATCTTGTTTTTCTTAGATTGGTTCATAATCTTGTTGAGGGCCAAAATAATAGCATGTCACAAAATCAAAATACTTCTCAATAAAATTCTTTTTTAATTGATAACTAAAATTAAGATGACTACGGAGGGTTTGTTATTCTCTATTATCGTCTCGTATCATATGGAGATGGGACAAATCACTACAACAAACTGCACATTTGGCGACTAAAATTGGTGACCAAAACAATTTTAGTCGCCAAAAACATCGTATTGGATGACTAAAAACCTGATTTAGTCGGCATTAGTTTAATATTTAATGCAGTGTTTGGTCTAAAACACCACACTAAATTTATATATCTACTTTATTACATTATAGGTTAAAATTCTAGTTACTTTTTCTTGATAAATAAATTTCTGTTAGGCTGTGTTTGATTTATAAATTTGATGAGAGATTTGAAAATTTAAAAAAAAAAAAGAAGAAAAAGTGAGTGCACTGTAAATAAAATATGTAATAACATTTCACACACTTTTTATACATTTTTTTTTCTTTCTTTTCTTGTCTAAATTCCAACCCAACTCTTTGAACTAAACACAGCATTAACAAAATTATATTGTGAAGTTGTTGTAATTAATGAATGTGGTAGGTTGTTGTGGGCAGCTATGGGAACAAGTATGGTAATGAGATTGAAGTGTTGAAAGAACAAGTGAGGAGCATGGTGGTAGCCGGTGGACGTAAAGCCAGCAGAACAAATGAATTTGTGATCAACGTGCCTCGAACGCCGTGGTGTGTCGTATCACTTCGAGAAAGAGATTGAAGAGCAATTGGAGCAATTGTTTGCTAAGTTTGAGGACAATGAGGACTATGATTTGTTCACCATTGCACTACACTTTCGCATATTCAGACAACATGGCTATAAAATGTCATGTGGTAATTTACATCCTCACCATATATCCTAAGACTGACACCTCATTTTTTATTTTTATTATTTATTTTAAACATAAATTTTTCGTTTATTATAGGGCAATCTTCATTCCATTAGCAGTTACATTTATCTATACTCTATATTATAACAAAATGACATTTCAACAAGAGAGCCCAATACTGTAGATTGATTTTTTTACATTTAAAAGTATTTTTAAAAAAACTATTGGCTAACCCATTACATTAATTTTGTAAAAATAATAATTACCCATGTTTTGTGATTGCAAAAAGAAATATTTCCTATTGGCTATGGGGTGCCTGCTGTGTACCCAGTACAACAGGTACTACTATGCGGCTTTATGGGCTCATTTCGGAGTCCGATTTGATGATCCGAACCGTTCACATTTTAGAGTGTATTAAGTAGAACAAACATATAAAAAAATCAAGTTAATCGGATATCGTTAATGATTTCATCTACTCACATTTGTATTCATTTTAATACTTCAAATTACAATGTTATTAATTTTTGTAGATACAAATGCGAGTAGATAAAAGGGTTAACGATAACCGATTAACTTGATTTTTTATAAGTATGTTCTACTTGATGTACTCCAAAATGTGAACGGTTCGGATCATCAAACCAGACTCCAAATGAGCCCATAAAGCCGCACAGCAGTGTCTACTGTGCTGGGTGCACAACAGGCATCCCAGATTCTTTCCTACTTATTTACCTCTTTAACCAAGAAAGCTTAACGATGTGTTTGGTTGAGATATTTAGGGAGATTTGGAAAGGGAAAGGAAAATGTGTGTGAAATTAGATGAAATATAGATATGTTTTATTCACATTTCATCTTCCTTTTTTGTTTTCCTTTTTTAAATCTCTCCTCAAATTCCCAACCAAACACAACATAGAGCAATGCACAATTACCTTCCACAAATTAAACACAACATACACCTTACAACATATACATAAGTAAACTATATATACATGCTTCTCTCTAAGGCTTTCAAACATTGTCAAAAAAAAGCCTCAAAATCATTTATGATTGAATTTTGTTTGATGGGCAAAATTCAAAATATTTTAGAAAGGGTCAAATTCATTTAATAGTCCTTTAAAATCTTTAAAAAAATAAAAATAAATAATAACTCTTATATATCAGGTTAAGTGGTCATATTTAAAATTTAAAATCTTCTAATAGTTAAATTCACTATGACACTAGACATAACTTAGCATGACATGATAAATATATACATATATATAGTGTAATTTTAACCAAACTCAATGGATGTCCACTTTCTAATTACTGACATACAATAACATAATGGCTTATGAATCAGATGTGTTCAACAAATTCAGAGACAGTAATAGTGAATTCAAGGAAACAGTGAGCAATGATATAAAGGGTATGTTAAGCTTATATGAAGCTACATATTTGAAGATACGTGGAGAAGATAAGATTTTCTAGATGAGGCTCAAGCTTTCACAATAGCCCAACTTGAGCCTGTGCTGGGAGGACCACATTTAAGCTCTGATCTTTCTGAACAAGTGATGCATGCCCTCAAGCAGTCAATCCACAGGGGCTTTCAAAGACTAGAGGCAAAGCATTTCATTTCTTTCTATGAAAAAGATGCTTCTAGGAATGAAACTCTATTGAGGCTTGCAAAGTTAGATTTCAATCAGTTACAGTTGTTGCACAAGGAAGAATTGTGCCACATCTCTAGGTAATATTATTATTTATATTCTTAATGTCACTACAAGAAAACTCACTTTTGGCGACTAAATTTTTAGTCGCCAAAAGTGATTTTTTAGTCGCCAAAAGTCAGGTTTTAGGTTTTCCCGACAAAATTTTTTAGTCGCCATGTTGGTCGCTGGAAAACCGTCGCGGAAGGTATTGGCGACTAAACCCACTTTTAGTCGCCAAAAACAAACTCTGTAGCGACCACAAATTTCGTCGCCAAAGCTCATTTATTTTTTTTAAATTATACATTTGGCGACTAAATTTTTAGTCGCCAATAGTAATTTTTTTTTTTTTAATTTATACATTTCCCGACTATTTTTTTCGTCGCCAATTCTGAAGCTTTTGGCGACCACCTGTTTTAGTCGCCCAAAGCATATTTTAAAAAAAAAAAATGTTGAACCTGTTGCTCCTAGGTTTCAAACCTAGGACGTCTCAGCACACACAACATTCCAACCTTTTTGCAAACCACTCCCTCAACTATGCCACTCCACCATCTCATGAATATATATGGAATATATATTATTTATATAGTATCTTAACCGCTATTAATAGAAAATAATATATATAAATATAATTTTTTTAATTCAATATAATTTATGTAAAAAATAAATTATTTATTTAAAAAAATTTTGCTCACTTTTGGCGACTAAATGCAATATTTAGTCGCCAATTCTACAATTTTAGGCTACTAATTAATTTTACAGTCGCTAAAAAAAATGTTGCGCCTAAAAACACACCTTTTGGCGACTGAACCTGTTTTTAGTTGCCAAAAACGTCCCCTTTTGGCTACTAAACTGAATTTTAGTCGCCAATACTCAGTTTTTAGCTACTAATTTTTTTTTGATAGCCAAAAAGCTTCACTTTCAGCGACTAATCTATTTTTAGTCGCCAAAACCCCTACAATCGGCGACCAATCTACTTTTTAGTCGCCAAAACCAGAACCTTTGGCTACTAAATTGTTTTAGTCGGCAAAAACCATCACTTTTGGCGACGAAAATTGTGTTAGTCGCTGAAACCCATATAATAGGCGACCAAACTGATTTTTAGTCGCCAATACATACACATTTGGCTACTAAATGGTTTTAGCCGCCAAAAGTCTTCATTTTTGGCGACTAAAATGGATTTAGTCGCCATTTGTGCAACTTTCAGCGACGAAATTCATTTTTTTAGTCGCCAATGGTGCTTTTTGTTGTAGTGTGTGTCTCCCTTGTGCGGTTTCTTATTTATTTATTATTTTTATAAGTAGAACAAACATCTATAATTATTTTGGGGGAGATTACAATTTCGATTATTCATGATAGGATCTTCTCAACTATTAGTGAATGTCACTATATTTTTCTTTATTTATGAACTTGTGTATTTTAATCCTTTCAACTGCGAAAGTTATATTTGCCAAGAGTCTTAGTGTATTTAACCCTTAAATTTTTAATCTTTATAATTTGATCTCAATTTTATTCAGATCATTATTATTTCAATTCAAATAATGTGTGCTCCTGATTTTAAGTATAATTTTTTATTATACAGCGTGTTCCAAATGGAATGGGTAGGACTGATCCACGATTCACGAACCGGTGCCCGAGGTAACAAGTCCACAGGAAGAACTGCACAAGAGTTCAACGGGGAACGTGAAGTCCCCTAGCGAACCCTCCGACGAGTAAGTTAGAAAGAGAGATGGAATGTAGAGATAGATTAGTGATAGAAAAGGTTAACCTTCTTCTTGTCTTCGACGTCTGCTTATATCCTCTGGTAATCATTTCGTTGTCCCTTCCGACCTGTCATCTTGGCCGAAAATCTATGCTTTAGCTTGCCTTGTTCATGGTGAGGCCATTCTGTCTCGACGGGGAGGGGTTATCGCAATAAATGCTATAAGGGACTTCATTAATGGCTGATGTGCAGTGCAATAACTTTGCAAGATCTTTGTCTGCTTATGTGGCTTGTCCTTCTCTTGCCACGTATTTAGATGTCATTGGTTCCTAATGCCATGTTAAGCTCTAGCAACGCTGGGCTTTAGTATTTGAATTATGTATTGGGCCCTAAGTGGTGGGTTATAACCTTTATGGGCTTACCCATGTCAGTAGTCCCCCATTCCCAAGTGCAGCTTTACTCCAACGAAGGAATAATGAAGAAGACGATGGTTGTGAAAGACCGGGGGGGCGAAGATCGAGCGATAGGTGGGCCGATGGCGATGGGTGGCTGAACGGAGGGACCGGCCATGAGGAGGACCGACTGCAAAGGGTGACTAAGTGGAGGGACTGACCATGAGGAGGGCCGACCGCGAAGGGTGACCGAGTGAAGGGACCAATCATGTGAAGGGCCGACCGTGAAGGGTGACCGAGTGGAGGGACTAACCATGAGGAGGGTCAACCACGAAGGGTGACTGAGTGGAGGGGCGAGTGGCGGTATGCGGGGCTCGAGGAGTGGCAGGGCACGTGGTGATTTGAAGTGGAAAAGACAAGGTAGGGGAAGGGGGCAGTGGATCGTGGTTGTACACGTGGCGGAATCCCGTGATAGGGGAGGTTAGGCGTTGGGCCAGAAACGAACTGGTAGGTTAATATAAGGTGTTGAAAAGGCGGTTTTGGCGGATTTTTTGAAAATTTTCAAGATGGAAAAATTTAATTGTGACCCTTGGAATACAGGCAAGCCTTGGGCTTTTGGTATTATCCGTTTTACCTACCTTTTTGCAAAAAATCAAAATGTTCCAGAAGTAAACTCTTTTGTGTCGAGTGATACGCCTTTACGACATTTTGTGAACTATCTTGCACCAGTGTCTGAAGCGATACGCAGGCATACCGGAGAGATGGCTCGAGAAGATGTGCCCACCGTGAGACTAGATGCGTTGAGGGACGATGACGTGGTGGACCTGGTGGAGCAATACAGGACAAAGAGGCAAGTAGGAGGCAAGGGGAAGCCGGCGGGGCGACCTTGTTCGTCTACACTGATAGCGGCTGCAAAGCCAATCAGTCAAGTTGAGCCAGATCATTGGCACACGAAGGCCGACAAGTCGACCGTTATCGCGAAGGAGTTGGTGGGTATGCGTGAGAAATATCAGATTCCCGCGAAAATAGAATTAAAGCTGCCGACACCGAAGGAAAGGCCATCTGACGCCCGATCGGGGGAGTTTGCCCTCTACGAGGAGGCGTTAAAGGGAGGGTTGAGGTTGCCGCTTCCGTAGGTGGTAGTGTAGGTGCTAAACCGGTTGGAGGTGGCACCGAGTTAACTAATGCCCAATGCGTGGAAGATTTTACTGGCCTGTGCAAGCGAGTGGCCGCGGGCGAACGAGGGGGCGGCGATGACGGTGGACGAGTTTTTTGCATGCTACAAGGCTTCGGGCCAGCAAGAAACGTGGGTCACTTTGCAAGCGGCGGCAGGGAAGGGTCTGGTGGCAGGGTTGCCGTCGTCAATTAAGGGGTGGAGGCCGCGGTGGTTCTATGCGTCTGCAAACGGAGGAGTTGGAGTGTGCACGGTGTGGAGAGTGCCCACCAAGTCTGTGGAGCGAAGGCTGGGGGCAGCAGTGGAGGAGAGGTTGAAGAAGGTAAAGGCATGGAGAGAGAAGGAGGGCGCCAAGTGGGACGACCTTGTGTAGCCCTCAGCCTTGTTTGCCTCGAAGCTGGGCCCTCAGTCGATCGATGGAGATCTTGCACAGGCAGAACTAAAGGCAAGGAGGAGGGCGCAGGAGGCGGAAGATAGGGCGATTTTTGCCAAGGCTAATAAATTCAAAGAGTCAGAGTTAGGCCGCCCGCCCAAACCGATCGCGAGGGAAAGAGTCCGACCGCGCCCCAAGCCGCTGGGGGAGAAAGACCTGAGCGGTTTTGAGCCACGACCGCCTCTAGTAGATCCTTTGAAGGAGAAAAGCAAAAAGGAGATGGAGGCTGCGTTGAAAAAGAAGAAGAGAGTAAGGGAGATGGAGGAGGGGCCGGTCATGAAGAGGATGAAGGAGGGGATGGCAGAGGAGACCCCCGGAGTGGGGTTGGAGGAAACAACGAAGGAGATGGAGAGTGGGGCGACTGGCCTTGAAACACAAGTTGAAGATGGGGCGACTGGGCTTGAGAAGGGAGGGGGGGAGCGACAGCCTAAGGGGGGGCATGCGCCTCAAGGAGAGGGAGAGAGGGCCAAGTTGAAGACTGCCATCTACCACGCTCCAGCAGTGTCCGAGTGACTGGAAGGAGAAAGAGGTGAAGCCAGGACAGCTGCAGATTGCCTATTAGGAGTGGTAGAGGACGCGGCTGTGCGTTCGATGGCCAGTTTCACTGAGGCCGAACTGCTAAGGGGGTTATGCTCTGCCCAGATGCAGGCGACTGCCTTAGCAGGGGCCCTACTGAACAAGGCGGCGGCTGCAAAAGGTGAAGTGAGGCCACTGAAGGCAAAGTTGGAGGAGGTGAAGGCCCAACTTGAAAGTTTGATGAGGGAGACCGCAGGCTGGAGGAAGACCGCACGGAGTGTGTGTGTGTTAGGGGACTGGAAGAGGCCCAGAAAGCCAAGAAGATTGAGGTGTTGGCGATGGTGTAGCGCTATTCTGCTGACCGTGCCAATGTTGTGCTGCTCGCAACCAAGTTAGAGCTGGAGACGGCGTGCCGTAAGGTGGTGTCGCTCGAGTTCCAATTGGCTGGCGAGCAGAAGAAGCTAGAAGAGGCCCAGAAAGCCTGCACCATCGCCAACGAATGGTGGGATGAGGCCATAGCCTACAACGAAGATCTGCGTGACCGATTCGGGTGTAGAACCCTTGGGGTGGGCAAACCGATTTCCACTGGGATGACCGCCTCAGCGCCGTATGTTAAGCGAAAAGGGGTCTCCTCAGTAGGGGTTTGGACGGTAGTGTAGTAGGCTCATAGTACGTTTGGTAGTTCCTCAGCCCAAAGTCTCTTAGCAGCTTCCAGCTTAGTTTTGATGATCTTCAGAAGAGAACGGTTGGTAACCTCAACTTGGCCATTGGCTTGGGGATAACCTGGGGAAGAGAAACATGGTTGGATTTGAAGTTCTATACAGAATTTCCTGAACTTGCCATTGTCGAATTGTTTGCCGTTGTTGGAGACGATGGCTTGAGAGATGCCAAAACGGCACACGATCGACTGCCAGATGAATCTAGTTGTGTTCCGCTCGGTAATTGTGGCAAGGGGTTCCGTCTCCACCTATTTAGTGAAGTAGTCAATGGCAACGATTGCGAATTTGGTTTGGCCTCGGCCAGTGGGCAAGGGGCCAACTAAGTCGATCCCCCATTTGGCGAATGGGTAAGGGCAGCAGAGCGTGATCAGTTCAGTAAGGGGAGCATGAGGAATGTTTGCAAAACGTTGGCACTTATCACATTTAAGCACGAATTCAGTGGCATCTTGATTGAGAGTAGCGCAGAAGTAACCGGTGCGAAGTATTTTGTGGGCTAGTGACCTGGCACCCGAGTGATTACCACATACACCCTCATAGACTTCCCTCATCATGTAGGTCGCTTGAGTAGAGTAGGATTGAGGCATCTGAGGTATGGGCGTGAAAAGCCACATTTGTACAAGAGACCGCTGATAAGAATGTAGTTGGACGACCGGGCCCTGACCTTGGCGGCCTGGTGTTTATCGACGGGAAATTCCCCATTTGTCAAAAATAGCAGGATATCTACCGCCCATGGAATATGTTCATTTTAGAGGAAGTGAACTTGCTGCTGTTGTGGGGAAATGGCCGGGTGGGCCAGGTATTCAAGGCGAACGCCATGACTGAGGTCTGACTGGTTGACAGAAGCTAACTGAGCTATTTCATCTGCCTTGGAATTTTTCGTCCGATGGATGTGCTTGATGTGGAAATTATTAAAAAGGCGAGCAAGGAGGAGTGTAGTATCCTTGTAAGCCCACATTGCGTCTTCCTTGGCATCGAATTCCCCCGTGATTTGTCCGACAATGAGCTGGGAGTCGCTGAACACTTGGATATGGCTGACACCAATGTCTCTGGCGAAGCAAAGACATGCAAACAATGCCTCATATTCAGCCTCATTATTGCTTGCGTCGAACAAGAAGTGGAGAGCACACTTGAAATAACCACCCTCGGGGGTGGTGAGGATGAGACCAACCCCACTGCCTTCTTTACGGGATGATCCGTTGACGTTGAAGAGTGGGGGTCTTCTGCCTCAGTGTGGGATTGCGGGGGCGGAGGAGTCGTGATTGGAGTGGGATTAGTGAATTCCAGGATAAAATCGGCAACAACCTGTCCTTTGATCGCCATTCGGGGTCGGTAGGAGATGTCAAATTGGCTGAGCTCGACTGACCATTGCATAAGTCTGCCGGACAGCTCTGGTTGTTGCATTATCTTCTTCAAAGGTTGATCAGTGAGGACCACTATGGAGTGGGCTTGGAAGTAAGGGTGGAGTTGTCTTGAGGCGGTGACCAAGGCGAAGGACATTTTTTTCTAGCAATGGGTAATTCTGTTTTACACCTCTGAGAGCCCAGCTAATGTAGTAAATCGGGCGCTATACTGAACCGTCCTCCCTGATGAGGGCCGCACTGACTACGATGCTTGATACAGCTAAATAGAGAAAAAGGGGCTCACCCGTGAGCGCTTGGGAGAGTAAGGGGGGGTTGGCCATGCACTGCTTCAATTGTTGGAAAGCCTCTTCGGACTCGGTCGTCCACTCGAAAGTCTGCCGAAGAACTTTGAAGAAGGTGAGACACTTGTCCGTTGCACGGGAAATGAAGCAGTTGAGGGCGGCGACTCTGCCAGTAAGCCTCTGAACCTCCTTAACCGTTTTGGGTGACTGCATTCTATCAAGGCCTTGATTTTTTCGTGGTTAGCTTCGATACCCCACTGACTGACCATGAAATGCAAGAACTTCCCAGATCCTACACCAATGGTGCATTTCTCCGAATTGAGCTTCATTTGATACTTTCATAGGGTGCCGAAGGTCTCTCGCAGGTCGGCCAGATGATCAGTGGAGAGTTTGCTCTTGACTAGCATGTCATCGATATATACTTCCATGTTTCGGCCAATCTGATGATGAAAGACGGCGTTCACAAACCGTTGGTAAGTGGCTTCGGCATTTTTCAACCCAAATGGCATGACACGATAATGGTAGGTTCCCCGGTCGATGATGAAGAAGGTGTGTTCTTGGTCAGATGGGTGCATTAGAATTTGGTTGTACCCAGAGAAGGCATCCATGAAGCTGAGCATTTGATGACTAGCTGTGGCGTTAACAAGCAGATCTATGCCGGGAAGGGGATAACTTTCTTTGGGGAAAGCTCGGTTGAGGTCGGAGTAGTCGACACAGAGTCACCATTTACCGTTGTTTTTACGGACCAAGACCACATTCGACTGCCACCTAGGGTAGTCTACGTTTTTGATAAACTGTGCTTCAAGGAGCTTATCTACTTCAGAAGCAATAAGAGTATTATGTTCCGGGTAAAAGATGCGTTGCTTCTGGCGGAAGGGTCGGAAATGAGGCTCAATGCTGAGACGATGGGTGATGAAGGAGGGGTCAATACCCGGCATGTCGGAGTGGGTCCAAACAAATATGTCGTTGTGCTCAATCAGGAGGGCCGTAAGGTCGGCTTTGGCCTGGGAGGATAGTTAGCTGTCGATCTTAGTAGTTTTTGTCGGGTTAGTGGGATCAATGAGGACCTCGACAAGCTCTTCCACTGGTTCCCTTCAGACCAGCTCGTCATCGTCTCTGACTTTGAGTCCTTCAATGATCATAGCCTCCTTTAGCTCGACCTCCTTAAGTGAAGCGACGTAACATTCTCTGGCCATGATCTACTCTCCCCTCACCGTGCCAACCCCAAGGTCGGTGGGGAATTTGACGGCAAGATGGAAAGTGGATGTGATAGCTTAGAAAGCATTTAGAGCGGTGTGGCCGAGGATGATGTTGTAAGCAGAGGGACAGTCGACGACAAGGAAAGTGAGCAATTTTATGGTCTGCCACGGGTATTCGCCGATTGTGATGGGAAGATCGATGGAGCCGATGGAGGTCACCCAATCTCTAGTGAAACAGACCAATGGGGTTTGGAGAGGGGACAGACTTTCTTCCCCGACCTTGAGCTGGCGAAAGGCATTTAGGAAGATGATGTTTGAGGAACTGCCGTTGTCGACGAGAACCCGTCTGACTTTGTAATTGGAGATGAGGGCAGAGATGACGGGGGGGTTGTCATGGGGGTAACGGATGCCTGTGTAGTCGGCCTCCATAAAGGTGATGGGCTACATCCACTGCTTGGGCTGTGTGGAAGGGCGGTCCAATGTGGAACTTCTTTGTCTAAGCCCTGCCTTATTCTTCTAAGTTCTGCTCGCTGAGCCGAGCATGATGGTTCTCCACATGCAAGCCTGTCGGCAATAACTCTGATTTCTCCAACAGGGGAGGGGGGGCGGGGTTACCTTGTGCCCGGGGTTGCTGTGGAGGGCGATCATGACCTTGGTTAGGTTGTGCTGGTTGCCGGGGAGGGGTGCTCCGACAGTTGTTTCTGATGGGTTCAGTAATTTGCCTCTGTTGAGGTCGAGCTTCCATGAACCAATTGAGACGTCCCTGATGTATCAAGCCCTCAACCTGGTCTTTGAGGTTAACACACTCCTCGGTACTATGGCCGTGGTCCTGGTGAAAACAACAGCATTTGGACTGGTCTCGCCGATTGGAAGGAGATCGCGACGGTTGGGGCCATTTTAGGGGATAATCTCGCTGAATGTGGTTCAAGACTTGTTCCATAGGGGAGTTGAGAGGGGTCTATCGTTCATACCGGCTGGGCGGTCAGGTTGACGTCGACCGATCGGCTCGGGTGGTCGGTCGGTATACTGAGGTGTTTGGTGAGTGTACTGGGTGTTTTTTGTTTCTGAGTCTTTTTTCTTCTCTCTGGGGGTCGGGTTTTTGGCTATAGGATCTTATCGGGCGGCTAGAGAATCTTTGGCGTTCATGTATTTTTGGGCTTTAGAAAGTAGGGTTGCCATGGAGGTCGGGGGATTTTTGGAGAGGGAAAAGAGGAAATCAGATGACCGTAGACCGGCCATAAAAGCCGTGAGAATGACCTTGTCATCATTTTCTACCACCTGCAAGGCCTCGGTGTTGAAGCGGGTGACGAAGCTGCGCAGCGACTCTCCCTTCGTCTGACGGATGTTAAGGAGTTGAGTTACCAGACGCCGTTGGCACTAGGCACCAGTGAAGTGGCTGAGGAAGGAGTCACTAAGGTATTGAAAGGTAGACAGAGTCCGTCGGTAGTTGACTAAACCACAGTCGGGCCGACCCCTTAAGTGTTACGGGGAAAGCCCGATGCATGATTTCATCGGGGAATGCATGGAGGATCATGAGGGTCCTGTAGGTCTCCAAGTGATCAACTGGGTCCGTTGTACCATCGAAAGAATCAATTGAGGGCATTTTAAACTTAGGAGATAGAGGTTTGTCCCTGATGGAGGCAACGAATGAGGAGTTGGTTGTGGTAGATGGTTTATGCTGTATGTTCTGCATGACTCCTTAGAGCTGAAGCTCCATGGCTCGGAGTTCTGCATCCCAGAGAGGAATGTTGTCACCATCGGAAGGCAGCGGAAGCTGGACGCTACTGGCCTCTCCTTCGGGGGTTGGTGCTGGGACTGATAGATGTGGGGCCCGGGGTGGCAGGTTTATATCCGGGGGAGAGGGTCGCAAGCCTTCCAAGTTGGGTGGATGAGGCTGCTAGATAGTGTGACTCAGGGCTTGTTCTTGGTTGGGTGGGATATCTGGAGGTGGTGGAGGGGGCATAAGAAGGTTTCTTTGGAGTAGAGCGTTAGTTAGGGCTTGGTTTTGCTTGTCTAGGCAATTAATGCTGTTGGTGAGCTCGGTGAAATATTGCGGTGGGTTGTTTGGATTGGGAGGGTCAGCTTGGTGGTCGGCAACATTGTGGTGAGAAGCCATGGATCTAGTCGTGACCATCCACCTTGGTGGGTGGCAGGAAAGGGTTATTGGGAAAGGGTCTCCGGCGACAATGAGCACAACTGGCGCGCGGAACAAAAAGATTTCCCACAGACGGTGCCAACTGATAATACAGTGTGTTCCAAATGGAACGGGTCGGACTGATCCACGCTTCACGAACCAGTGCCCGAGGTACCAAGCCCACAGGAAGACCTGCACAAGAGTTCAACGGGAAACGTGGAGTCCCCCAGCGAACCCTCCAACAAGCAAGTTAGAAAGAGAGATGGAATGTAGAGATAGATTAGTGATAGAAAAACTTAACCTTCTTCTTATCTTTGACGTCTGCTTATATCCTCTGGTAATCATTTCGTTGTTCCTTCCGACCTGTCATCTTGGCTGAAAGTCTATGCTCTAGCTTTCCTTGTTCATGGTGAGGTCGTTCTGTCTCGACGGGGAGGGGTTATCGCAATAAATGCTGTAAGGGACTTCATTAATGGCTGATGTGCAGTGCAATAACTTTGCAGAATCTTTGTCTGCTTATGTGGTTTGTCCTTCTCTTGTCACGTGTTTAGATGTCATTGGTTCCTAATGCCATGTTGAGCTCCAGCAACGCTGGGCTTTAGTATTTGAATTATGTATTGGACCCTAAGTGGTGGGTTATAACCTTTATGGGCTTACCCATGTCAATTTTAATTTGATCCATCCTTTCAAAGTTAGATGTTGAAACACACGACTTTCTAACACTTGTGTCAATCACATAAGAAGTATACTTAATTGTAAATCAGACAAAAAATATCAATTTGAAACTGAATTTAAAGCGTAGACTTAATGTTAAATTAAAATTATAGGGACCAAATTAAAACTAGACTTAGGGGATCATTTGGGAACATCAAATTTAAGCTTAAAAGTAAAAAGGTCACTAAAAAAGCTAAAAAGACAACAAATAACAAAAAGTCAAAATTTTATTTTTATTCACTCTATTTTTTGCACATCTTTTCATAAAAAATAAAAAATTTATCGTGAACATATTAAATTTTTTCAACTCATATTTAGTCAAAAAATTAAAAAGTCATTAAAAAAAGTCTATTCTCAAACAATCATTTAAAGTGTAAGGATAACATTATTCAAATTGAAACTATAAGGACTAAAGTAAAACTTGGGTCAAACTACTTGGGTGAAAAGTGTAATTAATCTTAATTTTTAAATACATAATCCTTTGTTTTGTGATTATTATTATTTTTGGTTAAAAACAATAAATAAAGGAAATAAATTTTTATTTGCTTGGGTAGGTGGTGGAAAGAGTTGGATTTAACATCGAAAGTTCCATATGCGAGGGACAGAGCAGTGGAGTGCTTTTTTTTGGTCAACAGGTGCATATTCCGAACCTCAACACTCTCATGGACGTGCGGTGCTCACCAAAATTATGCTTTTGTTATCCGTTACCGACGATACTTATGATGCATATGGTACCTATGATGAACTCAAACTTTACACTAATGCATTCCAAAGGTACAATTTTCTATACCAATCAATTTGTCTATCTTGGGTGATTAAAAAAAAAAAAATTCTCAAGTTTTTAATTTTATTAATTGAAATTTAATTTTTTTTATTTGTTTTCAATTTAAATCATCTGACTATTTTCACTAAGTAAAACTAACAAAAAATGATATTTAGTCATTAAACTTAATGAAAAATAATATTTAAGACATTTTATGTATACCTACATCGAGTTTACGGACTAAAATACTACTTTTCTGTTAGTTTTACTTGACGAAAATGAGCAAATGGTCTAGATTGAAAATAATCAAAAGATTAAATTTAAATTAATAAAATTAATAACTCAGAATTTATTTTGTTATAAGAGTCAAACCCTGGAGTTTTTTTATTTTTATTTTAATTATCCCTTTATCTCTTTATTCATCATTAATTTTTTTTAAAAACATTATTCTCTTCATCAATATATTTTTTGTATTTATAACGTTATTATTTTAAAATGACCAAAGAGTTGGCCTAGTAGTTGAGATGTATCGTTATCTGGTGTTAAAATCTGAATTCGAGTATTATTGTTGTGAATGCAGCATTTCTGTGTTTTCTTTCCTTGACTTGACAAAAAATAAATAAGTAAATAAAGAAAAAGTTACAAAAAAAACTCCAGACTTTAATCTTTATAAAAAAAATAAATGTTAATTTTTTTAAAAATTTTTGATTTGTTTTTAATTTAAACTATATATCATTTTTGTTAAGTAAAACTGAGAAAAAAAAATGATATATATTTTGGTTATTAAACTCAACAAAAAAGATATTTTAGATTGACAATAAAATAAAAAAATTAAGATTTAAATTGACAAAAATTAAAATTTTAAAATTTATTTTGTTAAAACGGTCAAATTTTAAAGAATTTTTTTTTTGGTTGTAATTTTTCCGAACTTTTATTGTTTCAAAACACAGTTATTATTAGATCCCCACATTAAATATTATGAATTGGCAGTCCCTAGTTTCCTCAACTAATGTTTCAAAATAGGATTATAGTAAGATTTCACATTAAATATTATTAGGTATTCCCTACTTTCTTTAATTAAAGTCCCAACATGGAATTATACTAATGTTATTGTGATTAAATTTCTTTTATCAAATTTTGAATACTCCAATATTTTATATGTTGACAATGTATTGATACAAGACATGAAAGGTGAAATTCATTAAACAAATGTATTTTTTGGGGGACAAACCACATATTAATCAATATTTAATAGTCAAATTTTAGTCATTATTGGTTGTATTAGTATGTTATGACTTGAAGTGGTTAATTCTTAGGTGGGATGTGAGTGCCATGGATGAGCTCCCAGACTACATGAAGGCACTCTATAGAGCTCTCCTAAACGTCTACGATGAAGTAGATAAGGACTTGGCAAAGCAAGGGAGAGCTTATGGTGTCCATCATTCAAAAGATGCAGTATGGCTTTTTTCAATGTCATATGTATATATATATAAATATTCTTGCTTACGAGACCATGAGAAGAGTAGAGATTAAAAATTTTAGGAACAAATTACACTCGTAATTCTTATAGTTTGCCTTTTGTTTTCATTTGGCTCTTGTAGATTTAATTGTGTCAATTTTATCTTTGAAGGTTTCATATTTTGTCAATATAGTCAAATTGATATTATTTCTTTAGAAATTAGATTGAAATCAAGATAAAATAGTTCATTCACTTTACTCGAAACTGATTGAGAATCAGTGTCCAATTTAAAACGATCCATTCCATTTTGGGTGGACCATTTTGCTCTTAATTTCAATGCAATTTTCTTATGAATGTTTATCTGAAAAATTAAAAAATAAAATTGACGCAATTAAAATTATACTGGCATGTTGACACAAATTATGGGGGACTACGGGTAAGTTTTGTCCGGACTTTTATATATTGGTCCACCCCTTCGTGGGGGTTCGGACCAAAGTTTTCAATATGAGAGTGAGTGATAGAGATTAAGTGTAGAGATGAAAATTCCTTTGCGATACACGTGCATCTTATTTTGTGATTTTCTTCCGTCTACTTAGTACTATTGAGTCATAAATCCGATCAATTGAGACAAAATCCGGGTAATTTTTTTTATCTTCTTCTTCATGACAATTAGACTTTAATTCTATCAGCAAAATGGAATTTCAATTAATTAATTTTGTTTTTTTTGTGTATGTGACTTATAATTAACCAGTTCAAAGAAATAGTGAGAAGTTATGACATTGAGGCAGAGTGGTTGAAGGAAGGATATGTAGCATCATTTGAAGAGTATATGAAGAATGCCTTAGTAACCAGCACAGGTCCACTGCACACAACATCATGCTTCATGGGCTTAGAGGCAGATGTTGCTACCGCTGAGGCATTTGAATGGATTCTAACTAAGTTTGGAAGTTTGGAACTTGGGTTTTTTTTTTTTTTTTTTTTTTCACAAAAAGACAAATTTTTTGCAAAATAAAAAAAAACACATTCAAACAAAATATCACATTCAACTCCATAATCATTTCACTTTTTCTCTCACAAACATCACATCCAATCATATAAAAACCCAACTATCTTTCCAAACACAAAAAAAAATTTCTCAAATAATATCCTACAACTAAAAAAACTTACATAAAAACTCACTTCCCAAACACCCACCTAATAAAATGGTGGCTGCCTCTAGTGTTATTGGCCGACTCATTGATGACGTAATGAGCCACACTACAAGAAATATCACTTTTGGTTACCAAAATAGTGGTCGCCAAAAGTCCAATATTTGGTTGCTGAAACGATTTAGTGACTAAAATATTTTGTCGACAAACTCGTCGCCTATACCCTGTCGGCGATAGTATTGGCGTCTAAACTTTGTTTGGTCTCCGAAAGTGACTACATTTCACTACTAAAATTGTTTAGTCCGCAAATGTTATGTTTCCGCCACTAAAACATTTAGTCGCCAAATGACACTTTTGGCTACTAAAGTTCATGTGGTCGGGAAGGTGCCACTTTTAGCTACTAAAGAATTGGTCACCGAAAGTACACATTTGCCTACGAAATATTATTTAGTCGGCAAAACGTGATTTGGGCGACTAAATTGTTAGTCACTAAAAGTGCCACCATAAAATGAGAATGACTATTATAGACCAAACATTTTGGTCATCAATACAATACATATTTTTAGCGACTAAGTAATTTTTGTCGTTGTAACTTTTGCCCACTAAAACTTTCTTAGCGAAAAGCCTCTTAACATTCACTTCTTCACTTTTTGCCACCAAATGTTTTAGTTGCGAAATGATACCATTTTTTTTCCGTGACTAAAAAATTTAGTGGCCAATAGTTTATTTCTCTCATTCTCAATTATTTCAGCTACTAATTAATTGGTCACAAAAACTTTTTGGGTTATGTTTTTGCTACTAAATTATTAGTCACCAAAACATTTGATTACGTATTTAGCTACGAAAATATTTGGTGGCCAAATACTTTAACGTGTTTTTTTTTTTTTTTTTCCAAATTTTTTTTCTAAACAACCTGTATCCATTATTAATACAACATGTACCATGTATTAACAATATAATCCATCAACACTAAATATGTTATCAAGCATTCAACAACGTGCACACATTTCAGTTCCAACCATCCAAATAATTAATATTGAACGTCCAATTATATATATATATTACAAATTATATGATTACTAAGTCTAATCCAACGTCAATAATTTAATTTCATACATAATACAGGAATAACCAAATTAATTGTACACCTAGAACTTCTGTACCAGAACAAAAATTATATTCTGTACTGCCCCAAAACTATTTTGTACCACGTGCTATGTTCATTTCTACCATGCCAACTTAGCTGATATTTACCGAACCAAAAAAGTAATTTGTACAAACCACTATCTATACGGATAGAATATAAAAACAATGCCCTCCCGTACTTGTCAAAAAAAACTTATCCACATTTGTATGTCAAAAAACATCTGCAAAAAAAAAAAAAAAAAAAAAAAAAAAAAAAAAAAAAAAAAATCATTAGTTTGGTGCGTATAGAGGCATTTCTGGACAACATATATATATTGTAACAATTTCAAACATTAAAAGACAAGGAGAATAATAGCTATTAACTAATGAAAGACATCCAAACATGGACCCATCATGAGTTTTTGTTTTAGCTTTTTAATCTCTAAATCTATCTAAGTAAATTTTAGTATTTTTATGGTGAAAGTAAATTGTGTAGGTATTACCAAATTATAGAAATTATGGGTGTAGTTACCATTTAATCCAAATGACATTTTTGATTTCAAAATGTAAGAGGACCCATCATTAGAGTTTGTCTGGTATCTATAAAACTCAATACTGGCCCTACATTAAAGAAACCACAATTAAGCAATTTGTAAAAGCAAGGAGATTATGTTGGTTAGCATGAAGATGGTGCTTTCACTATGCTTAGGATAAAGTGACCTCCATGAAGCTTCCCGTTATGTTAAAACAGTGCTTTTGTGACCTCCATGGATGGAAATTGGTGTGTACTTTTTTTTCATAAAAGATTCTAATTTATTCGATATAATCATAGAAAGTTTGGAAACGCTTTCCTTAAAGAAGAAACTAAGTCAACAATGTAATGAAATCATAATACTGTTCATTTATATTTAACTATCTTGTGGGTTTATAGGTGTAGATATACTTCTATTTGTGAATGAGTAATGCCTTGGGTTCTTTACAGGCTTACAGGGACAAGAGCTGAAAAAGATTATGCTTAACTATTCTTCCATAACACCTTCTAATTTTGATAGGTTTCTTCAATACTTAGCTTCTTTAGTCCTAAGTTCCCTGATCTGTTGCTGAGGAATTATCCTCCCATCAGCCAAATCTTGAGGCCATGTTATATGAACTGTCACATTTTCAACTGTTGTTGTATATTCTTTCTTTCAACAAATTTTAGCATCCACGAACTAGGATGCCCTTCACATTTTGTAGTGGTGATACTTAAACTGATTAAATACACAATTGCGCCTAAACCTTACCTGAACTTTACAAATCCGTTATTCGAATTTCCAAGAATTACATCAACAGGATATATCCTTCGTCACATTTAGTTCTTACAAAATGGTGCCCCCCGAACCCCTTTTTTCGGCTAAGTTGATGACATTTTCAACTCTAACTCCCAATGTAGGTGCCCTATTTATGTATCGTCTATCCGTAAATGTCACATTTACCACCGAGAAGCTTCCCATTACGAAAAAACAGTGGCTCGGGGGCTATTTTCCATTTTCGCCCCCCGAACCCCTTTTTTCGACTAAGTTTATGACATTTTCAACTCTAACTCCCAACGTAGGTGTCCTATTTACGTACCGTCTGTCCCTACATGTCACATTTATCACCGGGAAGCTTCCCGTTACAAAAAAACAGTGGCTCGGGGGCTGTTTTCCATTTTCGCCCCCCGAAACCCTTTTTTCGACTAAGTCTATGACATTTTCAACTCTAACTCCTAACGTAGGTGTCCTATTTACGTACCGTCTGTCCCTACATGTCACATTTATCACCGAGAAGCTTCCCGTCACAAAAAAATAGTAGCTCGGGGGCTGTTTTCCATTTTCGCCCCCCGAACCCCTTTTTTCGACTAAGTTTATGACATTCTCAACTCTAACTGCCAACGTACTTGTCCTATTTATGTACCGTCTATCCTTACATGTCACATTTATCACCAGGAAGCTTCCTGTTACGAAAAAAAAGTGGCTCGGGGGCTATTTTCCATTTTTGCCCCCCGAACCCCTTTTTTCGACTAAGTTTATGACATTTTCAACTCTAACTCCCAACGTACTTGTCCTATTTATGTACCGTCTGTTCCTACATGTCACATTTATCACTGGAAGCTTCTCGTTATAAAAAACAGAGGTTCGGGGGCTGTTTTGCATTTTCGCCCCACGCACCCCTTTTTTCGACTAAAATAATTGACATTTTCAACTCTAACTCCGAACGTAGGTATCCTATTTATGTACCGTCTGTCCCTTGATTTCGAAAAAAAAATTATAACATTTACAATGATTTTTTTTTTGCAATATGTTTTATATGGTATAGTGCAATGACTTTACAACTAACTTAATATAATGACTCTTCTACATTATAACTAACAAAATTTCATTATTCATACTTTGATGTATACAGTTTTTAAGTAAAACTTTAACCTAAAGACATATTTACCATGAATGTACAGTTAACATAAATTCATCAAATAACTTTTATTATAATTTTTTCTTGGCCCCCTTAAAATATGTGAAGCTATTCTTATTTGTGAAGCTAAGAATAACTTTGCCCCCTTTATGTTTATGTGTGAAGCTATTCTATTAAATTGTTCTTGGCCCCCTTAAAACAACTTTTCTAGCTTTTTTCCTTCATCATCCACCAGTCCAACTACCCACCAATTCTTATATAAATAGGAGGAAGCATTAAATTCTTTATAGAGTGAAGCAAAGTTGTTATGTGAGTCCTCTAGTAATATAAAAACTCACCAGCATATACTTACAACTATTAGTTTTACATAAGCAACAAATGAGTGACCATGAATCCCCATGATCACATACTGATGGAAAAATTTAATACAACTACAATTGGCCAGAAGTGACTTACAAACAAACATGTCTTAGCTCGGAAAAGAAGCTTCACAAGCAAAGAGACTGATGTGTGAATAAAGAGATGAAGGAGACACATTAATTAAAAAAGAGGAAGGAGACACATTAATTAAAGAGAGGAAGGAGACAAATTTTTCCTACTACTTCCCGACACTCGAAGGGACCAAAAAATACTATGCCAACCATAAGACAAAGCCAATCACAATTTTCATAGCATAATGTATTATTTTCAGATAGCCTTGAGCATTTGAGTAAAAAATTTGAACATGATTACATGTCAATTGATAAATAAATATTTACGTAAAAACATCTATATATTTCAAAGAACTATGTGATATTATCACATTTCGACATTATGTAATGATTGAGTTAATACTCAAAATAACACTGTTTATTTCCACATGCTACTTGAAACGAAACATGACATCCACTATGTTTTTTTAACATTGTGCTACTATGGTTAATCTTAATCAAGTAAATATGTTAAATAGAATTTCACTGTTAAGAAAACTCAGAAATAAGCATTAAACTTATAGCTAGTAGAGAGTTTAATGAAAATTTAAACTTGGTTAGTAGAGTCTTCAATGAATTGTCAAGGCATCTTAAATGTCTCCTAATTGTCAATTAACAGTGCTCTTCTTTCCAACTTCTCATTTGAAGAATTCTTTTTGCTAGGTAACAGTTCAATGAATGAGGGTCTTGGGTGGTAATGATACAATGTAAATCAAAGCCTTAAATCTGTGCTAACTTCATATACTGCGTGGCATTCGCATTTTAGTGCATATTTAAGTCAGCCCTAATGACAGGTCTTATTTTATCCCTCATAATCTACCTTAACTAAAAGCAGTTATCATTGTGTACGATTTGTTTTCATTTACAGTGGCCTCTAACAAGACTAAACTTTGCACCAAAAAAAGAGTGAACGTTCTCCAAACTACGAATGTTGTTAGCCAATAGAAATCTAGGAATGAGTATAAAGAATCAGGTTAGAAACGTAAAAACAAAAGTTAAAGTGAACATATTTAAACAACTCCCAAATTGAGGATATTTTCAACTCTTTAAGCGAACATATTTAAACAAAGTAAGTGTGACATTAATGAAATTGTTCTTACCAGAAAGCAAACGTCGGATGCCCAACTTAGATTCCCAAGAGTTGTGACAGTTTGGCGACTATGTTATTAAGATGCTCGACCTCTGTATTTGTCTCCTCCCTTGCTTTTTGTCCCTCCTCCCGCTTTTTCAACACCTCATTGGCTAATTGAATGCGCTCCTCTCGCTCTTTCAACAACTCATTGTAATATCTCTCGCGCTCCTCTCGCTCTTTCATTAACTCATCATGATCTTTTTGTCGCTCCGCACGAAGTGCCTCCACCTCAGCTCGCATTGTCTCCATTTAAATAAAATCAATCTCACCATAGCAGCCATTGCGATAGGAAATGAGTGAGACCCATTGGTATGATTGTACGACAATTGACTCCTATTACTCTTGCCAGCTTTTGACCGTTTCTAAAAATAAGACAAGCAAATAAACAATTTTTTGGTAAATATTAAGGCATATCACATTTGAGGCCATAGATGTATGTACTCTATCTAGTCTATTATTTTACCTGGTGAGATGCATCTTGCCATGCCACATCGATCAAATGCTTCCAATCATCTAAACTCACCTCTAGGGGCGGATGAGCATAGATCTCATCACGTGGAAGTCCCTCTAATAATTCGAATTCTTGCTTCAAGGTGTACCTCCAATCTTTGTACAACCCATAGGCCTTCTTATTCACAATCTGTTGTGCTTGTAAGTTATTGTGAAAATCGTCTCCAATTTGAAACTTGTCCTACAAGCATAATAAATGGAAATTGTAATAATTAAATAAAAGTCTTTCTTATAAGCATACATAATACAATTACATCTTGTGGACAAGTAATATCAGTTACAAGAACAGCTTGGATGACGGCAGATTTTGTAGTCTCATCAAGATCCAGCCATGACTTCACATCTTTCACAGGGCACAAGGTCCTAATTTGAATTCCTAACTCGTTAGTTGCTGGAGTGGCATACTTTCCAGTCATTGCATTCAACTCACGATCGATGTGAACATAACATTTTTCCCCTTTCTTGGCTCTAATTATTTTTTGTATCCCTTTGCCAAGTGTCGGTCCATGTACACGTAGGGGCTTCGAAGTCCCTGTTAACAAAATAACTAAGAAAATAAAAAACAATGGCAAGTGATAATTGACAAATTTGATACACTTTAATCTTACTTACGCCACTCGGCTGCGTTTTGGATGGGGCTTGTGTCTCATCAGAATCAACAATTGGTTGGCTAGTGGCATGATGAGATGGTCTCACATTTGACATCTCCTAGAGAACAGGAGATGGAGCAACAGTTGATCCTAAATGAATAGCAGCCGGTGAGTCTGTTATTGTGCTCGTGACTGTCTTTTTCCGAAGCTGACCAGTCTTTAAGCCAGGAACCATTTTCCAATCTACAATAACACAAGTAACAGTATAAAACATGATATATATGAAATAAATTATACAAACATAAATTAGAAAGAATGAACTAACTCAATGTATATCATGCTTAATTACATTATAAAGCATGATATACATGAACTAAATAAAATGTAAACAATAAAAATAAATAAGTTTATTTGTTAAGCATGATATAAAGCATTATAAAACAAGTTAACCGACCTTGAACTGAGGGGTTGGCCTGTTATCTGCTTGCTATTGTGCTATTTGCTGATCTATGTACTGTTGTGCTGATATGCTAGGCTGCTTTGTCCAAATAATGTTTTGTGGCTGCTGTTGCTATTAATTAGGTGAATCTGTTTTTGTCTACAGTGGACTCAAGTTAGTAAAAAATCCTTGTTATGCAGAAGACAAATTGAGTTAGTCATATAATCAATTTCAGTTATTTGTTCATTGTACTTGCCAAATTCATATATGCAACAATCGTACTTGGGCTTTTCTTATGTGTTATTTCCGCTGTTCCAATGCAGAGTCTGTTAAAATCTATGATAAATCAAATTTCAAAAAAACAGAAGGTTTTCGTAAGGTTTTAATTCACATCAACACATGAACCAATTAAGCTTTATACTAATTAAATTTTATCACTGCTGGAAATGAAGAAACAGAGGTCATTCATCTGAACAAATTATACAGAATGTGAAAACAACACTGCTATGATTGGGGCTGAAATGGAGAGGAGGCTGGGACAAATTCGACCCAGTCGGACACTGCAAAAAGTGATGGCAATGGGGAAAGGTAGCACAAGTTACCTATTTAGTATTATATTATAAGAAACTAAGGCTACTCCTCTCAGTTTGCTCTCAATCAGGCCCAAAATCACCATTATTAGTCTATTATGCCTCCTCACCAAACCAAAGCAAATTAACCAACATATAGTTGCAGCTCAATTTGAAAGCATTACATGAGCAAGGCTCGGAACCCGGGTTCCAGCCATGAATTGATTAAAACTCAGTAACACATGATAACACTATTATTTTGTTTTTTTTCTTTTTATTTCGAATAGTGTTCAAGACGCATAAATTATAAGGAAGTGAATGGTTTGGAGCTCAAATTTGACATCAATATCAAGTGCAAGAAATTTCTATGATGAAATGCAAGATCTCGCAAAAAAAATAAATAACTAAATAAAATGTTGTAGTGCTTCTTTGATTCTGTTTGAGGCAATATATATAAGGTCCTCTGTTTGTAAACGTTTCTGGTTCTTGTAGAAACATTCTAATTGAATGCTATAATTGCTAGAGAAACCATTATTAACCTCTATAGTCTCACACCTAAATCGAGCCTCAAGTGTTCGCTAAACAAGATGAGTAATGAAGAGATTGTACCAGTCACACAAGACAACAGATGACCATCAATCAATTTCCCCATCAATCAAAAACAGATTTTTTACTAACTTGAGTCCACTGTAGTCAAAGTATGTAAAGTGCACAATTCACAAAACCAACCTTATAGGCAGTGATCCCAAAATTTAATCACTACAGTTCAAAGCAGCGATTGCACTGTCAGCCTGTAAGAAAATAGAACCTAGCATAAGAACTCCATCTTTTACAGAGTATTATAGCACCAATCAATCTACAAAGAAGGCTTAAAATGATGACAAAAATATCAATGGCATATTACACGTAAAATCTAAAAACCAAATTCAACATATGAAAATAATAAAACAGTAGCCAATGACATCTCCACTAATTTAGTCATTCTCTAATTATGTAATACCAATTCATTTTAATGACACTCTGCAAGGCCCATAAACTAAGGAGCAGTCCAATTCAACAACCGGATCCATACTGAAATCCCCTAGAAAAGGAACACCATGAAATGCATGAGAGATCCATCACTAGTGGTCATGTTCCAAGAACTTAGATATTCCAACTCTAATCAAGGAAAAGGGAAAGAGAAGCCACGCAGTGAAAATTATAATGTCATTACAGAAGTGGCTAAATTCAGCAAGACTGTCAATTATAAGGTAACTGGAAAATGAACAGAACAGAAGAAACATGTCATAAGTGTCTACTTACTGCACCATGGTTCTGGGTAAACCATGTAGACATCGAGATTGTTTAACTTCATCACTGCACTCAGCTCAAGACCTATGTATCCTCCTCCAACAATCACAACCTTTCCATTTTTCTTTGCTTTAATTGCTTCTACAAGTTTATCAGCATCATTAATTTCTCTCAAGTAGTAGTTGTTTTTGGTATCAGCACCTTGTACACCAAAGTCTGTCAACCTTATAACTTGCAAAAAAAAGTAAAAAACAGTTGATTTTACATATGGAACATGAAGAGAATACAGGAAACATTCAGTCTGATGTAAATCTTCAGAGAAATGATACTTACTGAAGAACCAGTTGCGATTATTAAGAAGTAATAATTGAAAGTTTCTCCAGCAGCACTAACGAGAGTCTTTGAAACAAGATCTGCTTTCACTATTTCTGTGTTGAGGATCAATACAATTCCTGTAACAATAAGTTGAGCTTCAATAATTAATTCACTCTTTTGAGGATGTCTTTTATTTTCTTGAAATCTCCATAGGCAGAAGTGAAAATCCTATGTGATTCGTGATTAGATCAAGATTAAAATATTCCAAATCCCAAATATCCACAAACACTCAATCTAAAATCAACAAGCACTTACGAGAGTGATTTTAGATTGTTTGTTCTTAGGACTAAACAATAAATCGACACAAACGATTTTTTACGTGGAAAAAACCACAATTGAAGAACCTTCAATTGTAATAAAAAACCACGGGCGAACCGCCACTAATCAATCCACTACTGAAGAACTAAAAGATTACAAAGATAGTACACAAATTACCCAACACAGTCAATTTGCCCTCGAGATCTTCTGTAATCCTTTCACCACGTCTTCGCCACGGAACTGATCAATTCTGAAGTTGATTCCACAACTTCACTTGTCGAATTAACGACTACGTAAAGAATCAAACGCCTTTTGAAACTCTACGTTTTAACCTTCAGATTCCACCGAAGAGAACTCTCTTGATTATGAAGTATCAACCTCTTAGATGTATGAATCTCAACTCATGAGTTTAGAACTCTCTCAAGAACATCAAAGAAAACTCACAAAACCTCAGAAGAAAACTTCAAACAAAACCCTAGAATACTTAGATGAGATCTAGGAAAAGTAATCCTAACAAACAACCTCAAAGGGTTTAAATAGAAAAACTTGGTCCGCGATCTCCGCTCGAGCGCTCCATAGTCCGCTCGAGCGGACTAACAAAAAACTGCGTGTGATGAAACTGAGGTACGCTCGAGCGTAGGATATTCCGCTCGAGCGTGAAATCACACCTGCCAGTATCTTCAGCATCCTTGTAAAAATACTGAGAACCTCCCATCTCCGCTCGAGCGCACATGTCCCCGCTCGAGCGGGAAGAACAAAAACACAAAAAATTACATTTTGATCAACACAAGGTTTTGTCTCCGGATTTGACAATAAAGGGACCTAAGAATCTCCCCCTTTGTCAATTCCCGGACAAAACCTTTCTAAACATTGTTCCTTAAACACACGCACTAAAACGGACAAAAAAAAAAAAAACAGAAAACACAACTCTTTTAAACTGGATAGTTATCAAACACAAAACATCCATGCAACGTCAGCACAACCATTTAACTATGCACCTGTGGAACAACATTCAACATCCCAAACAAAACTGTGGAAAAATATAAAATGCCATAGATAAATCAATGAAATAGATAAACCATAATTTCCACAATTATGAGTCAAAAACCAAAATAGAGATGTACCCCCAATTTCCACCAATGTCAAAACAAAGAGATGTCCAATGTACCAATATACCAATAATGAAATCAAAACTGTTGTGCTGTGCTGTGTTCCAAAACTCCAAAGTGTCCAAAGTCCAAAACCAAAAAACATAACAAAAGTCTCCCCCTTTTTGTCTGGGAAGGACAAATCAAGCAGCTGGAGGCGGTGGCTGCTGGGACTGAATGAGATGGACAAGATGAGATAGGGTCTGCTCCACCTGGCCAAGGCGACCATCAAACGCGTCGAAGCGTGCATCGAGAAAATCCAATCGTCTAGTCATGGCCTCGGCAAATTGCTGGAACTGAACAGAAAAATCCGGAGGTAGAGCAGGAGTCTCAGCACCATCACCTGCGACATTGGCATCAGCACCATCACCGGCTACAGCGGCATCAAATTCAGCCTCCTCAGCAAGGCCAGCTGCAACTCCTGCAGAAGGACCAACACGGGAGGACTCCCCCTTGATATGAGCCCGACTCTGTGACACGATTTTCTTGGTAAAGGGGCGAGAAGGACAAGCAAACTCATCATCTTCGAGGACAGGAACCCCAAAGTCAGACAAAAGACGATTTATCAGACAACCATATGGAAGACCAAGCTGTTTATGACCATGGGCACCGATCATCTTTTTAATGATAAGAGAGGCAAGGTCAATAGATCGATGATGGGCAATACAAGACAAAATAAATCCTTGGTCTTGTTTGACCTCGGAAGAATGTGTGGTCACGATAATGTTGGCACAAACAATTAGATTAAGCAATCTGAACTCCGGTAGAAGTTCAAATTGTTTAATCAAATCTCCATTTGGCCAATGGCGGGAAACCCCACACAACTCTTTAGCCACCTCATCAAAAGAACAAGTAGGACGGTCGGGGACAGGATAAGGGTAGTACTGGGGAAAGCCCTGCTCAATGTGAAGGAGCTGACGAATCAAGGCAGGGGTGACTGAAATGGCTTTAGACCGAACCTAAGTATTAAAAGATGGCTCATAGTCATGAATCCCCTCCATATTACAATAGAATTCTCGAACCCAGTCGAGATTCTGACGCCCCGAAAAAGATAAGACAAGGTCACCACCGAGAGGGTCGAACAATGGGCGAATATGGATTGACTCAAAAGTATCTGGCTGGACATTCCTCTCTAAGTGTACAGTACGAGACTCAAAGGAAGTATGAAATGACTTAGCCTGTTTAGCAGATTGGAATCTCACTGAATCAAAGGTAGGTCGAGACACAGCCGCCTTACGGCGTTTAGGAGCAGGGGTAGACATAACTAGGGGAGAAATCTACTAAAACCCCCAACAACCCAACAAATCCAAGAACAAGTCCAAACAACAAACCAAAACAAAGCATTAGTACCAAAGATCAATTAAAATCATAAGGCATTATATATAAGGAAGAAACAGGAAAGCATGGACAAGTAGTGCAATGTGAGTGATGAAGGCATAATCAAGGAACACAGGATGAAGGATACAGGGCAGGACATGAGTATGTAAACATGATATATCCAGAACAAAGCATAAATCACGAATGAGATAGCATATCATGCAAACCAATAACAAATCATGGCTAACCAGAGTATAAAAGCCCCAAAGCAGTGCTAAAACATCAAGTAAATCAAGTCCCAATACCCTTCAAGGCCACACAAAATGAAATCCAAGTGATCACTTCGAACACAAGCCCAATCAAAAAACACAAAGACATGAGGCCAAATAAGAAATAAATATGAAACAAAAACCCTAGTTCTAAACCACAACACTGAAAAAAAACAAGTATGAGGGAACTACTCAGTGAAAGAGAGTGAGTGAAAGGAAAAAACAAAAGAAAACCAAAACACCCAAAAACCCTTAAAAACCTGAAAAAATAAACCACAAAAAAGCAGAAATAAAAAACAATGGCTAAGACGAGATAAAAAAACTTACCAGAGAGCAAATCGACGAAGAAGAGGAGAGAATAGAGAGAAACCAAGCCCAAAGATGCCACACCCCAAGCCCTAGATTGAGCGAATGAAAAGAGGGGAAAAAATGACTTGAAACGGCGAAGGAGGGATTGATATATGAAAATATCCCGCTCGAGCGTACTGATTACCGCTCGAGCGTAAAGCAATGCAAGTTGGATTCCGCTCGAGCGTGAATAAGGAAGCGCTCGAGCGCAAAACTCTCTCTCTCAGAACTGTAAAAGCAAGAACAAGATGCTGCAAGGGTGAAAACAACGCTCGAGCGTACAAAGGTCCGCTCGAGCGGAAAACAATTTTTTTTTTTTTTAAACACAACACTGAGGAAGTCCAGTAACAAGCAAGGTAACCAAGTGACAGACTATACCACAAGGACACACAAATCCATCAATCATGAGTCCTGAAAAAGCGAGAAAAGAGATGAAACACCAGATCATGAAGACAACAGATATTATTCAATCAAAGCCATAAGCATCATGAGAATGCATAACTCAAAAACACACATGAGAGCTCACGTAAACGATGTGTGTGTGTGCAATCCTTGAGAATCACAGAGCTAGAGTTAATCCTCGTAGTGATCGGATGGCTGGACCTCCGACAAAAGTAACTGACCATCATAGAGAAAAGTCAAACCACTAGGAATCACGGGGTATTTATTGAGTAAAAGCGGAAGCTCCCCCTCAAGACAATGATTTTTTTTTTTTTTCTTGTGGGCACTCACTGGTGGCATACACGCTCAAGAGTATGGAGACCAAACCAGAGAAGAATGAAATCAAAATGATGGCCTGGTTGGTGCCTCTGAGGTAGCCTTTTCCTAATGCCCGGAAATCATGTACTGAGGGAGAAACCATGGAAGTGAAACAAAGATGGTAGATGGTTAAGAGCCTCAACATCACCCATGATATACTTAGTATAGGTCAATTCCTCTGAAAGAGTACAAGAAACACTTTCAGTGGTCCATAGAGAACTTTGATCACTTGTGCGGAAACCCCTGCAACAGTTTATCTCAAGGATGTGTACAGAATGAGATCATGAAGTAAATGAGTATGAGCATTCAGAATGAGCTATGAACAAAGATGAAACAGATCTTGTAAGCAACATGAGCATTGTTCATATAAAATTTAGATGCGACAGAAATAAGGACTCAATCACAATGAGATTAACACATCCAACAACAGTAAGTCAACCACTCACACTCACCTCACAAGAACCAAACACGAAGCAACCTAGTTACTGAGCATTACTCCTAAGGTCTTTCTAAGAAACTCAAATCGAAGAAGATCAAGGGGTTTTGTAAAAATATCTGCTTTTTGATGCTCAGTAGGAACATGTTCCAAAACAACAAGGCCTTCATCCACTAACTCTCGAATAAAATGATGACGGATGTCAATATGTTTGGTGCGAGAGTGTTGGACAGGATTTTTTGAAATGTTTATGGCACTTGTGTTATCACAAAAAGAGTGAGAGTGTTCTGTTCTATCCCATAATCATGAAGCATTTGCTTCATCCATAACATTTGTGCACAACAACTCCCTGCAGGAATGTACTCAGCCTCAGCAGTAGACAGAGAGATAGCATTTTGCTTTTTACTATGCCAAGAAACCAGATTATTCCCAAGGTAAAAACACCCCCCGGATGTACTTTTCTTATCATCAGCACACCCTGCCCAGTCGGCATCAGAAAAACCAGTAATTTTAGCTGTAGTATCAGTGGAAAACCAAACCCCATACCCCAAGGTCTCATTAACATATTTGATGATTTGTTTTACCGCAAGAATGTGAGACTCTTTAGGATTGGCTTGGTAACGGGCACAAACACCGACACTAAAGGAAATATCCGGACGACTGGCTATAAGATACAACAGACTCCCTATCATACTCCTATAAAGGGTAGGATCAACATCAATACCAGAGGAATCTTTGGAGAGGTGAAGACTGGTGCTCATGGAAGTGCGTGCATGTTTGGCAGACTCAAGACCAAACTTTGACACAAGATTTTTTGCATACTTAGACTGGGAAACAAATATACCTGAAGGAGACTGTTTAATTTGGAGACCCAAAAAATAAGACAATTCTCCCATCATGCTCATCTCAAACTCATGTGTCATGCAATCCGAAAAATATTTCACAAGATGATCAGCAGTGGAACCAAACACAATATCATCAACATATATCTGAGCAACAAGAATATGAGACTTAGTATGTTTCACAAATAAGGTCTTATCCACACTACCCCTTTGAAAATCATTATCAAGCAGAAAGGTAGTAAGTCTATCATACCAAGCCCGAGGGGCTTGTTTCAACCCATACAAAGCCTTGTCTAGCTTGTAGACATGACTAGGACATTTAGGGTCCTCAAACCCTTTTGGTTGCTCAACATATGCTTCTTCTTTTAAGTACCCATTCAGAAAGGCACTTTTCACATCCATTTGAAACAATTTAAAGCCAAGAAAACAAGCAACACCAAGCAAAATACGAACAGATTCGAGACGTGCAACTGGGGCAAACGTCTCATCATAGTCAATACCCTCTACTTGTGTGTAGCCTTGAGCAACCAACCTAGCTTTATTTCTTACAACAGTACCATTCTCATCAGATTTATTTTTAAAGATCCACTTGGTACCTATCACATTCATGTCTCTAGGTCTGGGAACAAGAGTCCAAACTGTGTTACGCTCAAATTGACCTAATTCCTCATGCATAGCATTGACCCAACTATCATCTAGTAAGGCCTCTTTAAAATTCTTAGGTTCAATTAAAGAAACATAACACATATCCCAAATCTGTCTTCGGGTTTTCATTCGATCCGAAACACTTCCAATCACCTGTTGAGCTGGATGATTCAGTTTCACCCTTGCTGATGGCTTAAATTCAGGACTTGCGGTGATAGGAGCAACAGGAGTGATGTCCCTTTGAGCACTCTTTGGACTTGAACTTACCTATGAGGATGGTGCTGTAACAATGTCTTGAGATTGAACCACAGCTTCTTCTTGATTTTGTGGTCCAGTATCCAAGATAGGAGACTCACCATTGTCATCCTCATTTGTTGCTGGAGTAGGTAAACCTGTGTCATCTATAACCACATTGATAGATTCCATTAATGATGAAGTTCGCAGGTTATATACTCGAAAAGCCCTACTGTTGGTTGAATACCCTAGAAGAATACCTTCATCACTTCGGAAGTCAAATTTGCCCAAGGGCTCTCTATCTTTGAAGATGTAACACTTACTCCCAAAAGTTTTAAAGTATTTTACATTAGGTTTCAAACCCTTCCACAATTCATAAGGAGTTTGTAAAGTGCCGGGCCTTAAATACACGCGATTTATGACATAAACAGCAGTATTTAGGGCTTCGGCCCAAAACTTAGGAGGAAGACTCGTACTAAGGAGCATGACCCTAGCCATTTCTTGAACAACTCTATTCTTCCTCTCAACCACTCCATTTTGTTGTGGGGTAATAGGTGCAGAAAATTCATGCTTAATACCATGCATATCACAAAAATCCGAGAACGAACTATTTTCAAACTCACGACCGTGATCAGTTCGGATTCTTATTATACGCCCAATGGAAACACCCTGTTCATTTTGGATTTTAAGGACTAAGGCCTGAAAAGCATTAAACGTATCATATTTTTCCCTTAAAAAGTTTACCCATGAAAACCGAGTAAAATCATCAACAGTTAAAAAAATGTATCTTTTACCTCCAATGCTTTCAGTACGAGTGGGGCCCATTAAATCCATGTGAACTAACTCAAGAGGACGTTTGGTTGTAAAGCTATTCACCTTTTTGTGAGGGGCACGGGTTTGCTTTCCAGGTTGACATGGTCCACACACATGGCTCAAATTCTTACCGAGTTTAGGTACTCCTCTCACAAGCTCTTTGTTGGCTATCTTAGTTAGGTCGTTGAAATTCATGTGACCTAGTCTTCGATGCCACAGATCAATGTTACTTATGATGGCAGAGTGACAAGTGAGATCATTAGTAGTAAGGATCCCATAGCAATTATCAGATGTGCGAACCCCATGTAAGACAGTATTTCCCTTTTTATCCAAAATTTCACATTTATTTTTTGAAAACAATACTTCATGATGGGAATCACACATCTGGCTAATGCTCAAAAGATTTGCTTTAAGTCCATCAACAAGTAAGGCATTATCCAGCTTGGGAAGTCCAGCAACACTTATAGAGCCCTTACCAATGACTCTAGAAGTGCCGCCATCTCCAAAGGTAACAATTCCTCCTTCATATTTTTCAAGAGAGGTGAAGTAGGATTTGTTACCAGACATGTGACGAGAGCACCCACTATCAAGATACCACATGTGTGAGTCACGTGCTTTTAGAGCAGTGTGAGCAACTAAACAAGTCAAATCGTCTTTCCTAACCCAAATCTTTTTAGTCTTGGTGTTCTGCCTATTCATGTAAGGTTGTCTCCTAACCCAAAAAGTGTTCGAATTTCTACCTTTTTGAGACACCTTACCAAATAGTTCATAGTAGTAAGGACGAATGTGGCCATACCTACCACAGTGATGACAAATAAAAACCAGTTTTACCTCCCTTTTGTTGATCTTACCTGCTTTTGCTTGATGAAGAGAAGAATCAACCTGGTCTACCTTCAATTTTCCCTTTCCTTGAGTCTTCAAGTTATGTGAGGTAGATGCCTGTCCCTTGTGAGCTGTCGCACCATAGCCTAGCCCTCTTTTGTCAGAACCCATTTGTTGAGACCCGAGTATGTCTTCTAGAGATCTGGAACCTTTGTTCCACATTGCAATTATTGCTCTAGCGATACGGAGTTCTTCATCTTTCTGACTGACTTTCTCTTCCAATACAGCTTGTGACAACTCAAGACTTTCAAGTTTTTCTTCATATGTGGAATATACCTTCAGAAGTTCATTCCTTTCAGTTTCACAGGATAGCAGTTTTGCACATAAGTCTTGCCTGTCACTTGAGATCTTGATGGCATTCTGTTTTGCTGTTAAGAGTTCTCCTTTGAGCCGGACATTCTCACTCTCACATGTTTTGAGTTTGAGAGAGAGTTTGTCGTTGGTTTTAGATAGATTCAGAGATTCCTCGTACAGCTTCTCGTAAGCTTGTTGTAGTTCATCGACATTGATCTCATCAATGTCTGCGGATGTTTCATCATCCTCTTTTTGCTCTTCATTCTCCTTGACCTCATTCAGTCGAGCAACCAAGGCAGACAAGTTGCTTGATGGAGGTGAGGGTGAATCTTCCCTTTCATGGAATTGGCTCAGGATTTCCCATGCCTCTTTAGCCTTTGTGCAGTGAACAACCCGTTGCTGTTCTTCATTGGAAATTGCTCCACGAATAATGATCAGGGCTCTCTGATTGCCCGGATTATCTGCACTTTCAGTAGCTTCTTCAATGGCTTGCCAGCCTTCTGGTTCAAAAGCTCGCAGAAAGGCCCTCATTCTGATTTTCCAATACAGGTAGTTAGTCCCATCAAAGGTGGGGGCATGATGCAAGTTCTGACCACGAGCTGGTTCCGAAGGCTTTGGAGGAGGTTGAGTAACAGTGGTCCAAAATGCCATGAAAGCACTATCCCCGTCTTCACCAGATTCAGGTTCTTCGGGTTCTTGCTCCGACCCGCTTTCATCATCCCAAGTTACGGTGTAGACTTTCTTCCGATTCTTTTTCGAAGGGCATTCAAGGGACATATGGCCAAACCCTTGACATTCATAGAACTTGACCCCTTGCCCCCTTACAACCTTCTTTTCAGTAGTTTGAGCAAATTTTGGTGGAAAAGTTTTGGGTTTATCATTACTTTTATCTTTTGAAATAGGGGCTCTGAAATTAGGCTTCTTTTTCAAAAAAATTTTAAACTGTTTTGTAAGCATAGCCGTCATCTTAGACTCTAAATCAAATTCAGTCTCCGGAGGTTTTGCAGTCTCATGAGCACTCGTGAAAGCCACACTTTCTTTTTGCTTTTTCTTTGAAATTTGGTGGGCTTCATAAGTCTGCAAATTTCCAACCAATTGATCGAGCTTGAGGGTATCAACATTCTGAGCCTCCTCAATGGCTGTCACCTTTGATTGGAACCTCTCGGGAAGGGACCTCAAAATTTTTCCAACAACTTTAGCTTCCGGGATTTTTTCACCGAGAGTGAAACAGGAATTTACGATATCACTGAGTTTTGCATAGAAATCATCAAACGTCTCATCGTCGCGCATAAAAAGGGTTTCAAAGGCGGAGGTGAGACGCTGAAGTTTTGACCTTTTGACAGAGGTAGTACCTTCGTGAATCGTTTCAAGGATATCCCACGCCTCTTTTGCTATCTCACACGTGCAAATTCGACGGAATTCTTCAGGTGTGACAGAGCAGAAGAGGGAGTTGAGAGCCTTGCTGTTCCAACTCGAGTTCTGGTAATCAATTGTGTCCCATTTATCAAGGGGTTTAGGAATATCAATGCCATCAATGGTTATAATAGGTTCACTCCACCCAAAGAGTACGCAGTGCCAAACTTTCTCATCGATGGATTTTAAAAATGCTCTCATACGAGCTTTCCAATAAGAATAGTTTGTACCATCTAGTAAAGGAGGTCTATGAGTCGAGTTACCTTCACGAATAGAATCCATAAATCTAGTCACACAAAATCACACTCCTATAGTTTTGATAAAAACAAAAGTTTTTTGATAAAACAAAGAGTGACCTGCTCTGATACCAATTGAAAATCCTATGTGATTCGTGATTAGATCAAGATTAAAATATTCCAAATCCCAAATATCCACAAACACTCAATCTAAAATCAACAAGCACTTACGAGAGTGATTTTAGATTGTTTGTTCTTAGGACTAAACAATAAATTGACACAAACGATTTTTTACATGGAAAAAACCACAATTGAAAAACCTTCAATTGTAATCAAAAACCACGGGCGAACCGCCACTAATCAATCCACTACTGAAGAACTAAAAGATTACAAAGATAGTACACAAATTACCCAACACAGTCAATTTGCCCTCGAGATCTTCTGTAATCCTTTCACCACGTCTTCGCCACGGAACTGATCAATTCTGAAGTTGATTCCACAACTTCACTTGTCGAATTAACGACTACGTAAAGAATCAAGCGCCTTTTGAAACTCTATGTTTTAACCTTCGGATTCCACCGAAGAGAACTCTCTTGATTATGAAGTATCAACCTCTTAGATGTATGAATCTCAACTCATGAGTTTAGAACTCTCTCAAGAACATCAAAGAAAACTCACAAAACCTCAGAAGAAAACTTCAAACAAAACCCTAGAATACTTAGATGAGATCTAGGAAAAGTAATCCTAACAAACAACCTCAAAGGGTTTAAATAGAAAAACTTGGTCCGCGATCTCCGCTCGAGCGCTCCATAGTCCGCTCGAGCGGACTAACAAAAAACTGCGTGTGATGAAACTGAGGTACGCTCGAGCGTAGGATATTCCGCTCGAGCGTGAAATCACACCTGCCAGTATCTTCAGCATCCCTGTAAAAATACTGAGAACCTCCCATCTCCGCTCGAGCGCACATGTCCCCGCTCGAGCGGGAAGAACAAAAACACAAAAAATTACATTTTGATCAACACAAGGTTTTGTCTCCGGATTTGACAATAAAGGGACCTAACAAGAAGTATTAATAAAACGCTGGCCAACAATGTCACAATAATTTTGTATCAATCAAAATTGGGAAATGTGTGTAAATAAGTATCACCTTTCTCTGCATACCACTCAGGAAACAGCCTCTCTCCCCCACTTCCAACACAGACATGAAACCTTGGAAGTCTTGCAAGTGCTGCAAAACAGATTGCATTGTGAAGTTTGCTATAAAGAAACAAAAATACCAAACAAATCAATTGGAACAGAGATGCAACTGCCAATCAAGTAAGAAGCATGCAAACATCATATTTAAGCAAATGTAGCATCAACATTACAATGTCACAAAACTTAGTCAAATTCAATCATGCCAAATACTTTGATCTAAAGTTGGTTTCAAGGAGTCTAGTATGGAAAGAGTTAATACATCATAAGGAGAAGAACATAACTGTATATAGAAATTCACTTAGCTTGTACTTCAGGAACAAAGATAAATTGACTTACACTCAGGAAAATCTAATGCCTTGCTGAGTGCTGGACGTTCATAAGGAGCAACATAGAATAGCAACAGAGCGTGTGTTAGCATAAATGCATCAGTAGTTCAAATATTAAGAAATATTTAAATCTAGAAGCTGAAGCTCCAACTGCCTTAAATGAAAATATGACAGCCATTGGTAATTTTTCTTAAAAACCAGTTAATTTCACATTTTATCCAAGCTTTGCAACATATTGAATTTCCCAGTCAAAAAAATATGGAAAGCCGTGTTAAAATAAACAAGTAACAGTGCAGATTGGACGGTAGAAAAAATGTGATTTATGATACCATTTATTTCTTCCCAATACCTAAGAACATAGACAACTGATTAAGTTGTAGATTATAAAGATACTTACTGATCAAGAGTGGATGAACAGAAGAATGATCATTAAAGGCATTGATGGGTACATTTCCTCCCTTTTATTTAGCAGAGGCACAGAATAGGTTGACGATTACAATAGTGATTTCCAGATTTGGAGCGTTCTTATGCCGCGTGAAAATTCTATATTTAGCAGAGGCACAGAACAGGTTGATGATTACAATAGTGAAAATTCTATATTTAGAAGAGGCACAGAACAGGCCAAGGTGATTTCCAGATTTGGACAAGCCCCAAATTATTTTCATGTGTGATTATAATAGTCAATGACATATGTAGCGTTCTTATTATAACTATATAATTTTCATAATAATAGAAGTTTGACGAGTACCAATTGTTCCAAAATAAAAATAAAAATAAAAAACTCATTCATGATAGTGTTTTATATCACGACATATTGACATTTACAAAGATAGATCCCCCTTCATTATAATGAGTTTCCTTTGCATTTGTGCACCAATTGAACATTCACATTGCTCTAATTATGACATGAACTAAAGCATGATATACATCAAGATTCTACATCAACATCTGTATCAAAATCACTTTGTAGGTCATATTCTTCGACTGTGTCGTCACCCTCCCTCATTAATCCATCTTCATCATCACAAATGAAGGCATCATCTGTAACACCCTTGGCTTTTACACCTCTGACAGATTGCAAAACATCCATTGGAATAATTTCAGATTCAACATCATGTCGACGCAAAACCACATCATCATCAGTAGCCATATCAGGTATGACCTCGGTGGTTTCTTCTTGTTGGAACACATCATCAGGTTGTACGACATCCATCTCTGGCACATCCCAAAGTCCTCGATGTTGGAACTTTTCTACGACTCTCCAATTGGTACCTAATTTGGTGTCATTAACATAGAATACTTGTTCAACTTGACTTGGTAATACAAATGAGTCATCTTTGTACCATCGACTTGTTACATCAACTGTTGTCAAATGTGGTTCTAGACGCATAGTTCTACTACTACCGGTATTAAACCATTCACATTGGAACAATACAATCCGACGTCTGAACAAATAGTTCAGTTCCCACACTCTACACAAGTTTCGATAGAAGTGTATCAATTGGCCTTCATGCTCTCCTTCCACGGCTAATCCACTATTTTGACTTTTCCAACGGTTGTCACAGTCGATAGTATGATAGCGGACACCATTACAAATACATTCTGAATATGTGTTCACTAAGCCACTAGGACCATTGGCTAATGACCACATATCATCAGTTGCTTCAGGGGAAACTTGGCTTCGCAATTCATTCATCTACATGAAGAACATGTGTCATGTTACAAGCATGCGTGACATTTACGTAATGTACGATTTATGGTAGGATATGAGAATACTAGCTTACATGATCTTTGAACCATTTAGGGAATTCTTTCCGATGTCCATTTTCAATGTCGAATGCACCGGCTCTTTGGTGTAACAAGTTCTTGTGCTCCCTAGTTACAAGAAATGCGATTCAAAAATATTTACTAAGATAAAGACAAATCAATTTACAACAAACACATTATAAATACGTTTGAAGGATTCATACCCTACGTGCTTATCCACTTATGTGCTATTGTGTAGGACAAACCAATGAACCATCTCGCGTTCAGCTACGGACTCATCGGACGCCCTTGTCATTAGACCAAAGGGACGTACAATTTGAGTTAATACCGCCAACCTTGGGCCACGGTCACCCATGTCATAATTCATTTATGGGCGGTTAAACAATGTTTCAACTCCATCCAAATACATTGAACAAAATGTTGTACATTCTTTGGAAATGTAAGCCTCGGCAATAGAACCTTCAGGATGAGCTTTGTTGGCCACAAACCCTTTTAGACGGCCAAGCAACCTAACGAGCAAGCCGATGACAATGTCATACTGCAATCTTTATATCAGCAGTAAAGCGTTAATTAACCTAGTTGACAGTAATACGAGGGCTGAGTTAATACCTCTCAATTGGGTACATCCATCGATATTGCACTGGGCCTCCAAGCATAGCCTCTCGAGGCAATTGAATTTCCAAGTGGACCATGACATCAAAAAAAGCCGGCGGGAAAATCATCTCAAGCTTACAAAGTATGAGTACGATTTGTTCATCCAATTTCTGCAAATCTGAACGCCTCAATGTCTTTGAACACAATTGTTTGAAGAAATTTCCCAACTCAATAAGTGTCGTTCCAATTTCCTTATTAAGGTAGCCACGCATCCCAATTGGAAGAAGTCGTTGTATAAGGACATGGCTGTCATGACTTTTGAGGCCAGATAATTTTCCAGCTTGAGCGGTCACACAATTGGAGATATTTGTTGCATAGCCATCAGGGTACTTCATTGATTTCAAGAAATCACAAAAGCCTTCTCTCTTTTTCACAGACAATGTGTACAATGCATGAGGCTTCTCACTGGACCCATTAGAACGCCTCTTCAAGTGTAACTCTTTACGTATTTTCATGTCCTCCAAATCTATGCGTGCTTTGTCTGTGTCCTTGTTCTTTCCATCTACGCTCAAAAGTGTCCCAACAACATTGTTACATATATTCTTTTCAATATGCATGACATCAAGGTTGCGTCGAAGCTTCAACGTTTTCCAATAGGGCAAGTCAAACATAATGCTTCTCTTGCTCCAATTCAAATTTTGATGTTCATTCCTTTGTCGTTTTTGATTTTGTGGGTGCTTTCCATATGGCTTGTAAGTCCCAGAATCAATTTGCTCTAGTATTTGGTCCCCCGATAAGTCCAAAGGTTTGGACCTATGCTCCGTTTGACCATTGAAGAGCTTACTTGTTCGCCAAGTGTGGTTCTCAGGCAAGTGGCGACGAGCACCCATATATCCTATTTTACTCCGTAATCCCTGTGATGATGCATTATTGTTATAATTAGGGCAAGCCAAGTAACCCTTTGTACTCCACCCTGACATGTTACCGTACGCAGGGAAGTCATTTATGGTCCACATTACCGCCGTATGCATTCTAAAAATTTGCCCGTTCGATGCATCATATGTTTGCACACCATGCTCCCACAAATTCTTCAATTCTTCTATTAATGGTTGCAAGTAAACATCAATGTCTCTTCCAGGTGCCAAACGTCTGGGAATAAGCAATGACATCATGCAATATGGCTCTTTCATGCACTTCCACAGTGGGAGATTGTAAGGCATTAAGATTACGGGCCACATGCTATATGATGTGCTCATATTTCCAAATGGATTGAAACCATCTGTTGCCAGCCCTAGCCTTACATTTTGAGAGTCAGTAGAAAACGTCGAATATTGCTTATCAAAGTCCTTCCATGCTTCACCATCGGCTGGGTACCTTAATATGTCATCATCCACACACTTCTCATTGTGCCATCTCATATCTGCGGCTATTTTTTTAGACATATACAGTCTTTTCAACCTCGGTGTCAAAGGAAAGTACGAATATTGCTTGTGTGGAATCTTTTTACCACCATCATCATTGAACTTGTATCTACACGCGTCACATGTAGGGCATTTCTCCAAATTAGCACTCTCTTTCCAAAATAGTGCACAATCATTCTTGCATGAATGAATTGTTTCATATCCCAAACCTAAGTCATGTAAGAACTTCTTAGCATCATAGAGTGTCCATGGAGCTGTTTGATCACATTTTGGTAGAATGTCCTTGAATACCTGCATAACCATATCGAATGACTTGTTGCTCCATTTGTTGTACACCTTCACATGAAGCATCTGAATGACGAATGATAACATAGAAAACTTTGCACATGTCGGGTAAACTTTGTGTTGTGCATCTTCGAATAACCTAGCGAACTTATGCAAATCCTCCCTCTTCAAACCAATAGGTTCCTCGTCGGTATGATCATCCATAAGACCACTCACGTAAATTTCTTCCAACATAATAGGCAAATCATCCATGGGCGGATCATCGATATCTGTCATACATTCGCCACTACCTCCACATTGGTCATTTGATACACTAGGACGAGACACGGGAACATGTTCCCCGTGGTGCACCCAAGTTATATACGAAGATGCCATTCCTTTTCGGATCAAGTGCATCCACACAACTTGTCTGCTATATTTTGTGCCATTAATGAAATCGACACACGGACACCTAATTTCATCATCTACGCCTACATTTGCCGTAGCAAAATCAAGGAATGACTTCACTCCTTATTGATACTCTTTACTTGTCAACCTATTATTTATCGTCATCCAACTCTTGTCCATTTTGTCACCTACAACTCACACAAAGATTAACCGAGGAACAAATGAGAACACGCATTTCAAGTTGAGATAGATTTTCATAACATTTTTCATTCACTGTTTGGCTTGTCACATAAATCTCTTTTACGGTGGGACCAAATGACACGATTTGCACCATGCAATGCGTAATTATTGATGTTAATTTAAGAAATCACCCGTAATTTTGGACCACTAGATAGCATAACTAGTAGAGCACTGGTACTAGTGAAACGATATGGTCAATAATAGAATGATATATCAAAAGAATCAAAACCATTTTCATTCACAGTGTGTGTGCATGACATGTTATTTATTCAAAAAAAAAATGCCTCATGGGTACTTGTGAGGTTGAGGCAGTAAAAGCAAAAGTTACAACATTGGCTGCAAACACATGAGCTATGCATTATTGCAACGGCTGAAATCAGCCGTTGCACATCCAACGGCCATAAAAAAAATGAAATATAAAAAACACAAGGTGGGGTTTCAGAGAGATCAAAACTTGCAGCTTCACAGGAGAGGACACAACCTTCCATGGACGCTGAAGCAAAGAAAAAGCGAAGATAACATAAAGCACTATGTGTGCCGTGAGCCTAGTTGTGTGCACCACAATCCGTCAAGGGCTCTTGGTGATCTCACTGGAATCAAGAAACACTTTTGGCAGAAAACATGGGGAAAAGAAATGTAAGTGTTCAAAGTGTTCAAAGATCTATTTTGAACATGTTAGTCGGCAATTTCTTGCAAGGTCTAAATCTGTAATCAAAGAACAAAACTTAAAAGCATCCATTATGATAGTACTTCCCAAAAAAAAGAAAGTAAAGAAGAGAACAGAAAATAAAAAAGTAAAGACAGAAACACCAAAAAAAGAGAAAAGAACATTCATCCTATTCTGAAAATCACAAAACAAAAAATCATACATGTCAACTGTGCAAGTCTGCAACATGCATATTCACATATTTCCAACTCCAGCTTTGGGCATAAACAAGCTTTCTCCTTCTTTGAGAATACAGACTTAAATTACTAAGGAGGCAACATCAGCAATATGCCGCCATGATGCAAGCATCATAAATTTCCAACCCGAACTAAAATGGAAGCATTGAGGTTATATTCTCCTCAGTTCCCATACCAAGAGCAGCCTCCTTGTAGTTTTTTATGTAATGATGTTTAAATATTACTATAATGTAATTATCATGTTTGCCAAGTAGTTTCCAAGAATTTAACAAGTCAATGCTACCCATTCAAGACAAGGCAATGCTATCCATCCACAAACTACCATGCTTATTTATAGTACAAAAGTAAACATTTACGCTAGGCAATGTTATCCATATGTATGATTTAATTGTATATCTAGCTCAAAACCATAAAAATTCACTTTGAAAAGGTCATGCTTACGAAAATAATTGTCTTACGGAAACAATTAATTGCATATCACAAGTACGAAGCGTAAATCCCTAAAATTCAACTATCAACAACCTCATTTCTTGTTGTTGTAACTTCACTGAAAATTTCCCCAAATCTACATAATAACATGCAAACAAACACACGATAAACATGAATTAAAGTCTTGATTCACCCCAAGCATTGCCCTAGTTTATGTAGCAAATTGCTTGATTCACCCCAAGCATTGCCCTACTTTTTCATTTCAATCACATTTCAATAACAATGAGGTAGGTTTTGATTACATTTCATATATGATTTCTGTGTGTTTTCACACATATATATATATATACTACTACTACAAGACTTTGCCCTAGTTTATGTAGCAAATGGCATGATTCACCCCAATCATTGCCCTAATTTTTTATTTCAATCACAATAACAATGCCCTAATTTTGCAGCATTTCCTACTTCATATTCTGTGTGTTTTCATACACACACACACACACACACACACACACACACATACATGTATATATATACATGTATGTGTGTGTGTGTGTGTGTGTAAACAGAGACAGAGAGAAACAGAGGGAAATCGAGAGGGAGATACAGAGAGAGGGAGAGACAGATACGAAATGGAGGACATACCTGGGAGGGAGTTCGGGGGATGATCCAGCAAGCCTTACGGTGATGGCGATAGAGACAAAGCTATAGAGAAGAGGGCAGAGGCGTGAGTGAGACCCAGTGACAGAGGCATGAGTGTACATATGATTTGTGTATATAATCGAGTATTTATGGAATCAAGGTTGTGTATATATGATTTGTGTGTGTGTGTATATATATATATATGCACGTATGTGTGTGTGTGTAAACAGAGAGAGGGAGAGAAAGAGGGAAACCGAGAGGCCTCTGTGAGATGTTTAAGAAATCGAGAGGGAGATACAGAGAGAGAGAGAGGGAGATACCTGGGAGGGAGTTTGGGGGATGATACAGCAACTCTTGCGGTGATGGCGACGGAGACAGAGCAGTGATAGAGGCGGGAGCGCGAGAGGGAGGGAAATGGACTACTTTTGCAATGAAAATAAAAGAAAAAAATATTTATTATCGACCAAACTTCGTTTTCGTCGCTAATATATATTATGAAAAATTAATATTCCCTCCACAATTTCGTGGCACGTTTGGCTACAAAACAAATAGTTGGTGAACCTTTATTATTTGGCGACCAAAATTCAATTAGTCGCCCAAACACAATTATTTCCACGACTAACACACTATTAGTAGCCAAAAATTAAATAAATACCAATAAAAAAATAATAATGTATAAAGACTATACAATTAGCGACCATTGTGATATTTAGTCGGCCAAAGGTTTATATTTAACGACTAACATGTAATTAGTCGCCATTAGTGAAGACTATTCCGACTATATATGACATTAGTAGCGAAGTAGGTCACATTTACCGACCAAAACATGTTTAGTAGCTAATACGTCTATATTTGGCGACCAAATATTGTTTGGTAGCTAATGTGTGTACCATTGGCGACCAAAAAATTATTAGTAGCTAATGTGTACACCTTTGGCGACTAAATTGAGTTTAGTCGGCAAAATTAGTCGCCAAAGCTGTTCTTTCTTGTAGTGCCACGATGTACGACTATCCCATTCTTGAAGAGCTTATAATTTTTATTTATTTTTGTGATGATGATGATGATGATGATGATGATATCTAACCCTTTTTTTTTTCTCTTTTTTTTTTTTAATTTGAACAAATGAAGGAAGAACAAGATAGGGGATATGTAGCCACAGGGCTTGACTGCTACATGAAGCAGCATGGTGTTTCAAAGCAAGAGGCAATTGTGGAGTTGTATAAAAGGATTGAGAATGCATGGATGGATATCAATAAAGAAATGCTTAAGGCAACTGCCATCTCAATGAAACTCCTGATCCGTGTTCTCAACCTTTCGCGCATCTTGGATGTGGTTTACAAGTATGTGGATGGCTATACTCATCCAGAAATAATCAAAGACCATGTCATCTCTTTGTTTGAAGATCCAATTCCCATGTGAGTGAGCATAGTTCGCTGCTTTCCCTCATAATGGCAAACTAATGTGTAGGCTTATAAGAGGAAGTAACAGGAGGATGCCAACTATGTGCTTCAATTTTGTATTTGTTGCAGACGATTTTCCTCCAAAGTGCATTTATTTGATTCCCAAATTTCCACCACCATTTGAGAAGCAGGCTTACATTCACATCTCTAATCCTCCTAATGCCCAGGCCTCCTTGGGCAGAACTCTTTGTGACCTCAATCCATTTCACCAAATGAACTTTTCTTTTAAGTTCATTACCGCCCCACAAGAAAGCAGCTTCAATCTTTTCAAATTCTCGAGCCACACCTTCAGGCATCTTGAAGAGAGAAAGGTAGTATATAGGTAGGCTTGATAAGACAGACTTAATCAAGGTTAATCTTCCAGCAAAAGATAGCAATTTCCTCTTCCAGCCTGATAATCTTAATCTAATGATGTCAAGCACTAGTTTCCAAGTGGATTTCCTACTTGGGTTGGCACCTAGAGGCAGCCCTAAGAATTTCAAGAGCAAGCTACGAACCTTGCAATTCAAGAGCTTGACAAACAAATGCAGTGACTCAGCTGCTACACCCACCCCACAGACCACACTTTTGTGGTAGTTGATTCTCAGTCCGGATAGGACTTCAAAACATCAAAGAACTCTTTTGATAATTACTACCTGATCCATATCAGCTTCATATAAAAGAATAGAGTCGTCCGCAAATTGAAGATGAGATATAAGAACCTCATGAGCCCCAACCCGAACTCAATTGAGGATGCCAAGATCAAGAGCTCTGGTGAGAAGAATATTGAGCCCTTCAACCACTATATTGGAAAGGAAAGGTGATAATGGGTCACCTTGCCTAAGACCTCTTTGTGGAGAGAACTCTTGCGTTGGTGAACCATTCATAAGGACAGAGATGCGAGCTGTAGAGACACAAGTTTTCAACCAAGAGATCCATTTAGACCCAAAACCAAAGCTAGACATCAAAGAGAATAGGAATTCCCAATTGACTGAATCAAAAGCTTTCTCGAAGTCCAACTTGATAATCAACCCTTGCAGCTTAGCCTTCTTCCAACCATCAACCACTTCATTGGTAATAAACACCCCATCTAGGATGCTCCTACATCCTATAAAAGCTGTCTGAGTTTCCCCAATGATTAAAGGCATCACTAACTTCAATCTATGTGCTAGAACTTTTGCCAAAATTTTGTAAAGTGAGCCAACAAGGCTAATGGGTCTATAGTCAGACAGGTTGCTGGGATTATCAATCTTGGGAATAAGGGTGATGAAGGAGCTGTTTATTCCATAGGTAAGCCTACTATGGTTGTGGAAATCTTTAAAGAACTGCAAAACCTCATGCTTCATGACTTTCCAAAATTGCTGATAACATAACATATTAAAACTATCGGGGCCTGGAGTTTTGTTACTGTTATAGTCTTTTATGGCTACCCAAACTTCAGTAGCAGAGAATTCTAGCTTTAATATCAATAATTTAAAAGTTTATTTGTTTAAATTGATAGTTTAATGGGTGAAGTGACATAAGTACAATATGAGCAGTGAGCATGAAATTAATGGGTTAGAATTTTCTATAATAATTTTATGATACTCATCGTGGGTGTTATTAAAATCAACAAATAAGAATTTTTTGTGATAATTTTTTATGCAATAATCTATCGTGGTGGCTAAAGAGTGATTTAAACCTAAATTCTTATTAGCTAAAATTTTATTAGTGTGATAAAATTGGCGGACTTTGTTGACAAAAAGATATTTAATGCTTTATTCAGTAGTATTAGATATTTAAGTAATTTTTTCCACCAATTATGTGTCTTAAAAATTTATGGATGACACAATATGACTCACTTTTAAATAGATAAATAAAAAATTTCAACTAATACATTTTGCGGTCTTTTATTTGTATGTGGGAAAAAATCTTAATGTACAGATGACTAAATACAGAATGGACACATATGTCTAGCGGATCATTTTGATACCAATTCTTCCAATCTTAAAGATCAAGTCCACATCCCTCCAATTTTTGGCAGGTGATGTCACGAAGGCGCTCCACCATCTTCGCTTTGAAGTAGTTCTTCCAATCACCCATAACCCCAAGCCTCAAGAAAGCACTCCTAGGCATCTGAATCCATGGACCAACTCCATTTTTGTTCACGTCCAACTCTTTAGCCTTTCCAAACTATACCTCCACACCACCTCCTTCACTTTCTCTTCTCTTCCAAAAACTCCCCCAGAAAACAACCAAACTTCTTCACCTCTCTCTGCAAATACCTCTTCAAATCCTCTTACTACAGAAACAATATCTTCCCAAGATTCTAGACTCTGCTTCCAATACTATTACATGATCGAAGAACAATCCTGAACGATAAACCCCATTGGCAAAAGCCTTGAAAGATTTCTTGAAAGGGTAAGGACCTACTTGGCAATTCTCTTGGCGTTAAAGAAATGATAGGGTGAGACCAAAGTGTCGTTAGGGCTTCGAGTAATGTAAACAATTTTGTAATCAGAGGGTGGTCTTGATGGAGTCGTGTCGATTGCTAAAGACTTAACATCACTCGAAGAATAGTAAAAGTCATTTGATGTCGTATTCAGATACTTCCTTGGTTATTGTAATACAGAATCTTTGTCTATATGATTATGATGGTTGTGAAACCTTTTCAGCACTAAATTGCCTCCAACAAACATGAAGACACAAAATATTGGTTTCTGTAGATTGAACTAAAAATCTATTCCTGATTATGAAGATGATATTATTTTGTAACAACAAAAACATTCAAATGATTCCGAGAAACATATATACAAAACTTTTTTTTTTTTTTTTGATCGGCAAAAGAAAATCTTTATTGAAGGAAGAATATGAAGTATGAAAGAGTACATCAATAAAGAAGGGTTTGGAGCTAGCAAAAGCTCTAAGCTCCAGTTAGTGAGAGACCAACAATAAGCAAAGAAAGAAAAAACAGAACAACAAAAGGCTTCTACATGAACCTCCAGCAGATAACTACCAACAAATAACTAACAGATTAGATCAAGTTGTACGCCACTAACAACATACTACCAACAGCAGAATCAAACAACCAGCAAAAACACTAACAGCTTGCAGAGCATATCAAGACAAAAAACAACACAGAGAATGCAGCAGCTGATGCTCTACAACTGAAGCTCTACAACACAAAGATAGAATTCTTCTAAACTCAATAGCATAGCCTGATTTGTCTCCAATTGAGAACCATGTCCTCGATTGAGAAGAGGAAGTCCTTGAGAGAAGCTAACTAGCTAATTAAACTAATTATTACACAACAAAACTAGCTAACTAACAAGCTAAGTAATTAAGCTATTACAAAACAAATAAGCAGCTAAACGCATTAACTACTTAATTACAAAACCAAAGCATGAACTAGCTAAGCAAATTAGCTAAGTAAAGCAGTAAAACAGGAGCTTCAGAGGGAGAAGAGTGCATGCATGCCCCGTCGCCTTGTTCGGAAATCCGTCGCGATGCCCCAACTTGCCTCTGTTTGCAATTGTTCTCAAAACTTTGCACCAAGCTCCAGAAAGCTTCTAACTCACATTGGGGACCTGTGGGAGGGCTGTCGACCAGTTATTGAGGAGGGAGACCTCCTGCCGATCACTTTTCTTTGCTAAAAACCAGAAAAGTGGTCGGCCAGCTAATATTACTGGTCGGCCGACCAGTTTTTGCTGCCAGATTCCACTTTACTGCAACAGAGAGCAAAAAAGGGCATGGCAATGTATTTGCAAGATATGTGTGCACAACCACCCTCCCTATCATTTCATAAGCTCAAGGGAGTGTGGTTCTCGACCCTCAGGCAACCAATCATGCATCTCAATGCATGATGGCCGAGAAGCCAAATTGCACAATTCAATATGAAATGAATGCACACATAAACACATAAGACCTAAAACTCTATCATGTATGATCAAGAGCGTCGGTGACCGAGAATTGAGGCACGTTTCATCACTTCATGTATGAAACGTCCCTCGTTCCTCGTGCTCAGATTAACACTTAATCCAAACAACAATGCAACAAAAACATGCAAACATGTAATGTAGCTTAAGCATGCAAACATGCAAGGAACAAGCATGCAAACAACAATGTAACTACATGGCATACACAATGCAATGTGGCAACATGGCATACTCAATGCAATGATCATGATCAACTTAACAAAGCTAATGACATGCAAGGCAACATAAGCATGTAACAACATGAAAGCAAACATGCTCAATGGACTTAAACCAAAATGGACAGACCTCAGCCATGCCCAAATCAGTGGCCATAACACCAAAACAAAGGCACAAAATGCAAGGCATGCATGCACATGCATTGGCCTATTAACTAGGCCCAAGAGCATAACTCTCAAGAGTGCTCAAGAAGTGATAAACATGTAAGCGTAATAACACTATATGCTCTGAAATAAGGTATGAAATAATGCCAAATCATTCAAACAATACAAGCATGGCATGCTAGAGTCCTTAAGGCATAAAGCTAGCAAAGAGGATTACAAAAGAAACATGCAATACTAAGCTTTAACCATTAAACCAGCTCTGGACAGAGCTTAACCATGCCAAGTTAAGGGTCAAGAACATGCTAAAATGGAGCTCAAGAGCTTAGGCAAACATGCAAGCACACTAGGCCATAAACAAGGCAACAATGCATAACACTCAAAGGCACTTAAAGAATGAATGAAGTGGGAATATGGCAATGCTACATGCTCTGAAATAACATGACAAATGATGCCAAATCATGTACACAACACAAATGAAGCATGCTATGGTACCCCAAGGAGAGTTATACAACACAACTGTGCAAAACATGAAGCATATGGCAAATACAACCCAAAACAGTCCTAGAGCATGTTAAAATGAGTCTAAAACATGCATGAAAGGAAGCCAAAACAAGCTAGCATGAAGGGCTAAAACATGGAATATGCAAGGCCAATACGGAGGATTACACTACACCTACCAAGACCAAGCATGGGATGGCTTAACCAACAAAAATCAGAGTTATATCATGGCAAAATAACCCCAAAAACACATTGAAATGAAAGCTTGCAAGCTTAGGCATGAAGGCATACACAATGACCCATGTTTAAGGCATATAGGACCAACCCTCCAACGCATTGAATAAGTGAAAGATGTGAGTGTATGACCATGAAACATGGACTGAAATCACATAATAAATGATTCCAAATCATTCAAATAGGCCAAGCAATGCATGATAGTGGACTTGATACACAAAGCTAACAAGCTAGAATGCACTATAGTTATACAAAGCATGGCATGCATGACCAAAACAACACAAATCAGAGCTAGAGCATGCTAAAACATGGCAAAAGCTTCTTGAAGTTAAGCCAAAAGCATGCTAGAATGACATGTTAAAGCATGTTACACCTTAGGCTAATTCATGGAATTGCACTACAAGTGCATGGAGCATGCAAGTGCCAACCAAACCAAACCCTAATAGAGGTATGGCATGGCAAAACAACACTAAGAACATGCTGAGATAAACTCAAAACAAGCTAGAATGACATGCTACTTCATGAAGCACAGAAGACTAATTTGCAAGATTTACACTACAAGTGTACAAGGCATGCATGGGGTGACAAAACCAAACCAAAACAATGGTATGACATGCTGAAATAACCCCAAATACATGCGAAAATATGGCCAACAAAATCTTAACAAATATGCTCAAACATGAGGCATATGAAGCAAGTATTCAAGACACAAGGAGAGGGGATGACCCTCTCCTATTTGGGACCCCAAAACCACCTTTCCACCACTGAAAATCCTCTAGATTTCAGTGGTAGAAAGGTCATGCAAAGGCTAGAACAAGGGCCAAAAGGGATGGCTCAAAACAAGGCCTAAGAGGGGGTAGACTACCCCCAACACAAAAGTACCTTAAACAAACATCACAAGGACTGAAAAACAGAACTTTTTGTTGTTTAAAGTCAATCCTAAAACAACATGCAAGTAGGGCCAAAAGCTTAAGAAAAAATGGGGGTTTAAAAGGTTAAAAGCTCACCCTTGAAGACCACCTTCAAAGCTACAACTCCAGTAGCTTCTTTGAGCTCAAACCAGTCCAAGAACTCCAAAACCAACCTCAAAGGACCTCAGCTCCAAGAGTATGGTGTTTAAGTGTGTGTTTGTGTGTTAAAGTGTGAAGAATATGCACTTTTGAACACAAAAATGAAGAACAAGAGCAAGATAGACACAAAGGTGTATGTATACCTCTCAAGGTAATTTTTCTGAACCTAGAGGAGGGAGGAGGAGGTTCTCTTATATAGAGAACAAAAGTGTAAGCTTGTTGGACAAGCTTAGGGTCCAAGGCCATCCCTCCATACACGTGTATGGAGGATGGTTTCAGTGACTTCCAGCTATGCCAGCTGGAAAGAAAATATCTCCAAGAATGAGCTGGAAAGTTCTGTTTCAATAATTTGAACCGTTCAATTTGTAAGACTCTTCATGTCACATCATCTACAAAAAAATAAAAATAAAATTAAGTATGATTTAGGACGGTGCTGTGTTGGGCTTCTATGGGGCCGACAATGGGCTACCTTGATGTTCTAAATCATTCAATTTCTAAGGCTATCTAATCATATTATTTACGCAAAAAATATATCGTCAATTATTTTGAAAACAAATGTAATTGATCATATAATTAAAGTTATCTAATCAACTTTAATTTTTTGAAAGATGAATTGTTCAGAAGGCCTTAAAAATAAATAATTCAAAATATCATTATTGCAGACTTTATGGTGAGCCCCACAAAGGCCCAATAATCACCAAATGAAGAGAAACCTGCATTACTATTTTATAGAGCTCTTAAAACTTCATATTAGTAACGGTTAAAATTGAACCGTAACATGCAGTTTTAATTTCTCAACTAATAATAATAAAATAAAAGAAAAAGAGTGTGCTTTCTTTTAAGTTGAGAGTATTTGGATTTGGTAGGTCTATTTTGATATCTATTTTGATGATCTGAACCGTCACTTTTTAAGACTAGTTGAATAAAATATTCAAGTAAAAAATCAAAATAATTAAATATCAGTAATTATATATTTGAATCATTTTTTTTTAAATCAAATAAAAAATATAATTTCAAGAATAACAACCTACCTACAAAATCAATGGAACTGTGTTGGAATCTCTCCAGCATGAAGCTCTGAGCATCATCCCAGTGGTTGGGGTCTCTTCCGATGGCCCAAGCATTGACAAGGACTTAGGTATTGGCGGGTATGTTGTATCCATCAATATTGCAAGGCTCTCTGCTTTCTCTTGGGAGCAACAATGGTGCTGGAGGGTGAAGCCTTAGGGTTTCTTTGATCACCATTTTAAGGTAAGCTAGTTTTTGAATGTGAGTCTCATGGTGGATTCTTTGCTTTTCATTGAGCTTTAAGAGTGATTGTCTCAACTCTGCTTGTGCTTTCTTCATTACAGTTGGCTTTTTCATCAGCTCTGCCATTGCCCATTCGACCGTTGTTGATGAAGTTTCAGTTGAACCAGTGAACATGTCCTGCATATTCAATTCAACACACATATGGGATGATAGAGCAGGAAAATTTGACAAACTATAATATAGAGAAGAAAAACACATAGGATGTAAATTAATAGCTAAGAAATATGGATACAGATATGACGATATGACAAAATTTTAAAAAATAAAATACGGATACGAGTAGGAAGCGTTTGTAAAAAAATGTTTTTGAAAATATTATATTAGTAGTCAGTTATGAGCTCAAAAATGTTGAGAAATTATACTGTAATTTTATAATGTAAAATAAAAATATTTAAGAAATAGGTAATATTTTAAGTTGGTAGTTAGTTTACTTCTTTTACTTTTTAATAGGTCTTACAAATATTTTATTTTAATATCAAGTCTAATATATTTATATTACAATAACAGAAGAACGATATTTAATTTAATTAATTCTTACTTTCTATGTAGTTATGAGAATAAGTCAATTTGACAAATTATATTACTTTAATTCACTATATTCTTCTTATCAAAGAACTAAGCAAATTATTGAAAAAATATTTTTGTTTTTATCCTCATAATTATATTATATTTTAATGTTATGTAAGAAATACTACAATTCTAATTTCGTGACTTGGAGTATCCGATACTTAAAAATTAATGAAAAATTAATCAAGAAGTATCCGATGCTTTTAGTAACCATCTGATATGTATTTGCGATTATCTAAGGAATATCGATATCCGATACAAATACTTTGCTCTTTTAAGGGTTCGTTTGGGATGTGGGTTGGCTTTTTGGTTATTTTAGCCTGGGGCTCAAAAGCCTCATTTGGGATAGGCTTTTTGGTTTTTTTTTTTTACTTTTGTAAGAGAAAAAATGAAATGATTATGGTATGGATGTGATATTTTTTCTTATTGAGATAAAAAATCTATTTTGTCTTTTTATAGCTAAAAAAGCTAAAAAGTCAAAAAAGACTGGCATGCCAAACGAAGACTAAAAGTGTCCATACTTCATATATTAGCAGAATTAGAACTTTGGGGACAAATGTGACGGAGAACACATATTTTAGGTACATATATTCTAATACACAATCATCATTTGAAATTGGATCATTAAGACACAAATTAAAATTATAATTTAGACAACCAAATTAAAAAACAAACAAACAACACATAATTTAGGTTGCTTTTATCCAAAAACAAAATGAATTATATATAATACTATTAACACAAGAACTTACAAAAATGATAGCTTTAATGTTGTCGACTGTGATGGGAAACTCAAGACCACCAGTTTTCTCAAGCCTTAGTAGAACATCTAGTAGATCTTCCTCTCTTTGTTTACTTTCTTCTGTGCTTGCCATTCTTCTCTCTCTGATGATGCTTTCAAGGACATCATCAATCTTCCTATGCATCTTCATCAACTTAGGCTTCATCCCACTAACCACATGAAGCAACTTTAAGGATGGAAACAAATCAGCCAAGTCAAAACCTCCTGCCAAAGATGTGGTGTCTTTCATCAGCTCCATCAATACTTCTTGGTCTCTGAACTTCTTTCCTGTTCAACAAAGCAAAATCATGAAAATCAAGCAATCAAGCAACAGTAAATAATAATAATAATAATAAGGAAGAATTACGGGTGGGAAAAGGAAAAAAGAATTATCAACACATGAGAAGTGCAAGTGTCTGTGGTGGAATGCAAATGAAACTAGTACCCCTCACGTGTTCGTTATTTTTTTTTTCTCTTTCTCTCACCTGCATATAGTTTTCCATAATAATAATAATAAAAGTATGAAAAGGAAAATAGCTTGTGAAATTAATGAGAAATACGACAAGTTATTCTACAACTATATTCGTCTTGCTTCCTGTAGAACGAGACGGGCCCTATATTTATAGGGAGAATTACAATTAAGTGGATTTTTGGAAAACTAAGGCCTCGTTTGGTAACATTATTTTTTAGTCTAAAAGTCAAAAAGTCATTAAAAAAGTCAAAAAGTTAACAACCTATACTAAAAAGTGAAAGATTTTATTTTCTCTTTACTTTCTGCACATTTTTTTGTAAAAAAACTAAAAAGTCATTCCAAACATTTTTTTTTTTACATTATATTTTAGCCAAAAATTATTAAAAAAACCTCTTCCCAAACAAGGCCTAAGTGCAGATACATGCAAAAATTTAAAAATTTTGATTAGTAATATTTAAAAAGTTCACCCTTGATGAATAATTTATTTTCTAAATCTACACTCTCCATATATTTATAAACAATGGACATGTAGACATAACTTATTATTATCTATATTGCCGCTTAATTAACTTTCCAACATTGCCCACTGCTGCTTTGCAAGTTAGCTCAAAAAGTTTTTAAGACAGATTGACTGGTACTCCTGCTGACAACTTTACATATTCAATAAGATCCCAGATTTCATTTTCTCGAATGCCATGGAAATACCGGACTTTACTAGCACTCAAGAGTTCCTCCGTGCAAATTTTCCGCATTTGTCTCAAATAACCACCGTAGGGAGAGAAACCGATGTCAGAGCGGTATAGAAGAGTCTCGGTGACAAGAAGTCTTGGCCTGTTTGCTAGGGCAAGATCATGGGTTGTCATCACCATTTTGGCTAGCCGAGGCGATGATATGACAACAGTAAAGACTTCGCCGAGCTGGAGGTGCATTAGAGGCCCGTGTTTGGTCGCTAAGTGTCGAAGACTGTGGTGAGGAAGAGAGGATAGGTGGTGGATGTTTCCGATAAGAGGTAGCTTCCATGGACCTAGAGGGAGGTTTTGAATGGCGGTTTGGGTTTTGGGTCTTATCCATTGCTTTACTAGCATGAACAAGAAAAGGATAAGGAATAAAAGAGTGGTTAGAGAGAGGGGAATAAAAGAGTGGTTAGAGAGAGGGGAAATTTATCATTTATTTTAGGATAAATTACAAATATATTCTTTGAGATTTGCTTAAAATATAAATTATCGCCTGTGATTTAAAAAATGTTGGAACTGGTTATAAAATTCTGGATAAAACCAGAATTTTTTCCTAAGTTTGGTCTATTTTTTAGGTGGGCCCCGTGTGTCGATTTACGCGGGTCAAAGTGGTAACACGTTCTATGTCGCGTTGTGATTCACGTGGTATATTTGGTTGCTCAAAACTATTACCGAGTGAATGGTAAATTGAAGCCAAAGTATGCTCCATGGAAATGAAGTTTTGGTGAAAAATCCTTAAAGATATTGAATAAGGTTTGTCCCACATTGATTTGGTGGGAAGTTTTGAATGGGTTTATAAGACATGGGTTTGGTACTTTGGGTGTGCCCCAAGGGGTACCCAAGTGTTTTAGAGGGAGAGGTTATGAGCAAAATGGGCTAGACCCATTGGACCCAAAAAAAATCACCGCGCACCGCCGGTTGGTCGGGCGGGGCTTGGGCGTGGGTGCGTGGTGTGAGGTTGGGTTGGGCTTGTTCGGCCCAATACTAATCTTTTTAGGCCAAAAACATTTGAATTTAATTTTATTTTTTGGTAAAATAAAATCCAGAATTCGAAATAAACTGGTTTGGTTTTACTGTACATCCAAACAAGGCCCTTCTCGGAAATAAACTGGTCTGGTTTTACTGTACATCCAAACAGGGCCCTTCCTGTTTTTATCTATTTGAATAAACCCAACATATTCAAATCTGTTTAAATTCAAAACCATACCTGTTCAAATAGGTTTGCACCTATTTAATTCAAAATCTGCAGCCACCAATTCATTTATAAATAGGACAGCCCTCATTTGGATTTTGGAACTCTAATTTCGTCCTTCTTAATTCTGCAAACATTCTCTTCATATTGCTGCATTATTTTCTTCTGTGAGAGAGTATAAACACTTAGTGTGTTCGTTAGGCAAACAATTTGTAGTGCTGCTATTGTTTGTAGTAGATCATTTTATCCTGGGAGATAGACGTCCATATTCTGAAAGCACCATGGAGAGGACGAATCTGTCTTAAGGACACAGTGTCAAACACTGGACTTGATCAGATAATTATTCAAAGAAATTAATCAAGTAAGTTGTTTAATTTATTATTCTGTTTTATTTGTTTATTTAATCAGATTTTAATTTTGTTTTTGTAACAAAATAAAATCTGTTTTTATTTTTTTATTTTATTTCGAGTTTGATTTTTGTAATCAAACAAATTCTCCTTTCCTTTATTTCTTTTATATTCTGTTTGTTGTTAAGTACACAAACTGAATTAATTAATTACAGTGAAGATTGTCCAACAAAAAATTACAAATACTCCATTGTCAAAAAAAATTATTTAACAGAATTAACTAAAAAATAAAGTTCATAATTCCTCTCCTATACAATAATAAAATTACTTAAATTATTAATTAAAACATATTTCTAATATCATGTAATTTCCAGAAGTACAAGAAACAATTCGTATATTAATCAAATCTCAGGAAATATATTTATAATTTACCCTTTCCTTTTATTATTGTCTTTATCTCATCTTAAAAGTTAAATTAACCCTTTACTTACATAATTGGGCAAATTATTGGAAAATTATGATAGTAGTCATTGTACTTCTCGTGTCATTTTAGTTTTTATATTTTTAATTGGTTTGATTTTGATCATAAATTTATGATTTTGTGTTAATTTAGTCAAATTGATTACAACTGTGACACTCCAAAATATATTTACTTAATTTTTGAAAAAAATATATAATTATAATATTTTTTGGGCTATAGTAGAATATAGGGAATCTGTGCCTATTGATTGAATCAAGAAACCTCATGGATGGCATGGCAACCACATGGCTATATAGTGCTGCATAGTAAGGGCCTTTTCACCTATAAATATGTGAGTTGCGTGATAATAAAATCACAATAATAACAAACGAGAGGTATATGAGAAAGTAAGCCGATGTCAAAAGTGAGAGTAAATGATCAATAACCATTGGTCATCTGATTAGTCACTTTGGTGACACTATAAATTGTCACTTTATGTGACTCTTTGTTCTGTTCTGTTGTCACTTTAACTGACCATCTGTTGTCATGGATCTACTAACTCTCTGATTTTTGGTGCAGAGCTAAGTGTTGTACGGATCTAAGTGCTACACTATTATGGGAGCCACCTCTAGAATTTATATGAGCCACATCTTGAGTCCATACATCTGTTTTGTTCTGTTCTATACCGTTGTTGATTATTTGCTTGTATAATTTTCATGTTATGTTTTTGTTATTTAAAATGATTCATGTATTTTCGTTACCAAACACATCTCTGTTTAACCCAAATAATTATCCATGTTAATTTTTATACTCTTATGCTCCCAGTATAATATTTATCACTTTGTCATGTGCTTATAATTATTAATCACTTTCAGGTGATGAAGGTTAATTATGGACTTGTTCCTTTGTCCGTATGTTAGGCTTAGGTAGACATAGGCATTTTGTAACCATAATTTTAGCTTTGGCAATATAAATAAATAAAAGCTCCAATGTATATTTTTTATTATATAAATATTTAGGTACCCTTTTATTTTATTCCATTGTATTTTTAATCTGATACATTTTGGTATTGACTTATGCTTTTGTCCTGTCGTGACGCCTAGCCTCTAGGTATCAGGTTTGGGTCATGACAATAACTCTTAGCATTTTGAGGTGAGTTTTATTAAATTTTGAGCTTCCATAACTCGTTTTTGTAAAATCTGTTTTGCAAATTATATTGGTTTTTAAAGTATGTTATTGTTAAAAGAACTTTATTTGCTTAAAAGGGAAATCCATAGATAAAATTGTTTATGAAATATGTTTTTGAAGAATGATTTTGTAAGTATTACCACGGAGGTCCCATACCTTGGGGGATTTAAATAACCATTGGTCAATTGATTAGCCACTTTGGTGACCCTTTGAATTGTCACTTTATGTGACTCTGTTTTGTTCTGTTGTCACTTTAAGTGACCATCTGTTGTTATGGATCCACTGACTTTCTGATTTCTGGTGTGGAGCAAAGTGTTGTGTGGAACTAAGTGCTCAGTGGAGCTAAGTGTTATACTATTGTGGGAGCCACCTCTAGAATTCATATGAGCCACATCTTGAGTCCATACATCTGTTTTGTTCTATTCTGTACTGTGGTTGATTATTTGCTTATATAATTTTCACGTTATGTTTTTGTTATTTAAAATTATTTATGTATTTTCTTTACCAAACACATCTCTGTTTAACCTAAATAATTATCCACGGTAATTTTTATATCCTTATACTCCCAGTATAATATTTATCACTTTGCCATGTACTTATAGTTGTTAATCACTTTTAGGTGATGAAGGTTAATTATGGATTTGTCCCCTTGTCCGTATGTTGGTGTAGCTGGACCAGGGCTCGGGTAGACACAGATACTTTGTAACTATAATTTTAGCTTTGGCAATGTAAATAAATAAAAGTTCCAATATATATTTTTTATTATATAAATATTTGGGTACCTTTTTATTTTATTTCGCTGTATTTTTAATCTGATACATTTTGGTATTGACTTATGTTGTTGTCCTGTCGCGACGTCTAGCCTCTAGGTACCGGGTTTGGGTCATGACAATAACTCTTACCATTTTTTTTAATAGAAAATATGATCATAAGTGCCCCGTGTCATATTTTTAAGACAAAATTATAAATTTACTCAACTCAGTTAGTTAATCTCAACCAATTTAGTTATAATTTTCTTGAAAAAAAACACTAAAGATATTAATATGAAATTAAGAGTCAAAATTAAGCCAATTGAAAGTATAAAACCAAAATGACACAAGGGTAAAATATAGAGACTATCCGTGTAATTTGCCCTAAATAATTATGAAGTTGGATTTTCTCAACAAAAATACTAAAAATTCTAAATAAATTATCAAATAGTACATAATTACTTATTCATCATTTTATCATATATTTTATCAAATATTTAACTCCACCGGGGTTATTAACAACTCTGCCGATCCCAAGCCTGGGTTAAGTAGGAGAGTTGTGTGTTAGGTACACTACAAAAAATGTCACTTTTGGCTACCAAATTATTGGCCGCCAAAAGTAAAAAATTTAGTCACCAAAGGATTTAGCGACCAAAATTTTTTGTCGCTAAGGTTGTCGCCGTTACCCTGTCGGCGATAGTATTGGCGACTAAAATTTGTTTGGTCGCCGAAAGTGTACACATTTGGCTACTAATTTTGGTTTAGTCGGCAAAGGTTATGTTTTGGCGACCAAAATATTAGTAGCCAAAAGTAAGCATTTGGCTACTAAGTTTTCGTTAGTCGGCAAAGGTTATGTTTTGGCGACCAAAATATTAGTAGCCAAAAGTAAGCATTTGGCTACTAAAATTTTCGTTAGTTGGCAAAGGTTATGTTTTGGCGACTAAATATTTAGTTGCCAAAAGTGTTCAAATAAAATTAATTAAATTTTCAGCGACTAAAGAATTTAGTCGCAAAAAAAATTAGTTTTCATTTTATTAAACTTTTGGCTACTAACCATTTGGTAGCCGAAAGTATTCATTATATTTTTAGCTACTAAATTTTTAGTCACCAAAAATCTTTGGGTTCTTTATGGCTACCAAATATTTAGTCACTAAAAATATTGATTTCCTTTTTGGCTCCCAATTGGTTAGTCACTAACAAATTCACTTCTTTTTTTTTTCGCTACTAAACATTTAATTGCCAAAAACTTTATTTTGTGTTTTTTTTATTATAATTAATTTCTTTCCAACCTGTATTTATTTCGTGCAACCTGCACCCTGTATTTAAACAAAATAACATATATATCTATTTCTATTTTGTGTCAACAATACAAAAATTTAATCTTTTAACATCAAATTCTATACAAATCAAATACAATCCAACCCAAAATAATAATTCCATACAAGCACAAAATCATACAAAAAAGATGTCCTCTGTACAAAAAATTCTACATCAAATATCATTTACAAAATATTTTGAAGGTATAAACATGATGGGAAAATTAAATTTATTTACTAAAACACTTGCTTAATTTTAACAATGAAGCCATTGATCTAAATGCTTCTCATCCTTCAAGCTTCCTTCATATAGTTTGGTACCTTTCTTTCTGAAGACACCAACTGAACAATAATGCAAATGTAGTAATGCAATCAGAAAACCGAGAAATGGAATGGAAAGATGCCAGAACATTTTCCAATACACCCATTGCCCACGTCTCATAAAACATTGTAATAATCGCACCTTCAAATATAGTAGGAGGCTAAAAATCAAATATAGTAGGAGGCTAAAAATCATTAAGTGATCTATAAGTAAATCCACAACTATCAATCATTAATCTAAGATGCAACAAAATTTGGTATTTTCTCAAGCATATCTTAGCAGTCAAAATCATTAATGCATAACTAAAAATATATATATCATTTGCTTTGTGGATCATTAAGTTCCTCCAAGTTCCTGTCATAAAGGAAAAGATGAGTAAAGAAAGTGAGTGGAAGAAACAACTAGTACAAGAAGAGAAGGGAAAAAAAAAAAAGAAAAAAAAAATTCAAAGTAGGATTTATGTTCTACTACTTGATATATTTTCTAAATAAAGGAAAGGTTTATGCAGATCTGTTTGACTGATATAGATTTCTGTTGTTTCATCCTACAAAGGAAGTCTTGAGACAATTATACAAATATATTTGGTTGATAGAGATGCTACATTTCCATCTTGCTTTGAATTTCTTGCTTAGATGCTACACCCAAAAGAAGCTAGAAAAAATATGAAATCACTTACAGTTATTATCCTGCCATTTACTTCCCTTATTAGCCTAGACTATTCTTGACCCTACCATTATTATTCTTGCAGCACAACATGGGAGGATAAACAATCCCCATTTTTGCTCTTTTTATTTAACGGTACTTTTAATTCAAAAATGACCAAGCATATTGCTAAAGGAAGACACAAGGCCTATTCCTGTAAGTAGCTATAGTTTTCTCTTAATATGGAGTACAAATGGCTCAAATAATGCAGTCAACCATTGTCATGAGGGACCCATATCAAGTAGCAAAACCCTTGACAAATGTAACTAAACCAGAATAATTCCACATAGGAATGATCTAAAAAATGATTAAGATCCATAGGAAGAAATTCAAATAAAATGAGACCCTACCATGAATGCTCACTGATTCATATGCACAGCGGGGAATGGTGATAATGTGTTCTCTTATAAATTATGATCAAAGGTAACTGCCATAGTAGACTAACATCACCTGACAGTGACTATAGATTTTAACATAATTGTTAAAATGTTAGCATTCACAGTACCGTAATACTAGGTTCTTTGTCCATGAATTGTTCAATGGTGAAATATAACAGAACTCCCAGGATCAATCTTTACCAACTTTGTTTCCTAAATTCCTACTAAAACATTGTTTTGAAACTTAGAGACTGGCATAGCAGATCAATTTTAAAAGAAAATTCCTAAGTGATTACCTATGTAATTCTTCACATCAATCATGTAACAAAGAAGTTTACACTACATACACACGTTGATTCTTTATTTCTACATTTCAGCAATGCTATGTATTCATAAAATTGTTCAGATAAAACAGAATCAATGATTTATAGTGATTGTGGATATAGCCCACATCTTATCAATTTTAAGTTTACACTTCATACACAAAAGCATATAAGTAATTGGCAATGTGCATTTGGCTAGTAGCCACTGATATCACATGAAGTGTTTGTAATCACATGAAGTGTTTGTAATCACAGCACTGGGCATTGTGAAGCCATTTGAATTATTTGTTTAACATTTGAATTAACCATCAAATTCATCGCATAAGAAAAACATTATTTGTTTAACAAATAAAGTTACCAATGTACAAAATCACATCTTATTAAGAAAAAAAAGATACCTCAATAGTCGGGTAAAAAACAGGAGCTTCATCAATGACAGGCCTGCACGCTCCAACAGGATTCCATCTAGCCAATATCTGTGAATTATGGCCACAATTTGAGCTCTTCAAAGTATAGAGGTAACAACATTGTATTTTCTATGTTTATATCTAATGAATTATTAAATAGGAAAAGAATGTTCAATTGAAAGCTGTCACATCTGTTACATGCACATAAATTTAAGAACAAATTTCAAACAACAATAATAAGTTTTATACCTCCCGACTTCGAGGGCTGGCTGAGGACCCAAGACTGTTGTCATTTTTGTGCCTCCCAACTTTTAAAGTATAATTTTAGAATATTTGGCTTACCTAGAACTTCCAACATACAGAGCACATACGCAATTTAACATAAGTAATCCATGCAATGCAAACTAAATTGCTAACTAAGAGAATTCATTGAACATACATCAAGAGTTCCCGTCACCTAAACATATATATGTATACATTAACTGCAAATGATCAATGAAAAGGACAAATGGTTTAGGCTAAATTTGTTTTAACTATAAATTAGGTCCTTGCTTGTCAAAAGAAACAATAAGCCACCAAGAAGACAAGGATTCTATTAAGCCTCTCCAACATGCCAATGCAATAATGACATGACAACACAATAATGACATATTGCACCCTCAAAACCAAAAGTCATTCAAAAACCTCACAGAAATGACCAATATTGGCATGGTAATATAGGATTTCAGCTTACAAGGTTCACAAGTAATTACACAAAGAATAATGAAAATTATATCCAGGCACTGATCAATAATGATAGAGATTTATATCCAATTCAACCATGGACGGCTTTCAAATGAGCAGAGTGGTTAGTGGGAAAAACAAAACACATCTATGAAGATCTCACAGTGCAAATATTTCATAAATATTTCAACCATGGACAGCTTTCCTTGGTTGTGTCACTCCTGAAAACAGAACATATTCACATGAACAACAACAGAACTTCAAGAACTTCAAAAGGACTATATAATGAAACCAAAAACTCACCAGGGAATACTGGAACTGCAAATATTATTTTGATCTAGATCCTTGCCGACTACATCCAGAAGTTGTTCCACCAAGGTACTCCCATCAGCAGCACCCCTAGTCAAATTTAATTGTAACCTAGCATATAAAATAAGTGCATCCTGCAACAGAAACACATACATAAATCACTTCAAATCTCTACTAATTAACATAGACAACTAATCACAACACATTAAGAAACCTTTAGACCACGGTCATGGGTTGTTATCCAACAACGAAACAAAAATTGCCTCACAGCATCATGAATTTCCAAGGACTGACAGCCCAAATTTGGACCATCCTTCAACAAGTATGTATTCAACAATTCAATTAGCTTACGTGAAATCTTTCCCTCATCCCTAAAAATGTAACTGCAGAAAAAGGGATTGCACGTTATACCATAACTGAAACTTCCAGATGGAAACCCAGCAATACATGACACAAACAGGCAGAAAAGCGTAAGGAAAAACAAAAGAGGACACAATCACAATACCTTACAATCACCAGGGTTGTGCTGTGACTCGGGTCGAATCTCGATATCTGCGGACTCGTCAACAATTTCTTGTATAGTGTTCTGAATGAACTCATCGAAGGAATCGAGCTGTTGACGAACCAGACCCTTCTCTTCGAAGTAAGCACTGATTACAGCCCAAGCGTCTTCTTGAGTGATCTCATCTTTGTCTTCATCATTGTAGCTTGGATCGTACTCTTCTTCCAAGTCCATTCTAGACAAAAATTTTACAGTTGGGACAGAGGAGAGTGAAAATCGGAGATGGGTTTTGGAGGGTTAGCTTCGTCATGGAGTCTCCAAGGGTCAGAGTGAGAGAGAGAATGAAATGTGTTGAAGATTTGGGGGCTTGATAAATCCCTCCAAAATTTCCCCCCAATTATTTTAATTTTTTGGCGACTAACATTATATTTCGTCGCTGAAAATCACTTTTGGCGACTAAAAGGTTAGTCGGCAAAAGGTAAAAATTAATTTTTTATTTTACATTTGCCGACCAAAGGTTTTAGTAGCCAAATGTTCACCAACGGCGACCAATGAAAATCAACTTTTGGCGACAAAAGTTTTAGTCGCCAAAAGGTAACAATTAATTTTTTATTTTACATTTGCCGACCAAAGGTTTTAGTAGCCAAATGTGCACCTACAGCGACTAAATTTATTTTTTGTCGCCAATTTCTGGCATTTTTGCCGACTAAATTTATTTTAGTCGCCAATTGTGATATTTTTAGCTACTAAAATTTTTTTTAGTCGCGAATTGTAATATTTTTAGCTACTAAATTTTTTTAAGTCGCCAATAATCAACATTCCCCTACGAAAAAAATTAGTAGCTAAAAAGTTGACTTTTGCCGACTAAAATTAATTTTGGCAGCCAATTCCCACACTTTTGGCGACTAAATTTGTTTTGGTAGCTAAAAGTGGTCGCCGAACATGTGTTTTCTTGTAGTGGTAACCGATAGCCAACATGTAAAAAAGTTGCTCAGATCCCTTATGAAAATGAATCCTACTTTGAATCATTTAAATACTAGGTCGTTCCTCTCAAGTGACGCGTTGCGCCTACCTTCGGGTGTTTCAAAAAGTGAGTAAGGGACGTCGCATCGATGCCTGGGTGCGGTGAAAAATGGGCAAAGGTTCTCACGTTTTTCTAGGCGAGCGCGGGTAAAGAAGCTAGTCCAAGACTATAGGTTTAGGGCAGCTACTTGGAACATAGGAACCTTAACTAGTAAGGCGATGGAATTGGTAGATGTTATGATTAGGAGGAGAGTTAGTATAGCTTGCGTACAAGAAACTAAGTGGACGGGTGAGAAAGTTAGGGAAATTGAGGATACTGGTTTTAAGCTATATTATAGTAGTAAAGATAGATGCAGGAATGGGGTAGGAATCATAATTGCCAAGGGTCTTGTGGAGAGTATAGTGGCAGTCACTAGGAAAGATGATAGGATTATGCTAGTTAAACTAGTTATTGGAGGGAATGTAGTGAACGTTATACGCCCTTCAAGTAGGATTAGATGATCAGACTAAGAGGGATTTTTGGGAGAAAATGGATGAGATCTTACAGGAGATACCCATAGGAGAGAACCTAGTTATAGGTGGAGATTTTAATGGCCATGTAGGCATAGATAAACTAGGCTATGAAAGGGTGCATGGTGGATACGGTTTTGGTGACAGAAACGAGGCTAGAGAGAGTCTCTGAGATTTTGCGTTGGCTTCTGACCTGGTGGTAGCCAATACTATGTATAAGAAGAGGGAGGAGCATTTGATAACCTATAAGAATGGATTAGTTAAGAGCCAAATAGATTATTTCTTAGTGAGAAAAGTGGACTGCCTAGAATGCAATGATTGTAAGGTGATTCCTGGAGAGAGCTTGGCCTCTCAACATAGGATTTTGATACTAGATTTATATTTTAGAGAGCAATACTAAGCTAGGAAGGATGGTGGGTGTCGTAGGACGAGATGGTGGGACCTAAAAGGGGATAAACTAGAAATATTTAAGAATCGAATGGATAAGGAAAGTACTTGGGACTTGGAAGATGATGCTAACACTATGTGGAACTTGATGGCCAATTATATGAGGAGAATCTCAAGAGAAGTTCTTGGAGAGTCGAAAGGAACGAGATCCAGCTCTAGGGAAACTTGGTGGTGGAGGGAAGAGGTTCAAGCGGTAATTAAGGCCAAAAAAGAGTGCTTTAAAAAGTGGCAGAAGGATAAAACTAAAGAAAACCTTAAGAGCTATAGATTGGCTAATAAGGAGGTCAATAAAGTAGTGAGAGAGAGGCCAAGTTAAAAGCTTATAATGACCTATACACTTGACTAGATAGTAAGGAGGGAGAGAAGAGGGTATACAAACTTGCTAAGATATAGGAGTGGAAAATAAGATATTTTAATCAAGTTAAGTGCATCAAGAGTGAGGATTCTAAGGTATTGGTGAAGGATGAAGAGATTAAGGAAAGAGAGAAGAATTATTTTGAGAAACTATAATAAGGAACATGGAGGTATGGCAATAGGGGAAGAAATAGCCAGTAATATGATAAACCAAGACTATAGGTTCTATCGCAGGATTAAGAACTTTGAAATGGAGATTGCACTTAAGAAGATGAAATCAAATAAGGCTTTAGCACCCGATGACGGGAGGAGAGAGACAGAGAAGGTGGGGAGAGAGTGGGTGGAGAAGGTGAGAAGATTTAGTTAAGGGTATAATAGTCTGATAAAATATTTAAATAATAAATTTTGTCTTTTATGCAAGACTTTATAATTATGAGGGGGTTTAGAAAATATAATTTTTTTCTTAGTCTTTTTAACAATGAAAGGAAGGTAAAGGGGGTTTATAGCAAAATTTCCTTTCTTATACTTTATTTCTTGCATCATTTTAATTTATGTACTTTTAATTGATTTGATTTTGACTGTAAATTTATAATTTTATTTTAATTCGATTCAATTAATTACAACTCTTAATATTTTTTAAAGAAAAATATGCATATAAATGTTACATGTCATATTTTTAAGGATAAAATTATAAACTTACTAATTAGTTAATTTCAATAAATTTAGTGATGATTTTTCTTAAAAAATACTAACAATATTATTAATTGAATTAAATTGAAACAAAATTTAAAATTTAAAGTTAAAATTGAACCAATTAAAAGTATAAGGACCAAAATGATATAAGATTTAAAATAGTAATTTGTCCAGGAAAAGAAAAGAAAAGAAAAGAAAAATAGAGAAAGGGTTCCCTGTTCCCTCTCTCTCCCCTGGGTTATCTTCTCTTCTATCATCTTCTTCTCCACCGACTCGAACCCATCGCCGGCACTCAAAAGCTCTCCTTGCCAACTCAACAATCACTTCCCTCTTTGACACTGACCACCACAAGCACTCCTCTTTCAATTCCTCCGATCAGCTCACAAGGTTAGGGTTTTCAATTTAAGTTATTATTTATTTTCTTTTCAAATTCTTGTTTTTCTTAATGCATTTGATTTTTTGTTTTTGTTATCTCTTTGTCTCGGAATGAATCTGGGAACTTTAATTATGATGAATTTGAGTTCTATACTAGCGGTGAGTATAAATGTGATGTGATTGTAATTTTACATCTAAAATTTTGATGATTTGATGAATGATGAAGATGGGTTGAATTTGTAATTGTTTTAGCAGTCTGTGTAGTAGTTATTTTATGGGTATTATTGGGGGAAAAAGTGTGACAAAACTTTTGAATAGACTAATAATTACAGTCATACATATAGGCCTTGTTTTAATAACATGATTTTTTTTTTTTGGATAAATTGTTTTATTAACATGATTAATAATGAAAGGATTAATAATCCCATGAATAAGTGTAGGATTAGTTATTAACCATTTATTATGTATTCATCTTGTTTTTTTTTTTTTTCTCCTTTCATAGTTGAAATTATGATCCCTATCCCCTCTCAATATTAAAATTTCGTCAATTTTGTCAGATTGAATGTCTTCCATACATGTAATTCGGTTAATAAGATTTGCAATCAAAGATGGGATTGTGAGTCCATGGACAAATAATCTCAATCCTATGTTATAATCCTACTAATCAAACATGCCCATGCATTCATATTTCAATACATCATAGCACTATTAATTAGCATAACCAACGATTCAAGTAGGAAACATAATTTCGTGTTAGCAACCAATCAAGAGAATTAGGTGTGTCAATTTCATTCCGTTCAATGTTACAGTCCCATTCCAATTTGCACTCCACTCTAACTTATTTTATTCCAGTGTGTCAAACAGGGCCTGAGTTCGTGTACAAGAAACAAAGGAAAAGAAAATAACAGTTACTTTTCTTTGATTTGTTTGGTTTACTAGAAAATTTTAAATAGAAACAAGAATCCAAATTTGTACAAGTTTGTATCAGTGATTGTTATAGCCTTTTTGTTGCATTTAACTACTTTCCTTTTCACGTTTGTGGTCACCATCATGTGAGGGAGTGTGCTATAAGTTCAACAAAAAGACTATAAATTTGTAATTTTCAAAATATGTTATATTCAAATTATAATTACTATAATGTTGTTGGTACTTGATTTAAAGGTAGGGTCTAGGCACATCGTAGGCTTCGGCATGCACTATGAGAGACTATGGTCTTTTGGCTTGGAGGCCAAAGATGAAGGTTTCACCATGGTGTTACATCTGCCTGGGTCATGCTGCCTTAGACTGGTCCTACACTTCTATTGAGAGGGGGAGAGAGAGATAGAGAGAGATCTTGCCACCTGGTACCTCCTCATATTAAAATGTCTTAACAAGCTAAGGAACTTCCCTTGACAATCCAAACGATTTATGCCCATGTGCTCACCTTTTGTAAATATAAGGTATTAACATCCTACATGATAAGTTAGAACATATGATGTCAGGTTGAACTTTGTACTTGAACAATTTGAATTCGGGGGGGCATGGAAACTTACATGTTGTAGACTCATAGGTTTATATATATATATAAGTATAGCCCGCATATTGCTTGATTGCTTCCTTTTGGCATACTAGCGGGTACAAGTTAGAAGTTCAAATTTTTGGTTTGTTAATTATATAATTACTATAGCGATCCGGGTTTCCCTTTTCTTTATTTGTCGTATCCAGACTCGGTTCTGTGGATGTGTTGTTGTCATACTCTTATCTCTATTCTCTACTCTGTGTTTTTGAGTTTTGGTTTGTTTTTGGGCAAGTTGGAAATAGGTTGGTTGTGTCGAGAAACCTAGAAAAGTTGCCCAGAATTTGGCCTCTCTGCTCGAGCGGGGGTTTTGGCGCTCGAGCGGGGAAATCACCCATCCAGTTTTTCGTCTGCAGTGTTGGACGCTCGAGTGGGGGATTGGCCGCTTCGAGCGGGAGTCTATGTGTGCCGCTCGAGCGGGGGACCTGTCTGCAAAAGTTCTGAGAGCGTGCATCCGCCGCTCGAGCGGGGGATTGGACGCTCGAGAGCGGGGATCTGTGAGTGATGCTCGATGCGGAAGCTTTTTCCGCCTCGAGCGGGGAGGCTTTTATATAAAGCCGAGATCTGACCTTTTTGTTCACTTTTTAACATCTTTTATTTCTCTTACTTTTTCAAAAAGCTATTTTGAGAGTTCCTCTCACTAAAACCCTAACTTCTTCTCTTAGGATTGATCAAGTAGGAGTTGTTTTCTCACCTTGGGCCTTTACAAAAGTTGTGTTAATCGTCAGAGAGCTATCTTTTAATTTGAAAATTTCGGGATTTCGGAGCATTTTCGTTTTCTTTATCTCCTTCGTTGGGTTCCATCATTCGAGGTAGGGATAACCTACTCCATCTTATGAGCTTTGTCTTTGAATTTTAGCATTTTGATATGTTGGGAGTTGTTGGGTAATTTTGAAAAAGTTTGGGCCTTTGTGTAATTTTACAAAAGTTTGGGGTTTTAAAATATATAAACCTATATGCATGTTAGGCATAGAGAAATGAGATTAATGTTGGGACATTGATGGACAATGGAACCTTAGGGTTGTTTTGTGAATTATGGTAATTTGCCCCTAATTGGTTTAATTAATTAATGTATATGATTAATTTAAAGAAAATGAGGAATTAACTTGAGAACAGTTGGAATTGGGAATGTATGGGACTAAAGGGTGTAGTTGAATCTTTTATTGCTCACCTAGTTGAAATGTTGATATATTATCCATTTGTGCATTTATTTCCTGTTTAGAAATAATTGCTTTGGGCTACCGGTGGAGGGTAGTGTTGATTGTTGTAGACAATGCATGATGATTAGGCAAACTAAAACTAATCAATTGGATGTGTCATAGAGTATGATGGTTGATAGAATACATTAACTTTATGTATTGATTGAATTGAGCATATGACCAATGTGTTTATATGCATTGTGTGTAAACGGTTGATAGAATACATTAACTTTATGTATTGATTGATTGCGTATATGATTATGGATTATGTGTTTATATGCGTTGCATGTGTATGGGAGGAGATGAGGGATGTACTCCACGGTTTAGGGGAAGATGGGGGATATACCTCTAAACCGGTTAATGGTTATGGGAAGATGGGGGATGGACCCCAGGATGCAGCTCATATGCTCTCCCATTGTAGTGATGATACAGCTCATATGCTTATCTGTTAAAGTGTTGATATAGCTCATATGCTTATCTATTGGAGTGTTGATATAGCTCATATGCTTATCTGTTGTAGTATTGATATAGCTCATATGCTTATCTGTTGAAGTGTTGATATAGCTCATATGCTTATCTGTTGTAGTATTGATATAGCTCATATGCTTATCTGTTGAAGTGTTGATATAGCTCATATGCTTATCTGTTGTAGTAGTGATATAGCTCATATGCTTATCTATTGAAAAGTTTGTTTGATTTGATATAGCACTAAAATGTATATCATCGTTTGTGAAGTATGGAAGTAGTTTATGTGTTATTGATACAACACCAAAATGTGTATCTACCTTGAATTTCAAAAGTGTTCTAGTGATGAACTATAATCTCATCAAATGTTTTGGCCAGAGTACTGAACCTTGTTTTCAAACTCAAAGTGGAATAAGAAATGGAAAGTGAATTGTAACATAGACTTGACCGTCATGGAATGGTAATAAGATGTAAATGGAAGTGTAAGTGTTGACCATCTATCAGTTGCTAATCTCTTAGTCATTGTTCATAGTTGGTTTAGTATATTTCTACTGGGCTGTGGCTCACCCTATATGGGAACATCATTTTCAGGTACAGGTACCATGCCACCTCTAAGGACATAGCTTGGGAGGCTAGAGGCAGACATACTTTGGTTGTCTTATTTTCCTTGATTGTATTACATATAGATTCAAGCCAAGGGCTTAATGTGTAATTGAGTTAGCACCCTCTTTTGTAACCAAGTGTTAACTTGGAAAGCTGTAAGCCCGTAGGGCATTTGTTTTGTTGTTAATATGTAATACTTTTGAAACGAAATACTCTGATGAATAGATGAATGTGGACCTTTTATGTTTCAATGCATGTCTCTATGGATGGGTTTTAATGTTATTATTTTGAGGGCATGACAATTACTGGGTAGTTACTACTCACTAGTTAGTATTAGTCATGCTTGTGGATCAGTTAAGTTTTAATGTGACAGATTAAAGGACATTACCTAGTCTTCGTCCTTGTTAATTTCTAGGTTCTTTGCTTGAATGTGAAATTTCATTATGCCAGATTGATTTTTAGTAGTTTATTTTGTGGAATGGAAGGTGAATAGTGCGATGACATGACATTCTATTAAATTGATTTAATTTTTCTCTAATATTCATTTGAAGATACTACTAATGTTTCATACCTTTGCACTCTTGACCCATAGTACTTTTCGTGAAGTTGAATATCGATTGCTTTATACTTCATTTTGGTGTTGTGTACATTTTTGTTTCTATACCTTTTCCACCTATTTTCAAGAAAGTCACAAATAAGGAAAAAGCATAACAGAATTATGATACATGATTCAATGCGATTTGTGACACAGAATTGAGAACCAATATGCCAGTGTTGCATCGTCTTCATTTTAGCTCTTGCTCTAAGAGAGCAAAGGTGTGACCGAGAGAGAAGAAGAGTCCTCCGGTGTGGTCTGCAAAACAAAGAGAGACACTGAGATGAAGAGGATGAGTTGTGTAGATGAAAAGGACTTTCAAATTTTGCATGCCTCTTCAATCCCGTTGCTACCTGCCTGCAAGTTTGATCTCCGCGAAAGGAAGTGGGAAGACAAACCAGACAAGAGAAGGGAGAGGGAATTGGGGTGTAATAAGTTTGTAAAATATTCGTTCAATTCACTCAAATCCAAAGGTTGAAAACTAAGTCGCATATGGTATGCAACTTTCATGCCTTTCACACTGTAACATTACAAAATTATAAAAATATGAGCATTTTTTCAGTGTCATTATGAATAAATTTTTTAAAAAAGAAAACTATTTTTAAAATTTAAATTTTTATAAGTTAGACCATCTCCAACGTTTAAATTTGATGAAAAAAGGCTCCTTTTCCTGCTCCAATTGTTTCACCAGATAAGTATCAAATCGAGGATATGTTAAGTCTTTGATCAAATTGAGGATGATTGGGAGCTTTCATCAATTCATTATTCATAACCGTTGGAGCTATAGGTCATTTTTAACCACCGGATGTTTGGCCAGTTGTCCCCGGGTGACCACCTCCTTGCAAAAATTTGTGAAAAAATTACACTGGCCGGTCATCTGCTCGGTCGACTGGTGTTTTGATGAAAGTTCAAAATCTTCCATTGGAGCGCGTGATATCAAAAGGAATTTTTATTCAAATTTCGTGAAAAAAAAGATACAATGTTGGAGATGTTCTTACAACATCTCCAATCCTTTAGTAATTATTTCATCAAATTCAAGTTTGATGAATAAAGAGCTAAAAATGAGTTCCAATCATTTCATCAAACTTGTAGAAATCAAATTAAGTGGCAAATTTTATACCAAATCAATGATGAATCAAATCATTCACCAAATTTCAAATAGTGATATTTTTATTCAAATTTGATGGAATTTAAAAAAGAATAAGGATCAGGATGCTATTCTTTCATACAAAATGGCTAAAACAAGTTTTAGGGTAAGTTTAGAATATTTCAAAAATATTTTATCCCAAAAAAAAGGAGTGTTGATTGGAGTGTTTTATGTGAGATCAAATTTGATGAAAAAAAATGAGCACAAATACTTGGGTAGCTTTTGGAGAAGAAAGACTGGAGTGGTTTTGGTGTGGGGATCATACCATTCCAGAGATTCCCACCATTTTTCCTCTATAAATGTGCTGAAGAGCAGGTGGTGCAGATGCTTGCTCACCATCCATGTGTGAAGAAAGAGGCAATCTACTTAACATGGGACACCCCCATGAATGCAAAGATTCACAAACCATTATGCCTTTGTATATGCTATTCAATCGTGGTAGATCTTCTACTTCTAATCTCCTAAAATTTCGAAGTGTGATTGTGTTGCCATCATCTTGACGATGGCCCCGGTCACTCATCTCTTCTTCTACTATTATCTCCTCCACATTCTTACACCAAGACACTCTTAAGTTCCTAAGGTTTGGAAGTTCTGCAACAACTTGGCAGGGAAAATATATTTGATTCTAGGACATGCAAAGAAGTCCAATTTCTTAAGGTTAAATGAAATGTTGTGCAGTGGAACAATTCTATCAAAGGGTACCGTAAAATTGGGTAAATCAATAAACCGTAATTCCTCAACCGTTCTTAGTGGGATTTGGTAGTCTTCTAATAAGGATGATGATGAAAAGATGGATTCAAGCCCATCACAGTCTTCAATTATAAATCTTCTTAAATCTCTCACATCCCTCAACGATTGAATATCTGATAATCTAATGTGATAGTCCCATCTTCTAATGTTCAAGTACTCTACGTTGCTGGGGAGCATCATGCAACCTACACTAGTACTTCTAAAATATTTAGAGTTGTAGATACGAACTTCTGTTCTTCAGGATAGTATTTCTCTTGTTCGTCATCTTGGTCTTTTTTATCAACAATTTGCACCACAAGACTCTAGTTTTCCAAACTTTGGCATTGCAGAGATGGACTTTGGCAGAGATTTTATGGCGGTGAAGGACAAATCCAATACCTTGAGACGCTGTGTATGAGTGAAGAAAAAGTTTGGAATCCATAATACTTCGAATCATTCATCGTCAAGGTGGTGACCTGAGGGCAAACGAGTGGTCTAGAAGGAAGTTCATCTATGTTGTGAATTAAAGAAACCCTATCAAGATCTTCAGACCAATCTTCATATGGTACTCTTTCTAAACCCTCACCAGTTCGTACCATGAATCAAGGAGCAGTTGATGTTATTTTGAGCCATATTCCTAATCAAATCATGCATCATCACATATTTTCCCTGATCTTCATCGGTAAGACTCACCAACCAGCTGTTTTTCGTAAGTTTATTCAAATTATTCGACCTCATGAGTACTTCCTTGCGTATGTTTGCAAGACTATCCAACAAGCAGGTATTTATGAGTTTATTCAATATAGTGTGACCTTTGTCGAACATTGCTTCCATACTGTCCATCTCAGTTATTAGTCCCTCAGCAATCTAATACTCTATGAGATGTTTCCTAGGGATGATATGATCTTCTGGATACAATGCACAATACAAGAAACAATGTTGGATCTTTTCATCTTTCAGGCGACTATAACTAAATTTTAGTTGCTCAGATACCCCAGTCTTTGTCCATGATCTGCTTTGTCGAGCTGATCAATTCATTTAGTGCATTTCTCGACTCGTGAGTGTCATTCACTCCTTTCATACTTCCAGCTAGAGTAATGATTGCAAGGGGCGGACAAGCACATTCTTTTGCAACTTTTGTTGCAATTTCTTTCATTGCTTCCTCTTCCGTGAGAAGCTCCACTTTGACAGCTGTGCACTCCATCTTCATACACACTTTGAACAATCGTGTAGTTAACACTACTTTACATCCAATATCTTTGGTTGGTTCTGGAATACCCACCTTGTCGAGCTGATCAATTCATTTAGTGCATTTCTCGACTCGTGAGTGTCATTCACTCCTTTCATACTTCCAGCTAGAGTAATGATTGCAAGGGGCGGACAAGCACATTCTTTTGCAACTTTTGTTGCAATTTCTTTCATTGCTTCCTCTTCCGTGAGAAGCTCCACTTTGACAGCTATGCACTCCATCTTCATACACACTTTGAACAATCGTGTAGTTAACACTACTTTACATCCAATATCTTTGGTTGGTTCTGGAATACCCACCTTGTACAGAGGAAATGCTTCCCATAGATCATCAAAGATGAGCACATGTCTCTCCTTTTGGGAAAGCATGTCATGTAATTTTGATGCTCCTTATTTCATCCCCTTAATTCAAAAGACCAAGATTCAGTGCCTTGGCTATCTGCCTTTGTAGATTTCTAATGTTGAATGCTTTACAAGTTTCATTCAATAGTCAATTGTTGATGTGATGCATGATGGTAGTTTTTCCGACTCCACCCATTCCGAAAACGCCAATCCTTCTAACCTCATCATCCATGAAGTATTCCCAAACTTTCTCCTTGTTTCTTGCACTTGTGTTTTTACCAAAAGATTTCGTTGTTGGTAGGAACTGTCCACTAGTTGGATCATCAATTAGTAAACCATTAGAAAATCAACCCTGTTCTTGCATTTCTTCCACCTCTTGAATTGTCTGCACAAGCAGCTTTCCCAACCGTGCATGTGACAAGACATTCTTCCATCTAACTATTTTTTGCACTTGTCTTTGCAAAGTTTGGACATCACCCTTTACCCTTTGCACATCTTGCCAAACTTTGACTTCTTTCTTTCGTCTTTTCCTTGGCTGTTGCTCTGCATTAGTCACTTCTTTATTTATGTCATTCTCTTGACTGCTCAAGCTCTCTGTCTTTCTTTTGAGATTTTTTACATTAGCATCAAGGCTATTGAAATATCCAACCCAATTTCCAGTTGCTTCCCACACGTTCTTCCTAAATTCAAAAATTGAACATAAGAATTCCATGGTGTGGCCAAGCTTGCAAATAGTGAAGAGGATTGTAGTTAACAGGAAGAATCCTAAAGAAAACTTCAATAGCAATTCTGACAGTTGTTAGAAAACAATTTGAATTTTGATTTATAAAAGCAAGAGAAACAAAATTATGCTAATATTAGCAAATTGACTTCACATTCACCTCAAACTAATAAAAAGTCAGTCTTGTATAACTGACAAAAGAGTGATTATTAAAATAAACCAGCATTTATGTTGTTAAAGAATTTATATTCTGACGTTTGTAAATTTCAGGTAGGTGGATGATTTGAAACACAAACAAAATTAAGATCTATATCAGAGTTTGGAACCATTCGATGTCTAAACCCACAAACCTCCAAGAGCAAACTATTAATAACATATTTTATGTTGCTATTTGCTACATTTTACTGAAGTGAATGCAAGCGGAATGTCTTCGTTCAGACATCTCCAGGAAAAACTAGCAACTTTGCAGAATTTTTTATTTTTTTAAGAACCATTTTGCTGAAACTAATTCCCTAGCTAGTACATTGCACACTATTTTTAGAGATTTGAGTTTTCAGAGTTAAAAATAAGTTTCTAAATACATAATTGAACTTGCCTCAATTATTTGCCTAAAAACAATCAGAGGCAACTTACTTTGAGAACATGAGTCGAAACAATTCAGGTTTTTTTTTTTTTTTTTTAAGAAAAAGAAAAAACAAATACACACACATAAACATATATAGAGAGAGAGAGACAAAGACAGAATTGGCAACAAGTTGCACACCCACCACCTGCAAAAGCTTGTTCATGTCTTGAACTCTACTCCCTCTCCACTCCCTCTCCATTTTAGGAGAAAGAAGGCACAAGTGACAGTCTAAGAAGAATAATATTTTACTACCGAAAGCTTACTGCTGAATTCTCTAGCTTGGTAATATATTTATGTTTTACTTCTTAGTTTTTTGAAAATTAAAGGAAGAGCAATTGCTTGCTGTTATATATATTAGGTCAACCATTAATTATTATGGACCAGGGTCCTTGTCTACTCAACTAAAACTAAATAGATAAATTCTAGAACATGGAATACTCTGTCCTCGAATCCTCTGTCCACTCCAGTCCAGATTTTCCACTGGGGGGAGCTGTTTGGGCCCGTGAGGCCTACCATAGGTCCCGTTTCGATAATCCGAATTGATCATTTTGTCGGGCACTTCGCCTATTTCATCCACACAAAAAATTAGCTTGATCCGATAATTGTAATTTGTTCAATTTTTCACTAAAAAAGTAGACAACAGTTGTATTTTAAAAAAATAAACTACACATTTTTTAGTGACAGACGCTATAAATTGAACAAGTTACAATTATCAGATTGACCTAATTTTGTGTGTGGATGAAATAGACGAAGTGCCTGACGAAATGAACGGTTCAAGTTATCGAAACAGGACCTGTGGTGGGCCCCACGTGCCCAAACAGCTCTCTCCAGTCCAAAATCTGGACTGGAGGGGATCCTAATCCATCAAAGAAGGAGGATTGGCACTCCTATAGGCTCATCTGGCAATACAAATTATGGGGGTTCCAAGTCTTGCATCCCCCAAAAACATTTCTTCTATTAAGCATGAAACTTCAAATTTTAAGGCTTTCCACTACATAAGAAAAAACTTGAACTAGATCTTGGAAATGATCCACTCAAATTGATGCTCATCACAAGATTCTTTTTTTAGAGCATCCTTGGCCAAATCTTGGGGGTCTTGAGGGAAGTTGCATAATTTCCATGGGTACATCATTTGAATTGTAAGATATTATGCACTTATTAGGGGACTTGATTGGGTGAAAAAACCTAATTTCATAGAAAATATTTTTAATATCATGACTAAACAGGGTATCCATACAAGCTTGGCTCACTTCCTTTCAAGATCTTCTCCAGAAAACCAAGACTGAGGGCCCAACCTCAATAGCAAAAAATTTAAAAAAAAAAGAAAGAAAAAAAGAACAGGAATAATGAAGAACAACTGAATCTTAGGAATCCCAGAAACTCACCTTATGCTAATTTGGAGAGTTCTGGAAACCAAACAAAGAAGATGAAGAGGACTGGACTTTCCTTTTGCCATACACAGCCTAGTTTGAGGTACAAAATCAACCAAAGTGAATAAAATAAACTTGTAAGTAACATTCAAAGAAACATATGTTCTACCAGCCCATGAATATAATATAATTGATTTGTGGAAAATGAAGATGGCAATAGATATGTCCATATTATATATATACATAACAGACGGGTTTTAGCCGACCTTAAACTAGCCACAAAAAATGATTGCAGAAAAACAAAGAACAATGTATTGAAAACAAAAAAGAAATAACCAGTCATCATGAAGGCTGGAACCATTTTGCTAGCTATATTATATATAATTACAAATACCTCCCTCAACGTTTCTCCCTCTGGTGTAGGAAATTAAATTAGCCTTGTCTCTATTATACATAGGCCTTGTTTGGGAAGTTGGTTGGTTTTTTTTTTAACAATTGATATGATGGTTGTAAGAGAAAAAGTGAATTGATTATGGATTAGATGTGAGATTTTGTCTTGTTAACTATTTTAGCGTATTTTGTCTTTTAGTAGGGCTATTTTAGCCTAACCCTCTTCCCAAACAAAGCCATAATAAAAATAAAAACCAAAGATTCCTCTTCTCTTCTCTCTTCTCTCTTCTCCACCCCTTCTCTCTCTACTTCATCAACACCACCAATTCCAACATCACCCGCCATTGATGCCACAAACTCTCACCATCTCTTATGATCATCCACAGCAACAAAAGACCAAAGAATTTCTTACCATTTTAATCAACACCTTTTCAACAAAAATAATGCTCCCCTTTCAGCAATAAAAGCTTTACTGTCCACTCTTGATATATAAATATATGCAATATGCAGATTATCTTCAAATTATATGACGAATACCCCTTCTGTTAGTCAACCATTAGGTCAATTAACTATATTTGCTAATGTCAATGATTTTATTTATTAAAATATTTATTTAACCCTCAATACTCTGGTCTCTGCCCCAACATAATAATATTGTTACACCATAACCCAACCGCCTCCTTCCGCATTCCTCCTTCCTCTCTTCCTTCACTCTTTGGCTCTTTCTCATTTCCTAACCCAATTCTTTTTATCTTCCTCACTCTCTGGCCAGTGTGTTGGTTCTTGTGAGGAAGAAAGGAAAAAAATTAGAAAGTAAGGATAAAGAAAGTGAGGGTAATATAGTCATTTTCTTTCATTATTGGAGGGTAATCAAGTGTATTTGGATATTTGTAATTTCTGAAACTCAGAAAATGTATTTGTAATTTACCCTAATAATAATCCACCGTAATTATAATAATTTATGCATGCTCTATTCAATATAAGTACATCACTCGCCATTATTCAGTTAAATTTATATGTTAGTGTGCTCTGAAAGTCTTTAGTTATATTATTGGTTTGTCATAAGTTGGGTCACCATACAAGAATAAAAAGGTTCACATCCAATTCACATTTGTAGCATTGCTCTGTTTTTGTTCATGTGCAGAGCATTATGAAACTCTGCTTACATAGCTAATTAACTAACGGGTGATGCCATGGTACATTTAGATGTACCATACATTTAGTTATGAACTTATATGATTTTATGTCATAACTAATTTCATATTAGTCATAATTACTATCATATTAACTCATAACTTAGTTATATTCAGTTATTTATTTATACCATATTATCTTATAACCAGGTACTAATTAAATTATTTAAATAATTTAACTCTCAAATAGGCAACTGGTGTAGCCAGTTACAAGGGGAACAAAATTGAATCAGTCGTGTTTGGCCCTTTTGTTGGCTCTTCTCCTCCCTCTTCTCTTCCTTCCTCTTCCGCCATAGCCGAAGCTTCCGAGGACCACCAGCCTCGTCGGCGATCCGGGCTTCAGCTATGTCGACATCTTCTTCACAAGCTCTCACTCTCTGGACGTCTCCACCATGGGTTTGTGAGCAAAGACCTAGTCATCGTCTTTTCCCTTCCCTTCCAGTCGAATCGAATTTTTTCGAGAACTCTTTTCCATATTTCAGGTTTGTTGCTAACTCTAAGCTTCATCTAAATGTGTCATTGGTGCTCTGATTTCAAAACCCTAACCCTTATTGAATATCTGTTATTAATTTTTTTTATCAGTCAATTAATATCTATAGCCACCCAAGATAGTTGTGCCATTGGGGCTTTGATTTCAAAACCGTAACCGTAATTGGTGCTCTGATTTCAAAACCCTAACCCTTATTGAAAATCTATTATTAATTTTTTTATCAGTCAATTAATATCTATAGCCACCCAAGATAGTTGTGCCATTAGGGCTTTGATTTCAAAACCGTAACCGTAAAGAATGAATATTGATATTTGTTCTCATTCAAAATTAACATCGGTTCTCAGTCATATTCACATTCCTTTAATTGCTTTCACTTTGCTATGGCATTGTATATCCACTATTTTTTATTTTTATTTTTTTTTTGTACCCAAAGCAAAAAATCTAAATGAGGTTTTTATTTTTATTTTGACATTGTAAATTTTTATATATATAAAAAAAATTATTTGCTTGTAAGTTACAAAATTACTTTGTTAAGTTTTTATTAATATATATATATATATATTTTTAAAAGTTTGGCATATCCAATTTTTTATTAGATACATGTAAAGTAAAAAAATCTAGACAAATAAAACAAACACTTATTTTAACTGAGTAATGTGTAAAAGAAAATTTATAGTAAAATAATATAGGCTAATTGGTGTCAATATCATAAACGGGTAACGTTTGCGAAGGGATTCCTTGCTCAAATTCATATCATAAACGGGTAATGTTTGCCTGTTTGTTAGATGATTCAGTCAGATATGATTTTAACTGGACTTTTGGAATACATGCATGTAACACACAGAGGTCTCTTTCCGCCTTAACCATTTTTTGAAAGAACGAGGGATAAAGAAAACAAACCAAAGCCTCTTCATGGGACCGAGACACTTCAGAAGGGAAGGCAATTAATATGTCAAGGAGGGACTGGAATAGTTTCCACCCATCTTTTAGAGTCCAAAATTATTTTTCGTTACTTATTAACTGCCCTGCCTTATTAAACAAAGTTGTGTTAACTAATATATAGTCCCATGGTCTACTTATGAGAATATCTAATTCGCAAAAAGCAAAGAGGGCTGAAGATTTGCATTTACAGATGGAAATTTATGGTGAGAGTTGCAACCATTTTTTGGTTCCTTTTATTTATAGTTTATTTTCTTTCTCCAGGTAGAACATGATATATGATAGTGTTTAGGCTCAGACCCTGCTTTATGTAATTATCGCAAGGATTGGTAGGATCCGTTCAAGTATATTTTATTGTTTGTTAACCTTCCTTTGTTGGAGCCATTCCACTTTCTATAATGTGGAGATCTCAGGTTCAATGCATGGATGCTAATTTTATACACAGACTGGAAGTCGAACTCTATTTCTTCTTGATTGATGCAGTCCAGTTTTATTTGAAGTGGGATTCTTCTACTTCAGGCTAATGGAAACATCCATTTTGTTTCACTGGAATGTTATATGGTTTTGCATGAGACATAACCTTAACCATGTGGTGCATATTGTTTTGTTAAAAAAAGGAAAAAAAGAAAAAGAAAAAGAAAAATAAACATGCCTTGCAAAATGTGATGTAGGCAACACATAGTTTAGTAGTTGATAAGGGTTACCCTCTCTTAAGCATTGAGTGAGCCTTAATGCAAAGAAAGTATCAAGCTGATTTTCTGACTGTTACAATTGGTGATGGATATTAAACGTTGTCTCTTTCCTATGCAATCAGTACAAGTTTAGGTATCACATAGTTGTCTGATCTACTTGTGAATGACGGTTTTCTATAGTTCAGAATCAAGACATACGAACCAGTTATGTTCTATCAGCCAGTGTGATGTAAATTCTCTTTTGAGTGAGGTAATATAATAGGTCATATTGACATTTTTGCTTCAATATCTGAAGTGTTACTTAACATGCCTAGATGTGCATATGATTTTATCCAACATATAACATGATTTATGTTGAAAGTGGAATAGCCTGGGTCTTAGAGAAGTTGCAAGACTGAAACAAATTTTGTTGTTCTTTGAACTGTATCTTCTGAATCTGAACCCCATTCTGGAACATGCTTATGTCTGTATCATTATATTTCTTCTATTATTTGCTTCCTTTTTTCCTATGATGTCTTACAAACTTTTTGCAAAACTCATGGTGTAGCAACATTTGATATAACTTGTTCTTTTCTTGTTAGTTCAACACGTAATTCAATGTAACAAACTTTTGACATCACTATTTGCACGACTAGATAGGCATATCACTTTTTCCTCCCAGAACCATAATTTCTTCATATTCATGCACATTGTTAGTGGCCCTCCCTCTTTAAAAGTTGTGGGTTTTTAGATTTTTCAATGGAGAAGAAAGAGTTTGGAGATAGGTGGAGGAAATGGATCAGGGACTTTCTTTCTTCTTCGAATCTTTCAGTAGTAGTTAATGGAAGTGGGGATTTGTTTAGAGCCACTAGGGCTTAGACAAGGGGTTACCGTATCCCTATTTATTTTTACATCAGTGGTTGATGTTTTGAACTGATTGGTTGATAGGGAAAAGGTGGGTTTGGTGGATGGCTTTTTGATATGTAGGGATAATGTTTCCATGTTCCACTTTTAGTTTTCAGATGATAACATTATCTTTTGGTAAGGAAGTTAAAATGGTTTATTTGCCTTCCTTGTTAGGAGTGTTTGAGTTGGTTACGGGCTTAAGGAGAATTTGGATAAAAGTACCATTGTGAGGATTAATTTCCATAAAGAAAGTTTATAGGGATTGGTTTGCTAGTATGGTTGTCTCATTGAGTCTTTACCCCTGAAGTATTTAAGGCTTCCTTTGGGGGTAATCCTAGGTCTAGTGTTTTTCTGGGCTCTAGTGATGGATAAGATTGGCAAGAGACAATATGGTTGGATTGTGTAACGCCCTCAAAATTAAACCCTTTATATATATAACACTGACTTGCATTATTAAAAGAAAACATTGCATTATCTCAATCATCAGAGTATTACGAAATAAAAACATCATAATAAATGCCCTACGGGCTTACATCTTGCCAAGCCAACACTTGGACACAATACGATGAGTTCTAACTAAAATACAAATAAAGCCCTAGGCTTGAATGTTTACATATAATTCAAATAAAAACAAATAACTAAAAACAAGGTTTCAAAGTCTGATTCCTTCCAAGCTAAGTCCTTGGAGGTTGCTTATCACCTGAACCTGAAAATGATGTTCCCATATAGGGTGAGCCACAGCCCAATAGAAATATACTAAACCAAATATAAGCATTGAATAAAGCGTTAGCATTCAATATATGGTTAACCATGACAATCAATTATATCACTATACAGTCTTATGACACGTTTCAATTTCCATTATTCTTAATACGGCTCAGAGCCTGGCCAAACTTACAACTGTGAACTATATATAGCATATTCACATTACTTCCAATATCAACAACACAAATGAGACTCAGGCTCATAACAAAACACTTCATACTTCCAGATTGATACACATTTTAGTGCTGTATCAATAAAACACTTCAATATAAATAAGCACACATAAAAGTGATGCTAATGGAGTCCATCCCCTATCTCCTCCCAAACAAAATCCGGTTTAGAGGTCCATCCCCTATCTTCCCCTAAACCGTGGAGTACATCCCCTATCTCCTTCCACACAATATGCATATGCAATGCTCAATCAATACATGTATTTTCTGTATTAATTCATTAGTAAAAAAGAATGACTTAACCAATGTGATTAGTTCCAGTTATCCCTAATCCACATGCAATGTCTACAACAATCATGACTATCCTCCACCGATAGCCCAAAACAGTTATTTCTAAACAAGAAATAGAATATATCAACAATAATAATCTCAACATTTAAATAGGAGAGTGATTAAATTAACCAACTACACCATTTAAACTTATAAATCCCCAATTCCATGAATTCAACAATATTCCCAATTTTCCTCAAATTAATTATACAAATCAATTTATTAAAACAACTAAAGTGTTTCCCAAAATTACCAAAATACCCCCACCATATTAAAGTACCAAAACTTAGAACAAAACTCATAAGATGGAGTAGGAAATCCCTACCTCGAAGAAATAACCCAAAAAGGAGAAGACGGAGATGAAGCCCCAAACTCCAAAGTGCTCCAAATCCAAGATTGTTCAGATTAAACTGAAGCCCTCGACTCACACTATCTTTTTAACAAAGGATCTAAGGTAGAAACCCACCCTAAATAGATCAAACCTAAGAGAAAAGATGAGTAGGGAGAGAGAAAAGTCGGACCTTAGGGTTTAGAACCAAAAAGAAGATCGAAAAACTGATCAAATCCCGCTGCTGCCTATTTAAACTGGACAGGCTCGCTCGAGCGAAGACTTGGTCGCTCGAGCGACCAGACACAAGAAAGCCTCGCTCGAGCGAAGAAAATCTCGCTCGAGCCAAAAACTCGATGCTTCAGGTCTGCAACCCAGAAGCTCGCTCGAGCGAAGAACTCGAAAACATACACCTCGCTCGCTCGAGCCAAGAAACACAACTCTCAGGTCCTAGGCCCAGACGCAGACTCTCACTCGAGCGACCAAACCCTGGCTCGAGCGAAGGACAAAAACAACCTCTCGCTCGAGCGACCAACTCCTCGCTCGCGCGAAGGACCCAAAAACTGGACAGCAACTATTGGTTTCCAACCCAACCAACCTGTAACAAAACCTGCCCAACATATCCTAAAACTCAAAATAAAGAATTAAAGGACAACAACTACTATATAATAACAACCAAATCTCCGGAACATAAGTCCGGGTACAACAACCAAATGGACAAGACAGGGGTCGCTATAGATTGGGAATTGAAAATCCTACGTGATTCGTGATTCGATCAAGATTAAAATATTCCAAATCCCAATTATCCAAAACACTCAATCTAAAATCATCAAGCACTTACGAGAATGATTTTAGTTTGTTTGTTTTTAGGAATAAACAATAAATCGACACAAACGATTTTTTTACGTGGAAAAACCACAATTGAAGAACCTTCAATTGTAATAAAAAACCACGGGTGAACCGCCACTAATCAATCCACTACTGAAGAAAGAAAGATTACAAAGATAATACAGAAATTTACCCAACCCAGTCAATTTGTCCTCGAATCTTCTGTAACTCTTTCACCACGCCTTCGTCACGGAATTGATCAATCTTGAAGTTGATTCCACAACTTCACTTGTCGAATTAACGACTACGTATAGAATCAAACGCCTTTTGAAACTCTACGTTTTAGCCTTTGGATTCCACCGAAGAGAACTCTCTTGAATATGTAGTATCAAACTCTTTGATGTATGAATCTCAATTCATAAGTTTAGAACTCTCTCAAGAACATTAAAGAAAACTCACAAAAAACTCAGAAGAAAACTTCAAACAAAACCCTAGAACTCTTGGATAGGATCTAGGAAAAGTAATCCTAAAAAACAACCTCAACAGGTTTAAATAGAAAATCTGAGTCCGCGATCTCTGCTCGAGCGCTCCACAGCTCGCTCGAGCGGCTTGACCAAAAACTGCGTGTGATTAAACTGAGGTGTGCTCGAGCGCAGGAGATTCTGCTCGAGCGTGAAATCACACCCCACAGTACTTTTGTAGACCTGTCAAAATACTGAGATCCTTCAATATCCGCTTGAGCGCACATGACCCCACTCGAGCGGGAAGAATAAAAACACAAAAATTATATTTTTATCAACACAAAGTTTTGTCTCCGGATTTGACAATAAAGGGACCTAACAATCTCCCCCTTTGTCAATTCCTGGACAAAACCTTTCTAAACATTGTTCCTTAAACACACGCACTAGACAGGATTAAAAACAAAGAAAAAACATCCTCTCAAAACTCAATTAAACACACAACTTGGTCAAGAACACATCCATTCAACTTCAACATTCAATTTCAACACATCCCTTCAACTTCAGCCAATTATGCACCTGTGTAATAACGACCAACATACCAAAACAAAATTGTGGAATGGCATAAGACAAGATTAAAATTAAATGATATCCACAATACTAACAAAGCTATCATGCTATCCAAATATTAACAAAACATCCAAATATCCAACCATCAACAAAATAGTGAAAACATCAGAATGAAGAAAAAAAATATGTACCACCAATAACAAAACCAAAAAATGTCAAAATGTCCAAAACTATCCATCCAGCTTCAAAACCTACAAAAACACTCCCCCTTTTTGTCCGGGAAACAAAAATCAAGCATCGGGAGGAGGCTGTGGCTGCTGAGACTGAATGAGATGGACTAGATGAGTGAGAGTCTGCTCCATCTGACCAAGACGACCATCAAATGCATCGAAGCGTGCATCTAGAAAATCCAAGCACCTGGTCGTGGCCTCCGTAAACTGCTGAAACTGAACATGAAGATCCGGAGGTGGAACAGTAGCATCATCACCTGCTGCAGCTGCATCAAACTCGGCCTCCTCAGCAAGGCCAGCAGCGACTCCTACAGAAGGACCAACCCGGGACGACTCCCCCTTAATATGAGCCCTACTTTTTGACACAGTTTTCTTTGTAAAAGGGCGAGAAGGAAATGCAAACTCATCATCTTCTAGGACAGGAACCCCAAGGTCAGACAAAAGTCGGTTGATCATGCAACCGTAAGGAAGGCCAAGCTGTTTATGCCCATGAACACCGATCATCTTTTTTATAATAAGAGAGGCTAGGTCAATAGACAGGTCATGGGCAATACAAGATAATTAATGGCCTGGTATTGATGAAATGCATAACCACAATACATAACAGGATGGACAAGGTGCAAGATATGAGTGGTAAACACGAGGAAATACCAATAAGAGACCATAGCAGAGCAAACCAGACCCAAACAGACAAACCCCCAAGCAAGCAGTGAACTCAAACTCAAATACAAACAAGAAAATAGAAAAAATGAACAAAGAAAAACCCTAATTCTAATGACACACAAAGCACAAAAAACATGAAGATGACCAAAAGAAAACACAATATGATTCAGTGAGAGTGTGTGTGAGAAGAAACTGCAAAACCTAGACCCAAAAACCAACAAACAACACCAAATCCAACTCCCATTGGTGCCGAAAATACAGAAAAAATAGAGAATAAGAGATGGAAAATCTTACCAAAAGGCAAATCGACAAGGAAGAGGAGAGAGGAGGACAGAATCGAGCCCAAAGCGGCCACAAAACAAGCCCTAGATCGAGAGAAATGAAAGGAGGGAAAAAAAATGACTTGAAGAGTCGAGGGAGGGATTTATATATGAAATTGGTCCGCTCGAGCGTACTGATTACCGCTCGAGCGTAAAGAAATGCAAACTGAATCCCGCTCGAGCGCTAATACAGAAGCTCGAGTGCAAAAACCCCTCTCTCAGAACTGTGAAACCAAGAACAAACTGCTGCAAGTGTGAAAAAGACGCTCGAGTGAAAAACCTTTTTTTTTTTTAAATTAAAATAAAAACACCTAGGATGACCTGTAACAAGCAAGGTGACCAAGTGACAGACTATACCATAAGGACAAAAGAATCCATCAATCAAGAGTCCTGAAATTTTGAGAAAAGAGATGAAACACCAGATCATGAATCAAACAGATAGTAGTAAATCAAAGCCATAAGCATCATAAGAATGCATAACTCAAAAACACACATGAGAGCTCACATAAACAAAGTGTGTGTGTGCAATCCTCGAGAGCCACAAAGCTAGAGTTAATCCTCGTAGTGATCTGATGGCTGGACCTCCAACAAGAGTAACTGACCATCATAGAGAAAAGTCAAACCACTAGGAATCACAAGGTATTTGTTGAGTAAATGCGGAAGCTCCCCCTCAAGCAATGATCTTTTTTTTTTTTTTTTTATCTTTTCTTTCTTGTGGGCACTCACTGGTGGCATACATGCTCAAGAGTATGGAGACCAAACCAGAGAAGAATTAAATCAAAATGATGGCCTGGATGGTGCCTCTGAGGTAGCCTTTTCCTAATGCCCGGAAAACATGTACTGATGGAGAAACCATGGAAGTGAAACAAAGATGGTAGATGAATAAGAGACTGAACATCACCCATGATGTATTAGTATAGGTCAATTCCTCTGTAAGAGTAGAAGAAACACTGTCAGTGGTCCATAGAGAACTTTGATCACTTGTGCGGAAACCCCTGCAACAGTTTATCTCAAAGATGTGTATAGAATGAGATCATGAAGTAAATGAGTATGGGCATTCAGAATGAGCTATGAACAAAGATGAATAAGATCTTGTAAGCAACATGAGCAGTGTTCATATAAAATTTTGATGCAAAAGATATCAGGACTCAATAACAATGAGATTAACACATCCAAGAACAGTAAGCCAGCCACTTACACTCACCTCACATGAAAAACAGGAAACAACCTAGTTACTGAGCATTACACCCAAGGTCTTTCTAAGAAACTCAAATCGAAGAAGATCAAGGGGTTTTGTAAAAATATCAGCTTTGTGATGCTCAGTAGGAACATGTTCCAAAACAACAAGGCCTTCATCCACTAACTCTCGAATAAAATGATGACGGATGTCAATATGTTTGGTGTGAGAGTGCTGGACAGGATTTTTTGAAATGTTTATGGCACTTGTATTATCACAAAAAAGAGTGAGAGTGTTCTGTTCTATTCCATAATCATGAAGCATTTGCTTCATCCACAACAGTTGTGCACAACAACTCCCTGTAGCAATGTACTTAGCCTCAGCAGTGGAAAAAGAGATGGCATTTTGCTTTTTACTATGCCAAGAAACCAGATTATTCCCAAGGTAAAAACAGCCCCCGGATGTACTTTTCCTATCATCAGCACACCCTGCCTAGTCGGCATCAGAAAAACCAGTAATTTCAGCTATAGTATTAGTGGAAAACCAAACCCCAGACCCCAAGGTCCCATTAACATACTTGATGATGCGTTTTACCGCAAGAAGGTGAGACTCTTTAAGACTGGCTTGGTAACGAGCACAAACACCGACACTAAAAGAAATATCAGGACGACTGGCTATGAGATACAAAAGACTCCCTATCATACTCCTATAAAGGGTAGGATCAACATCAATACCAGAGGAATCTTTGGAAAGGTGAAGACTGGTGCTCATGGGAGTACGTGCATGTTTGGCAGACTCAAGACCAAACTTTGACACAAGATTTTTAGCATACTTAGACTGAGAAACAAATATGCCCGAAGGGGACTGCTTAATTTGGAGACCCAAAAAATAAGACAACTCTCTCATCATGCTCATCTCAAACTCATGTGTCATGCAATCCGAAAAATATTTCACAAGATGATTAACAGTGGAACCAAACACAATATCATCAACATATATCTGAGCAACAAGAATATGAGACTTATTATGTTTCACAAATAAGGTCTTATCCACACTACCCCTTTGAAAATCATTATCAAGAAGAAAGGTAGTAAGCCTATCATACCAAGCCCAAGGAGCTTGTTTCAATCCATACAAAGCCTTGTCTAACTTGTAGACATGATTAGGACATTTAGGGTCCTCAAACCCTTTTGGTTGCTCAATATATGCCTCTTCTTTTAAGTACCCATTCAGAAAGGCACTTTTCACATCCATTTGAAACAATTTAAAGCCAAGAAAACATGCAACACCAAGCAAAATACGAATAGATTCGAGACGTGCAACTCGGGCAAACGTCTCATCATAGTCAATACCCTCTACTTATGTGTAGCCTTGAGCAACCAACCTAGCTTTATTCCTTAGAACAGTACCATTCTCATCAGATTTATTTTTAAAGATCCACTTGGTACCTATCACATTCATGTCTCTAGGTCTGGGAACAAGAGTCCAAACTTTGTTACGTTCAAATTGACCTAATTCTTCATGCATAGCATTGACCCAACTATCATCTAGCAAGGCCTCTTTAAAATTCTTAGGTTCAATTAAAGAAACATAACACATATGTGATACCTCATCCCGAATCTATCTTCGGGTTTTCATTCGATCCGAAACACTTCCAATCACCTGTTGAGCTGGATGATTCAGTTTCACCCTTGCTGATGGTTTAAGTTCAGGACTTGCGGTGATAGAAACAACAGGAGTGATGTCCCTTTGAGCACTCTTTGGACTTGAGCTTACCTGTGAGGATGGTGCTGTAACAGTTTCTTGTGGTTGAACCCCAGTTTCCCCTTGATTTTGTGGTTCAGTATCCAAGATTGGAGACTCCCCATTGTCATCCTCATTTGTTGCTGGAGTAGGTAAACCTGTGTTATCTATAACCACATTGATAGATTCCATTAATGATGAAGTTCGCAGGTTATATACTCGAAAAGCCCTACTATTGGTTGAATACCCTAGAAAAATACATTCATCACTTCGGGAGTCGAATTTGCCCAAGGGCTCTCTATATTTGAAGATGTAACACTTACTTCCAAAAGTTTTGAAGTATTTTACATTAGGTTTCAAACCCTTCCACAATTCATAAGGAGTTTGTAATGTGTCGGGTCTTAAATACACGCGATTTATGACATAAACAGCAGTATTTAGGGCTTTGGCCCAAAACTTAGGAGGAAGACTCGTATTAAGGAGCATGACCCTAGCCATTTCTTGAACAACTCTATTCTTCCTCTCAACCACTCCATTTTGTTGTGGAGTAATAGGAGCTGAAAATTCATGCTTAATTCCATGCATATCACAAAAATCTGAAAACGAACTATTTTCAAATTCACGACCATGATCAGTTCAGATTCTTATGATATGCCCAATGGAAACACCCTGTTCATTTTGGATTTTAAGGACTAAGGCCTGAAAAGCATTAAACGTATAAGATTTTTCCCTTAAAAAGTTTACCCACGAAAACCGAGTAACATCATCAACAGTTAAAAAAATGTATCTTTTACCTCCAATGCTTTCAGTACGAGTGGGGCCCACTAAATCCATGTGAACTAATTCAAGAGGACGTTTGGTTGTAAAGCTGTTCACCTTTTTATGAGGGGCATGGGTTTGCTTTCCAAGTTGACATGGTCCACACACATGGCTCAAATTCTTACCCAGTTTAGGTACTCCTCTCACAAGCTCTTTGTTGGCTATCTTAGTTAGGTCTTTGAAATTCATGTGACCTAATCTTCAATGCCACAGATCAATGTTACTTATGATGGCAGAGTGACAAACGAGATCATTAGTGGTAAGGATCCCATAGCAGTTATCAGATGTGCGAACCCCATGTAAGACAGTATTTCCCTTTTTATCGAAAATTTCACATTTATTTTTTGAAAACAATACTTCATGATGGGAATCACACATTTGACTAATGCTCAAAAGATTTGCTTTAAGACCATCAACAAGTAAGGCCTTATCCAGCTTGGGAAGTCCAGCAACACTTGTAGAGCCCTTACCAATGACTCTAGAAGTGCCGCCATCCCCAAAGGTAATAATTCCTCCTTCATATTTTTCAAGAGAGGTGAAGTAGGATTTGTTACCGGACATATGACGAGAGCACCCACTATCAAGATACCACATGTGTGAGTCACGTGCTTTTAGAGCAGTGTGAACAACTAAACAAGTCAAATCATCTTTTCTTACCCAAATCTTTTTAGTCTTGGTGTTCCGCCTAGTCATGTAAGGTTATCTCCTAACCCAAAAAGTATTCGAATTTCTACCCTTTTGGGACACCTTACCAAACAATTCAAAACAGTAAGGACAAATGTGGCCATACCTACCACAGTGATGACAAATAAAAACAGGTTTTACCTCCCTTTTGTTGATCTTACCTGCTTTCGGTAGATGAAGAAAGGAATCATCCTGGTCTACCTTCAATTTTCCCTTTGCTTGAGTCTTCAAGTTATGTGAGGTAGAGGCCTGTCCCTTGTGAGCTGTCGCACCATAGCCTAGCCCTCTTTTGTCAGAACCCATTTGTTGAGACCCGAGTATGTCTTCTAGAGATCTGGAACCTTTGTTCCACATGGCAATTGTTGCTCTAGCGATACGGAGTTCTTCATCTTTCTGACTGACTTTCTCTTCCAATGCAGCTTGTGACAACTCAAGACTTTCAAGCTTTTCTTCATATGTGGAATACACCTTCAGAAGTTCATTCCTTTCAGTTTCACAGGATAGAAGTTTTCCACATAAGTCTTGCCTGTCACTTGAGATCTTGATGACATTCTGTTTTGCTGTAAAGAGTTCTCCTTTGAGCCAGGCATTCTCACTCTCACATGTTTTGAGCTTGAGAGAGAGTTTGTCATTGGTTTTAGACAAATTCAGAGATTCCTCGTACAGCTTCTCGTAAGCTTGTTGTAGTTCCTCGCCATTGATCTCATCAATATCTTCAGATGTTTCATCATCCTCTTTTTGCTCCTCATTCTCCTTGACCTCATCCAATCTAGCAACCAAGGCAGACAAGTTACTGGATGGAGGTGGAGGTGAATCTCCTCTTTCATGGAATTGGCTCAGAATTTCCCATACATCTTTAGCCTTTGTGCAGTGAACAACCCGTTGCTGTTCTTCATTCAAAATTGCTCCACGAATAATGATCAGGGCTCTCTGATTGCCCGGATTATCTGCACTTTCTGTATCTTCTTCAATGGCTTGCCAGCCTTCTGGTTCAAAAGCTCTCAGAAAAGCCCTCATTCTGATTTTCCAGTACAGGTAGTTAGTCCCATCAAAGGTGGGAGCATGATGCAAGTTCTGACCATGAGCTGATTCCGAAGGCTTTGGACGAGGTTAAGTAAAAGTGGTCCAAAATGCCATGAAAGCACTATCCCCGTCTTCACCAGATTTAGCTTCTTCGGGTTCTTGCTCCGACCTGCTTTCATCATCCCAGGTTACAGTGTAGACTTTCTTCCGATTCTTTTTCGAAGGGCATTCAAGGGACATATGGCCAAACCCTTGACATTCATAGCACTTGACCCCTGGCCCCCTTACAATCTTCTTTTCAGTTTTTTGAGCAAATTTTGGTGGAAACGTTTTGGGTTTATCATTACTCTTATCTTTTGAAATAGGGTCTCTGAAATTAGGCTTCCTTTTCAAAAAATTTTAAACTGTTTTGTGAGCATAGCCGTCATCTCAGACTCTAAATCAAATTCAGTCTCCAGAGGTTTTGTAGTCTCATGAGCACTCGTGAAAGCCACACTTTCTCTTTACTTTTTCTTTGAAATTTGGTGGCTTCATAAGTCTGCAAATTTCCAACCAATTGATCGAGCTTGAGGGTATCAACATTCTGAGCCTCCTCAATGGCTATCACCTTTGATTGGAACCTCTCGGGAAGGGACCTCAAAATTTTTCCAACAACTTTAGCTTCCGGGATTTTTTCACCGAGAGTGAAACAGGAATTAACGATATCACTGAGTTTTGCATAGAAATCATCAAAAGTCTCATCGTCGTGCATAAAAAGGGTTTCAAAGGCGGAGGTGAGACGTTGAAGTTTTGACCTTTTGACAGAGGTAGTACCTTCGTGAATCATTTCAAGAATATCCCACGCCTCTTTTGCTATCTCACACGTGCAAATTCGACAGAATTCTTCAGGTGTGACAGAGCAGAAGAGGGAGTTGAGAGCCTTGCTGTTCCAACTCGAGTTCTGGTAATCAGTTGTGTCCCATTTATCAAGGGGTTTAGGAATATCAATGCCATCAATGGTGATAATAGGTTCACTCCACCCAAAGATTACGTAGTGCCAAACTTTCTCATCGATGGATTTTAAAAATGCTCTCATACGAGCTTTCCAATAAGAATAGTTTGTACCGTCAAGTAATCACACAAAATCACACTTCTATAGTTTTGATAAAAACAAAAGTTTTTTGATAAAACAAAGAGTGACCCGCTCTGATACCAATTGAAAATCCTACGTGATTCGTGATTCGATCAAGATTAAAATATTCCAAATCCCAATTATCCAAAACACTCAATCTAAAATCATCAAGTACTTACGAGAGTGATTTTAGTTTGTTTGTTTTTAGGAATAAACAATAAATCGACACAAACGATTTTTTTACGTGGAAAAACCACAATTGAAGAACCTTCAATTGTAATAAAAAACCACGGGCGAACCGCCACTAATCAATCCACTACTGAAGAAAGAAAGATTACAAAGATAATACACAAATTTACCCAACCCAGTCAATTTGTCCTCGAATCTTCTGTAACTCTTTCACCACGCCTTCGTCACGGAACTGATCAATCTTGAAGTTGATTCCACAACTTCACTTGTCGAATTAACGACTACGTATAGAATCAAACGCCTTTTGAAACTCTACATTTTAACCTTCAGATTCCACCGAAGAGAACTCTCTTGAATATGTAGTATCAAACTCTTTGATGTATGAATCTCAATTCATAAGTTTAGAACTCTCTCAAGAACATCAAAGAAAACTCACAAAAAACTCAGAAGAAAACTTCAAACAAAACCCTAGAACTCTTGGATAGGATCTAGGAAAAGTAATCCTAAAAAACAACCTGAACAGGTTTAAATAGAAAATCTGAGTCCGCGATCTCCGCTCGAGCGGCTTGACCAAAAATTGCGTGTGATTAAACTGAGGTGTGCTCGAGCGCAGGAGATTCTGCTCGAGTGTGAAATCACACCCCACAGTACTTTTGTAGACCTGTCAAAATACTGAGATCCTTCAATATCCGCTCGAGCGCACATGACCCCGCTCGAGCGGGAAGAACAAAAACACAAAAATTACATTTTTATCAACACAAAGTTTTGTCTCCGGATTTGACAATAAAGGGACCTAACAGGAATAAAGAAGAATAAACTTGCATTTCAATGCATTTTTAAAGTGGAACACCAAAATGAAGATCATTATGCAGTTTTCAAAAAGTCTCCAAGTACCAGAATTAGTGTTAGCCACTATTGCGCTGGCACCAACATTCAGCATATTTGAAATTCCATGAGGGTTTTTTTTCCTCTTTTATATTATCTCATAGATAGTGCAATGATACAATACTTCAAATTTTTCTTTCTTATTTTGGTGCATATAGTGTTAATGTATGATGTATAAGAGACTTCCTACTATTAACAAGTGTATGGTATGTTTGTTGACGTGACAACATGCATCAGAAAATGGTTTCAATGCGTGCAAAATGCTCACTTTTTTTTTTCTGAAATGTTAGAAAATTATGAAGAAAGGAAAATCATTGGTTCTGTGTTTCCACTACGAAGTCTGTAGTTTTTTTTACTTTTGTTCTTTTATTTTTATTTTTTGTGAGTGGTAAATATCATATAAGAGATTGATGACTAAGAACTTGTGTACACATTATATCTCCTTCTCTAAAGGGTAATTTCCACTAGCCTTTCTTGAGGGTCAGTCAGCAACTGTAAATAGTTTCTTTTACATTCATCTTTCAGCAATACAATCAATTATTGGGACAATTTATTTTTATTTCTGTCTTCTGCAGATTTCAAGGGCATCTTTAATGCCTGAATCAACCCACATTGCTAAGCCAGCTGCCTCGTGGCTTGATGACTTTCTTGTATGAATGTCACCCGAGGCTTTTGGTTGTTGTCGGAAATTTGTAGATGGCAGCTATTGTCCCCCTGATGACCAAGTTGGTGATATACCATGCTTTTCATGTGGATAATTAGTAGGAATGATTGCTGTCTAGATCAATGTCTGGAAATGCTCACTATTTTTTCTTTTCTTAGTCGAAGTCCTTCGTTGTTAATTAAAGTTTTTATTAATATGCCCTCTCTCTCTCTGTCTCAAGTATCATCCGTATTAATGTATGGTCCAATAGTTTCAGAAATTTTACAAGATATATATATATAGAGAGAGAGAGAGAGAGAGCTATTCCCCCTTAACTATAAATACATAAAAATTATGGCAACATGTCACAAGTGCGGAAATACCAACATACCCTTACTCTAAAGTACCCTTGATCCAGGGTCGAGTTGTTAGTGTCCAGTACTTCTTAGGATCCCACACTACCCCATCATGTTCTTCTAAGGTGCTAGAGTTCTCTTACCTGTATTATTCCATTGTCTTTGGGATTAATCCTTGTAAATTTGAAGGACAATCCGTTAAGTGTATTTTAAGTTTAACTAATGTGAACTTTTGGCTAGGGATGGCAACATGGCTGCCTATTAACTGTGTGTGGTTGATTTTTCTTTTGTTTAGGAAGAGTAAATTCATTCCACCTGCATCAAGTTTCATACTTAAATCCAAAATTCTTCATCCTGGGTCTTACTTTGCGGAAACAAAAACTGGTTTCCCTAACATATCTGATACCGAATGACCACCATGCCTACAGAAAATAAACTATTCATCTTTAGCATTGTTGGAGAATCTTCTTGCTAACTATTTGTCCCGGAGTCATTTTTGTTCTTGTTTCCTGTCCACACAACTGTTTCTGAACATAGCCCTCTGTAACTTGGTTGCAACTTGCAAATTTATGAGTTTGGTATGGACAAACACTGCCTAATTTTCCACGTTACAGAAAATAGACAAAAGCTACAGCAGTCAAATTTCCTTTTTTTTTCCCCTTACCAGTATTGGGAATTACATTTGGAACCTTTCTCTAGCTTCTATCGTGGTGTGCTTGTGTATGGTGGATGGGCTTGGAGTTGATTTATCACGACATTGTTATTTAACTACTGCTTTTTCTTCATTTTTCTTTGCTGTTTTGTGTTTTGCAGTGGAATTACACTCACAAAGCTAGTCGGAGTCATTGTTCTTTATTTTGCAAAATCAGAGATTTTTGTGGTATAATGATCCATCCCTCTGACTTTCAGTTTTGTTTGCTTGTCAATTTAGAGATTTTTGTGGTATAATAATCCATCCCTCTGACTAATGTGATAGAAGATTTTCCTTAAATAAAAGTACATGATCACATGGGGCTTCAAGTGGCATTTTCCACCACATATGTGCCCTGTCATGTAAATTACCATTGTGTAATGCAAAATATTGGACTACTAACCATATATAGGTTTGTGTTTGTGGATTGCAGGTGGTATTGAGTATGTTTGGTCCACCATTGAGAAGTGTGCCCATTGAAAGAGAGCAAGAACTTGAGACTTCCACTTTGTCACACTTGACTAATTGACCAAATGCATTTGAAAGTTGGGTGGTTTTATGATGTAAAATTATGCAAGAAAGAAATGAAAACAAAATGAAGGCAAGATGGAAAACAAACAAATAAGGAGAAAGAGGGAAAGGAAGAAAGGACATGTATGTACAATGAGTTAAGAACATGTAATTGCTTTCTACCCAAATTAACAGTGCATATATTTTGGTCAATGCTTATGGTGTCAAAGTTTCTATTATCTTCACATTTGTTGTCAGGATCCTACCATTTCTTTCCTTGTCATTATGCTATGTTGTGTCAATAGTTGACCCAAACATTAGTAGGTTGGTTTTGGGTTGGATCTATATCTAAATTTATATAATAATGTATTATTATGTCATGTGATACCATGTAGCTACCAAAGTAGCAATTTTGATGGATGTAGGTTTTTCAGAGCAAACTAGAAAAAAAAAAAAAAAAAAAACATTTTATGGCCAAAGAGAAAATGTTTAAGCTTAATGGGTACAAAGTAAAATTTATCCAACAAATAATTCTTACAAATTTTCATGATACTATTATGTTAAAGCATTTTCAACCAAACTTTCAAATTTAGTGATGTGGATGTCAGTGTTTTTATCCTCCAATTCTTTCACATCAAATGCATTATTCGTCCATACAAATGCATGCAATATAAGGCACAAAACATGCCTCTTTAACCGCCCCTTGTATATTGTTTTTTTGAGCTTTAAGCTTACATAAATCTTCTATCCTCTTTTTTTTTTTTTTTTTGATTTTTGATGATGAAAATATAACCTATAATGAAAATAGGATAGTTGCCTCTTAATAAATCTTTACACCTGGCGAGACGAGAGATGAAATGACAATTCAATCCACCGGTGCATGTTAGGACTACTGTTGATAGTACTCTGAACTCTAAACAAAAACCATGAACTTCCCAAAACAAATGTTGTTCAACCAAATATCAAAATGGAACAGGACAAGAATTGCATCATGACATCCTTCAATATCCATAAAATCTGAAAATATTTCATAGAAGAATTACTTAAATGTGTATGTACATCAGCGCACTAGCGCGCGCACACACACACAGAGAGACAGAGAAAGAGAGAAAGAGAGAGAGAGAGAGAGAGAGAGAGAGAGAGAGAGAGTGTGTGTGGGCATGTAACTGCCTGGTAAAGAAAAAGCCTTTGTCCACCAAGTTCACCTCTTACCATGGAAGTGTGTACTTTCTTATTCACACAGCCCAAAATGGAATTGAAAGTGCCAACACATCTTTTGTCCTTTATGAGACACTGGTCCAAGTCAATAACTTTTACATGCCCAACTGAATCTTTGATTAAATTTCAAAATAGGTGTACTGACTACGTGCCAGGGTTCCCTAAAAGTCGCTCCACAGCAGCATGAACATTTCCTGAGGTGGCACGTAGTGCCCTAATATTCTCTTGGGTATCAAAGAAACCCATTTCTTGAAGTTGTGACAGTTGAGTAACATAAAGCTCTTCTGGAGGCACTATGAAAAACAAAGACATATTTGCTTTCAGCAAAGGGCTAAAAGGCAAGCTCATCAGAAAAACTTTACATAGAAATGCAATGAAGTTCTTACCATCAAGTGTATTTGGAAGATTTAAGCCACCAGCTCCGAGTCCACCAAACACATTCATCAACAACTCCAGTTCCATATTGTTTTGTGTTCCTGAAATTTGCAACAATATTAATGGAAGCTTGCATTGAAAGGAAATATGGACAGATATATCAAAAGAAATCAATTTTCAATAAGCTGCTCAGATACCTGGAGTCCCACCAGTCTGAGCTGTTTCTCTGCTAAAAAAACAACACGGCATAAGCAATACGGATAACAGAAGATGTCAAAACATTGCAAGAATACCATGCATCACTAGCATTAATGCCAACAAGAACCAGAGTTAATCACAGGACATGTTTGATACAAACTAATCAATCCATTGTTTTTACCTAGTGCTACCCTTTCCATTTAAATCTAAATATTCTCCTGTTTTAAATTAAGCTCAAAGTGATAAAAAAAAAAGGTCAAAACAAATGCATGCAAGCGAACACAAAAACAAAAACACAGATATGAACAGACATTGAAATAAAAACACGATTAGACCCCCTAATAGTTTGTATGCTTATTGCACACCCTGCATACTTAATGCACTTGTAACCCAGCTATGAGAAACCCCAGAGGAAAATAACAGCTCTAGAAACCACCTACATGTGTTGCTAAAAAAAAAAATTGTCCTATCCAACACTCTATTGTTCATCTTCAACTGTGGTTTATGAAGAATTAAACAAAAATCTTCAGTCAGAGTAGTTAACATTGAACACATGTCGTGATCACCCCATAACAACAAAACAATGTGCAATAAGTACATGCACTCAATGATCCAATAAGGGTTGGTCAGTTGAGTCATTAACACATGATATTTTGCTAAAAATTAAAAAGAAAAAGAAAAAAGTACAGAGAAGTGGAAAAAAGAAAAATGTGCTACCAACTGAAAGTTGCAAGCCATGATCAATGCCTATATCCATAAATTGTTCTTTATGATGCTTCCTGGGATGCCCTACCCAAGTGAGAAACCAATAACTAGCTAGCCAAACTCCCACCATCTGGTGGTATTGACATCAACTTAAATAATCAAAATGTCCAGAAGGACCCCATTGGAAGGTCAATCCCTTGTCTTTTTCCCCCCAAGAATCAGGTACTCAAATCTTCAACTACAATATACAGTCAATGCATGAAATCAGTTACAGAAAAGACTAACCCTTTGATGTGTGTATACATGTTTGTGCATATACATATTTGCTACTTTCAATTATACACACACCACCAAAAAAAAAAAAAAAAACTATCATTTGTCTGACTGAAGATTAATAAAATTGATTTATAGAAATCTACCAATCAAAACAAAGGAAAGGAAAGAAAATAATCAAAGTGGTTCATTCATACTAGTAGAGATCAAAGAAACAGTGGAGGAACAAAATGGTTTCTCTTTGACTTGAAAGTGTGTTCTCATGCTTGTAATCTAATTTTTTTCGGTGAAATTAGTCAAGTATAGAAATGGTAAGCCAAGTGTAAAACTTGTTCAAGTCTTAAAAAAATTCATTACCTGAACTAGCTGATGTCAAAAATCCATATCGAACAAGACTTCCTTTTTGCTAAACTCATTATGTTTCTAATTTTGTATTTCTACCTTCTTGAACAAAAAAATTAAGCAATAATCTCACCTAGTTAACTATATGAACAATTTAATAAAATTGAATGGATAGGGAAAAGAAGAAATTGTCTCACCCACTCATTATTCCAACAAAGGAAGCAGTTCATATGTGATATTCAAATGGGCAATATGACCTGCAACATTAGGAACAAACCAACCAATACAAGTATTTTGTTTTCTTTCCAAATAGAAGGCATTTATAGATTAACTCCCCAAAAAAAAATTAAAATAATTTTTTTTAACTTGAATTCCGTCAATTATGCATCAACCTCAGCACTCAAAGAAACCATTTGCTTCTAAACATAAGTTCCAGCATTTTAAAGACATTGATTACTACAACTTTTAAAACAGAATTTAAGCTTTCAAACTTCAATTCAAGCACCAGAAAGCAAGAACAATTAGTACTATTAAGATTTATGCTTCCATTATTATGTGATGCTCCTAATGAACGACATAGCAAAATATTTTACATGTGGGATAATGTTGGCCACATTTGTTGGTTGGTAGTTGAGAGACACTGAATGACTCAGTGTGTTTTGTGGTTCCTTAAGAGCAAACAACCAAAGTTATTGTCGCGAGCAAATACCACGAGTCACAAGCAACAATGAAAAAATATATATAAAACAAAAACGAGAGAATAATTTCCTAAAACTAAAGCCAAATAGAAGGATCATACATCCACCAATTCAATAATTTTAAATTTTGGAACTGTTTTTTTTTTTTTGGTTATGTATTCAATTTTCTCTTCTTCGGTAATGTCATTTACATTTTATCACTATTCTATAAATTTTTCATCTCTTACTCTTCATTTGGGGCAACAGAAAGCCATTGGATTTTTTAATATTATACATTGGGTGTGTTGCGCATGTTGGTATAATAAATAATAATTTTTTTCCTAAATTTATATAGAAAGTCATTGGTTTTCCCATTCATTATGTATTACATTGAGTTGAATGTTATGCAAACCCCTACTCAATCTGATGGAATTCCAAACAAATAAAAAAATTACACGAAATAAGTAACAATTAGCTGTTATTTATCTTCTTCAAGCACAAATACATCACACACACACACACACACACACACACACACACACACAAACCCAAATAGACTTGCAGTCTCCTTTTCTTTCCCTCATTGCATATTTTCTCAGCAACACAATGTCCCAAACACAACATAACATACTTATATGACTAACCTACAAAAACAGTGCATAGTACTACAATAATAACTCCAATCCCAACTCAACTCGGGCAGGCACTTCTAAACTAGAGTTGTGCTAGGGTTAGAAACGAGCACCTCAATGTAGGCTTGAAATGAATGCCTTAAACAGTTTTTCCATCTTGATGTTTAAAATTGTTAATCAAGTAGGCAAGGCAGTCAATCCATATGGATAAATTTGAAATGCATTGTAAACCTAAATGTTCTGTATTATGTTGCTACTACAGAAAACACTTACGGTCATGGAGACTTGCCCAAGATCATATTTGGCAACAGAAAGAACTAGCAGATTCATCATATGCTAGGGGGTTATAAGCCCCACTCCAAAAATCAAGCTTGTTCTTTTAAATCACTCAGAAATTTAGTCCAGTGTCTTTTCCTTCTGGACAAATTTTTTAAAAAATAAAAATTAAAAAGCTTACATAATATTTCCTTTTGGACAAAATATCACATTGATAACAAAATATACCTCGGGTATGCATGCCACATCGCCAATTCTTGTGATCCGCTAAGCAAAGATCCCCAGAACCTTCAAGAAAATCAGTGGCCCATACTGACATTCCAGAAATGCAAACTACAAGTAAACATTATGAATGTCTTCCATGCTAGTTTTGGAAAACACTAAAGCACAAGATGTTAGAAAAGCAGACTAATTAAGTGCATAAAATTTCTCTGCAATTTCAATATTGAGGATAAAAAATAGAAAATAAAAACAAAAAGAGTAAAATATATATAACTTAATTGCCCATGTTTGTTTGCAGGAGGGTGGTTTATGCAAGAGAAAACTGACACTTTATAACCAAAGTAAACAAACAGTTATTAATACCAAAAATGAGCTAAAATAAGAAGTAAGAAAAAAATTCCCCCTTCATGGAGACTTGCTCAAAATCACAATCAGCAACATGTATCACAATCAACAGTAGCCTACCAATTAGCGTGAATCTAGCCCATGCTGCCATGCCTATAAAACTTAACTAATAAATAAACTAAAATTCATTTGATAGGTGTAAATTGAAGTTTTATTTATTTATTTATTGCTAGGCCAAAAAGGATGAAAAATAGGACTACAAGTATGTACACATAATGAAAAATTTAAAAACTATCCCATAACAACTTAAAATTTAAAATTAACTAACTAAGAACAAAATAGGACTAATAATGCTAAACTACCAAATATAGAAAGCCAAATAATAACATAACATATCTATTTCATAGAAGCCCATTCTTATTTCATAGATTTGTAACAAACCAAACCCAAAGAATAAAATTTGAACTCAATTTTGAACCACACAGAAATTCATATTTCAATCAAAGAATTTTCACAAGCAAAACTTGAAAATTAACAGAAGTTCACAAGAATAAATAAATAAATACTAGCGGTTAAGGCACATGCGATGCGTGTGTAAATTTTAAAAAAAAATTATGCGATTGAGTCAATAAAAATTGAATTAAGGAACACTACTTTTTAATTGATAAAATTTTTTTAAAAAAAGAGTCAAGTTCAATTCACAAATTTCAGATAAATCAAAGAAATTCAACCAAAATGGGGTAGCACATAGTGCCAGATCCTCTGCACCTCCTAGGGTTCAACTGACCATTCTAAAATAACATGTGCGTGGCTCTTGCAATTGTTTGAGTCTTTCTCTATTTCAATTTCCTTTCTATATACATATCTATATCTAAAAGGGAAGGCCAAAATTGAGGTAGATGTCACATTTTTTTTTCCTTTCCAAAATATCCTCATGTAATTGCCCAGATCAAAACGTCCTATAACTAATGAAATCCAAATTCAGATTGAGATCAAAATTTATAACCTGTAATAGCACACCACACACCACTAGTATAGTATAGTATAGATATAAACAAATTGACATAAAAATGAGTAATAAAAATTAAAATTGGAGGGATTTGAAAATACCTAGCAGCATGAGAATGCTGAATTGTGTAGTAGCCGGCATGGTGACCCAAGTCTTCAGCGGAAACGTCGGGGTCAGCGAAATTGGGAAACTTGAAACGCTTCTCGACGATCCTGGGAGTGATAGGCGCAGTAGAGACATCATTGGGATGGACGATGTTGATGGACTCCTTTGGGAAGAAGTTGAGCTCTCTGATCAACTTCTCACCCTGAAGCGATGGAAGCCTCGCGTTTGACAGTATACGAAGAGTCGCTGAACCCAAAGAACAGAGAAGAAGGAAAGGAAAAACCAAATATACACAAATCGAACCCTTCATCTCTCTCTCTCTCTCCCTCTCTCTCTCTCTCTCTCGGGGGGAACCCAATTGGGGATTTTGGGTTTTGAGAGGGGGGAAACTCGAGCGGGAATGGAAAGAAAAGGGGGGAACCGAGCGGGAATGGGAATATATATGTATATATATATATTTTTTCTTTTTGATTTCCATCACAAATGAATATTTAAACAGTAAAATGGCTCTTTTTTTTCACGACGACAATAAAATTTATTTTTTATTAAAATAATTTTTTTATAGTTAATGAATTTTTTATTTTATTTTTCATTTTCTTTTAGTTACTAAGATTGAAAATTTATTTGTTTCATTTTTATTTTAATGAATAAAAAATTATTATTATTATTTTTATTTGGTAGAAGTAAGGGTAATATTTTAATGAAAAATATTTTTTATTAAAATAAAGTTAATTTTTTGTGGTCAATGAAAAATATTTTTCTACGATCCATTTTTTTTTTTTTTTTTTTTTGTTACTAAAAATCATGAACTAATTTTTTTGTGGTAGAGGATAGAGAGCGGCAATAGTGGTGAAAGTGGTGGATAAGAGGTGATAGTGGTGGTGGTGGTGGTGGTGATGGCGAAGGAGATTAGCGGTGAAGTTGTGCTAGTCGTAGAGGAGATAGAGTAGCAGTGGTGGAGGAGAGGTAATAGTAGTAGTAGTGGTGGTAGTGGAGTGGTGGCGATGGTGGTAGTAATGATAGTCGTAGAGGTGGAGTGGCAACAGTGGTAGTAGTGGTGGTAGTGGAATGGCATTTGCAACAGTGGTGAAGGTGGTAGAGGATATGGGTAGTGTAAGAGAGAGAGTGAGAGACAGACAAAAGAGAGAGAGAGAGAGAGAGAGAGAGAGAGAGAGAGAGAGAGACAAAATGGCCGCTAAAAGTGCATTTTCTTGTAATGTCTCGATAAATCGAAAGAGAGCTCTGTAAATAGAGAAGAGGGGAGGAGAAGAGTGAGCAAGGCGAACACAATGAGGGAGAGAAAGACAGACAGACAAATAGACAAGCAGATAGAGAAAGAAAGAAAGAGAGAAGAGTGATGAGTGAAAGAGAGTGAGAGACAGAGAGAGAGAGAGACAGAAAAATGGAGAGAAACAAGAGATGAGCGAGAGATAGACAAAAAGAGAGAGAAAGAGAGCAAAAAGAGATGAACGAAATAGAGACATAGAAAAAGAAAGAGATAGAGATAGAGAGAGAAGAGAGATAAACGAGAAGAGAAAGAAGAGAGATAAGCGAGAGAGATAGAGAGATAAGCGAAAGAGATAGAGAGATGAGCGAGAGAAAGAAGACAGATGAGAGAGATAGAGAGAAGAGAGATGAGCGAAAGACACACACACACACACCCACACAGGCAGACAGACAGACAGAGAAAGAAGAGTGATGAGTGAAAGATAGAAAGAGAAGAGACAAAGACAGAGAGACAAGAAGATGAAAAAATTGGTGAAGAGATAAATGTTATATCAAAAAAGTAATACGACGTCGTTTTTTTTAAATTTGTTTGCAACAGAAAAATACCGTTGTATTTATTCAAACCATTTTGTGACTGTATGTTTATGAAGTTGTCTCAAAGACACAATATTTTATTTTATTTTACTTTTTTTTTTGCAACGGTACCTATTACAATCTCAAAAAACTCACCTTTTTTTTTTTGCGACGGCAGTTGGTGTCGTCGCAAAAACTCTATTTTTTCGCAACAGCAATCTCTGCCATCGCAAATACTTTCCTTTTTGCGAAAGTAATTTATGCCGTCACAAATACTCTCATTTTCGCGATAGCATTTTCTACCGTCGCAAATACTCTATTTTTCTGCGACAGTAAATAGTGTCGTTGCAAAAACTCCCCTTTTTCATGACGGCAAGTTGTGCTGTCGCAAAAACTCACTTTTTTTGCTACGGCAAGTGTGCTGTCGCAAATGCTTCCGTCTTTTAAGCCCACTTTTCTTGTAGTGAGAGCTCAGGCACAACTAGGACAAATCAAGGAAAAGAAAATTGAGTGGAGAAAAAAAATGAAGAAAAGTTGCGAAAAAAATTTAGGAGAAAATTTATTTAGTAGAACAAAATAAAATCACGTCATAGATAATTTTTTTCAGCATATTTTTTATTAAAATTTAGTTAAAATTATATAGATATTTTATGTCATATATATATATATATATATATATGTCTATAAGTGTATATAGATATTTTAAAAAGTATATCGTTTGGATATTATTATTTGTATTATTTTTAATGAAGATATTATGACTAAAATTAAATCTAAAATAGAGATAGGTGATCAATAGCAATTGTCACTTAGGGATGACACTTCAAAATTAATTGAGAGAGTTAAGAGTTCAGAGAGAATAAGAGTTTGAGAGATAGATTTGTTTGTGAGAAATAAAATGTGAGAAGGGTGGTATTTATAGGACTTAGGAGGGAGGGATTAATTTATATATAAAAATAAAAAATAAATAAAATTCGTTGTTGGTGGAATTAACAGTTATATGACTCTTTCAAATTGTTTTGTTTTAAATTTTTGACCATTGCACTGACAAGGGTTGCAGGGAGACGTTGGGGTCGGGTCGAGCCAAATGGGGAATAAAATTTTGGGCCGAGCTCACGGGATGGGTCACACTCCATAACACACCAAGGCCGGGCCAGGCCAGGCTCTAGAACACATAGCCCAGGGTCTTAGGTTGGGCTTAGGCTCGATCCTGGTTGGGCCTACCCAGGGCGCGAGCGGACTTGGGGTGTGCCACGTGTAACGCCCTCAAAATTAAACCCATTAAATAGAAATCATTGACATGCATTATTAAAAGAAAACATTTTATTATCTCAATCATCAGAGTATTACGAAATAAACATCATAATAAATGCCCTACATGTTGCCAAGCCAACACTTGGACACAATTCTATGAGTTCTAACTCAAATACAAATAAAGCCCTAGGCTTGAATGTTTACATATAATTCAAATAAAACAAATAAATAAAACAAGTCTTCAAGTCCAAATCCTCACAAGCTAAGCCCTTGGAGGTAGTGAACCACCTGAACCTGAAAATGATGTTCCCATATAGGGTGAGCCACAGCCCAGTAGAAAAATACTAAACCAAGTATAAGAATTAACTAAAGCAGTAGCATTCGATAGATGGTTACCACAAGATAGTCAATTACATCATTATACAAGTTCATGACACTAATGTCTATGACACATCTCACTTTCCATTTATACAGACATGGCTCAGAACCTGGCCAAATAACTCAATAGGGTTACATCTCTTATTAACAATATTTCCAATTCAACCGGAATAACAAATCAAGTTAAACCCTTCTTATATCATAACGGATACACATGTTGGTGTTGTATCAATTCCAATCAAAATTTACTTCCATACTTCCCAATTGATACACATTTTAGTGATGTATCAAATCAAACAACAAATACTCCAATAGATAAGCATAAGAGCTGTATCATAATCATAATGGGCGAGCATATGAGCTACGACCCTGGGTCCATCCCCTATCTTCCCTCAAACATTAACCGGTTTAGAGGTACATCCCCTATCTTCCCCTAAACCGTGGAGTACATCCCCTATCTCCTCTCATACACAAGTAATGCATATAAACACAAAGTCATATACACAATCGATCGATACATAAATTTAATGTATTATTCCAACCTTTATACACAACGACATGGCCAATTGATTAGTTTCAGTTTTTCCTAATCCACATGCAATGTCTACAACAATCATGACTATCCTCTACCGATAGCCCAAAACAGTTATTTCTAAACAGGAAATAAATGTACAACACATATAGTCTCAATGTCAAAGATGAGTGGTTAAATTATCCAACTACATCACTTAATCTCATAACTTCTCAATATTATGAATTAAACTCATTATCCATATCTTTCCCAAAATTAATTATACGAATTAATTTTATTACAACAATTAGGGCATTTTAATTATAAAACAAACCCTAGTTTTTCTCAATATTACCCAACAACCCAACATATCAGAAATACCAGAACTTAGGATTAAAACCTATAAGATGGAGTAGGAAATCCCTACCTCGAAGAAATTAACCCGAATGAAGAAGACGTAGATGAAGCCCCAAACTCCAAAGTGCTCCAAACCACCAAAAGTTCAGATTAAACTGAAGCCCTCGACTCACACTCTCTTTTTAACAAAGCAATAAGGGTAGAATCACACTCTAAATAGATCAAATCTAAGAGAGAAGATTAGTAGGGAGAAAGAGAAGTCGGACCTTAGGGTTTGGAATTCAAAGAGATCAAGAAAAACTGTTTAAAACCCGCTGCTGCCTATAGTTTAAAACCCGCTGCTGCCTATATAAACTGGTCAGGCTCGCTCGAACGAAGACTTGGTCGCTCGAGCGACCAGACACAAGAAACCACGCTCGAGCGAAGAAAACCTCGTTCAAGCCAAAAACTCGATGCTTCAGGTCTGCAACCCAGAAGCTCGCTCGAGCGACGGAATGCTCGCTCGAGCGAAGAACTCGAAAACATACACCTCGCTCGCTCGAGCGAAGAAAGCTTGCTCGAGCCAAGAAACACAACCCTCAGGTCCTAAGCCCAGACGCAGACTCTCGCTCGAGCGACCAAACCCTGGCTCGAGCGAAGAACAAAAACAACAGCTCGCTCGAGCGACCAACTCCTCACTCGAGCGAAGGTCCAAAATTCTGGACAGCAACACTTGTTTCTAAACCCAACCAACCTGAAACAAACCTGCCCAAAGATATCCTATAACTCAAAAATAAAGAATTAAAGGACAACAACAACAATACACAATGCCTGGATCCACGGAACTTAAGTCCGGATACAACAATCTAAAGGAAAAAGACCGGGGTCGCTATACCACGAGCTCATGGGCTAAATTTACACCCCTATATATGGGTAGTGGTTATGAGATATATGATTAGTGGTTATGATATATGTGATATTGATTATGAAACAAAGGGTGCTGGTTTTGAGATGTGGCTATAACATATGTGGGTAAAGGTAATGAGATATATGATTAGTGATTATGATATATGTGATTCCGGTTATGAGTAGAGTGGTATAGTTATAAGTCAAAGAGTGTTTGGTTATGAGATATGTGATTAGTAGTTATGAGATATGTAATGTTGGTTATGATCAAAGTGGTGTGGTTATGAGATATATAATTAGTAGTTATGATATATGTGATGTTGGTTATAAGATATGTGGGTAATGGTTATGAGTAAAGTGGTGTCAAAGGGTGTGTGGTTATGCTATACGTGTTAGTGGTTATGAGGTATGTGGGTAATGGTTATAAGCAAAGTGGTGTCAAAGGGTGTTTGGTTATGCTATATGTGTTAGTAGTTATGAGATATGTGGGTAATAATTATGAGCAAAGTAGTGTCAAAGGGTGTTTGGTTATGCTGTATGTGTTAACAGTTATGAGATATGTGGGTAATGGTTATGAGCAAAGTGGTGTCAACGGGTGTTTGGTTATGCTATATGTGTTAGTGGTTATGAGATATGTAGGTAATGCTTATCAGCAAAGTGGTGTCAAGCGGTGTTTGGTTATGCTATATGTGTGAGTGGTTATGAGATATGTGGGTAATGGTTAGAGCAAAGTGGTGTCAAAGGGTGTTTGGTTATGCTATATGTGTTAGTGGTTATGAGATATGTATTAATGGTTATGAGTTATGAGATATTGGTTATGTGACTAGTGGTTATGAGATATATGATAATGGTTATTATATATGTAACTAGTGGTTATGAGATATGTGATATTGGTTATGACTCAAAGAGGCTGGTTATGAAATGTGGTTATGATTCATGTGGGTAGTAGTTATGAGATATGTGATCAATGGTTATGAGATATGTGATGTTGGTTATAATCAAAGTGTGTGGTTATGAGCAAAAAGGTGTTAATTATGAGATATGTGACTAGTGGTTATGAGATATGTGATGTTGGTTATAATCAAAGTGGTGTGGTTATGAGCAAAAAGATGTTAATTATGAGATATGTGACTAGTGGTTATAAGATATGTGATGTTGGTTATGACAAAAAAAGTGTTGGTTACGAGATATGTGACTAGAGGTTATGAGATATGTGATGTTGGTTATGACTCAAAGGGGCTGGTTATGAGATGTGATTATGAAGTAGTTATGAGATATGTGATCAATGGTTATGAGATATGTGATGTTGGTTGTAACTCAAAGGGGCTGGTTATGAGATGTGGTTATGAAGTAGTTATGAGATATGTGATCAATGGTTATGAGATATGTGATATTTGTTATGATCAAAGTGGTGTTGGTTATGAGATATGTGATTATGATTATGAAATATGCGATAGTAGTTATGAACAAAATGGTGTTGGTTATGAGATGTGGTTATAACTAAGTTATGATCAATTTGATTATAGTTATGAAGAAATATGATTTTGGATCATAACTATAAAAAGTGACCTGTTTAGCAGGTCACTTTTAATGATGTGGCTCAATCTTAGCCATTGATTTTCTATGTACCGTACATTTTTTGAACAAAATGTACTATAGACTTTTGATCAACTTTTGACTATTACAGGCAACTAAACCTCTTGCTATACTTTTTGTTATAATTGGACCCATTATTTTTCGATAAGAAATCAATGTTCCAATTGTTTCTTAATCCCCAAAACTTAAGCTTGCAACAATTTTTTGCCATGATTTTTTAGGCACCACCAGTCTTTCAGACCAAGTAGAATGAACATTAGTTGATTAGTTGATAATAAAATTTGAAGAAATTTAAGCCAAAACCTTTTTTGCCCTTCCTATGACCGGATCAAATAGAGAGCTTGTGCAAGCCTAACATAATGGGTGAGAAATTTTAGCCAGGGGACACCTAAAATTAGTTGAGTTGGGTCTTAAGGGCAAGAAAGCAACTAACTACTGATATTGACAAGTATTTTGATACAAGCACATATGAGAGGCCATTCTTTAGAGCAGCTTCGCGACTAATAGTCATCAACTCTCTTGTGCTTCTTCTTTCAAACAAACCAATCTTAATTGTCTGAATTAGAAATTGATGTTTGTTTGCTCCTTCACATATTTAATGATAACGGTTCCTTTTTGTTGCCTTTACTGCATCAGGTCAGAAAAATAACGATACAACATTGAAAAACAAAGAAAGAATAATTGTCATGTCTCAAAGCCAACCAAAGGCACATGACAATGTCACACACCAATAAGACTTACAGCACCCTGTGAGCATGCACAGAATAGATGGTGAGAAACTCATTTCAATTTCATTCCACAAAATAATCATGGAAATCAAGCGACAAAAGCTATAGCGATCCCGGTTGTCCCTTTACTGTTCAGTTGTATTCCAGACTCGGTTCTGTGGATTTGGTAGTTGTATCTATCTTGTTGTCGTCCTTTAATTCCCTATTTTTGAGTTTTAGGATGTGTTGGGCTAGGTTGTTACAGGTTGGTTGAGCCTTGGTTTTATTTCCTTGTTGCCCAGTTTTCAGGAGGTCCGCTCGAGCGGGTCTTCTTGCGCTCGAGCGGGGCTTAGACCCTTCCAGCATTTCGTGTCCCTGCAAAACATCTGCAGGTGTGTTTTCTACGCTCGAGCGGGTTTCCTACGCTCAAGCGGGTCGCACTCGAGCGGGGTTGTTGGCGCTCGAGCGGGTAGTACATTTTTTGTGTAAGTTCTGGGAGATGAAAATCTACACTCGAGCGGACTGGTTTTTCATGCTCGAGCGGATGTACTTTATCTTTGTGTCTTGGCGCTAGAGCGGGCCTTATTAAGCTCGAGCGGATCCAGTTTTTTGTTCTTGACGCTCGAGCGTCCTGTTATCCGCTCGAGCGGACCTGTCGTATATCAGATGGCAGTTGGGCATTTTTGGATCACTTTTTACATTCACTCTCTCTCTCTTACTTTCTAAAAATATCTTTTGAGAGCTCCTCTCTCTAGAATCTCCCTTCTCTCTAGGGTTTGATCTAGTTAGAGTGTTCTCCTTTCCTTCGGCCTTTGTAAGAAGTGTGTTGATCGTTGAGGGCTTCGTTTTGATCCGAAAAGTTTGGAGTTTGGAGCACTTTGAGTTTGGTCTTCTTCTCTGTTTGAGCTCTAATTTCGAGGTAGGGATATCCTACTCCATCTTATGAGCTTTGTCTTTAAATTTTGGTATTTCGATATGTTGGGAGTTGTTGGGTAATTTCGAGAAAGTTTGGGGTCATTGTGTAATTTCCAAAAGAGGGGTTTTCAACGTTTAAAACCTTTATGTATGTAATACATTGGAAAATGGACTTGGTGTTGGATTATTGATGAAAATGCAACCTTAGGGTTGGTGTTGTAATTATGGGAAAAAGCCATAATTGTTGATAAATTAATTTGTATAATTAATTTTGGAAAATGATAAATTGAATAGGAAATATTCAAATTGGAAAGGTATGGGATTAAAGGGTGTAGTTGGATTAATTTATCGCTCACCTAGACATAATGTTGATATTTTATCCATTTGGTGCATTTATTTTCCTGTTTAGAAATAACTGCTTTGGGCTATCGGTGGAGGATAGTATTGATTGTTGTAGACATTGCATGATGATTATAAAAACTAAAACTAATCAATTGGATGTGTCATCGAATATGACGGTTGAAAAATACATTAACTTTATGTATTGATTGATTTTGTATATGATATGTGTTTATATACATTATGTTGTGTGGGAGGAGATAGGGGATGTACTCCATGGTTTAGGGGAAGATAGGGGATGGACCTCTAAACAGGAGATTGATTTACATTGATACAGCACTACAATGTGTATCAGTTGTGAAGTATGGAAGTGTTTTGTTATTGATACAACACTACAATGTGTATCATTTGTGAAGTATGGAAATAGTTTAATGTGTTATTGATACAAACCCAAAATGTGTATCATTTGTGAAGTAAGGAAATGGTTTAATGTGTTTTGATACTGCAACAAAATGTGTATCCTTCATAAATTTCGAAAGTATTTTAGTGATGAGTTATAATCTCATCAAATCATTTGGCCAAGTTCTAAGCCTTGTTTTCAAACTCAAAGTTGAATAAGAAATGGAAAGTGAAATGTAATATAGACATGATTGTCATGAAACTGTAATACGGTTTAAGTTGGAATATAAGTGTGGACCATCTATTGAATGTTATTATTTTAGTCATTGTTTATAGTTGGTTTAGTGTATTTCTACTGGGCTGTGGCTCACCCTAATGGGACATCATTTTCAGGTACAAGTGTTATGTCACCTCCAAGGACGTAGCTTGGGAGGCTTGAGGCTGTTGAATTCTTTTGTTGTTTTGTTGTATTACATGTATTTCAAGCCAAGGGCTTTCTTTGTATAGAGTTAGCACTCTATTTTTGTAACCAAGTGTTGACTTGGAAAGTTGTAAGCCCATAAGGCATTTACTTTTGTTGTCAACATGTAATACATTTTGTAATGATTACTCTGATGGAATATATTTATGTTTTACTCTCTTATGTCTAAGCATGCTATTGTTGGATGATTTATGGGTTTATTTTGAGGGCGTTACAACTTGGTATCGGAGCGTACCGGGTTTAAATACTTTGGGTACGTGGGAAGTGATTAGTATCACAATGGGTTTGTCTCGCTTGTTAGAGACTTAGATGTAATGTTATGTGCTTATGTGATAACATGTTTATGTGATTATTTGGGTATGGGATTTAATTTCTAGGATGTTGATTGGATCATTGGGTTTCTGTGAGTCTTGTTGGAAAAGCGCTTGATCAATGCTGTTTCTAATCGGAACTCTAGTAACGCCTCTGGACTATCATTATCTGGAAATGAAATTCGTAAGTGCTTATGTGTTTATGTGCTTACGTGGAGTGAATTACAATTGTCCATGCATTAGGACGCTAGTGTTATAGCTTCGGCACATTTGTGAATGTGCTAATGTTCTTCGTTACCTTTATTAGGATGTCAGGATGAGGACGAGGAGGTAGACGTGGTAGGCGTGGTAGGCGTGGTAGGCAAGAGATGCCTTTACCGGATAATAATCTGGCGTAGCAGGAGGAGGTTGGTCAGGCCAATGTGGCCGAGCCAGCAGGTCAGGAGGCTATGGGCGCTTTAGCCCGTGGGATAGCCGATGCTTTGAGGGAGTCTATGGGTATTCTCAGAGCTGAGAATCCAGTTGAGGCTCAAGTGCAGGCCCAGGTTGTTGATCCAGGGCCTTCCTTCTTGAAGAGTGAGTTCTTCCGATCTAATCCAGACGAGTTTATTGGGAATCCGAAAGAGCCACTTAAGGCTGACGAGTGGTTAGAGCAGATGAGTAAGATGTTCGAGATGCTTGGCATCAAAGACGAAGCTTTGAAAGTGACCTTGCCATCTTTCCAGCTTAAGGGGGATATGGGTCAGTGGTGGAAGTACATGAGGGGTCGTATTGATGGCACATGGGAGGCTTTTGTGGATGCTTTTCAGGAGAAGTACTTATCTCCAGCAGTCAGAGAGAAGCTGAGAGAACAGTTTTGCTGCTCAAGCAGCTGAGTCTGTCAATGGTCGAGTTTGAGGCTGCTTTTACTAGTCTGTCCAGGTTTGCACCTGAACTTGTGGCGTCCGAGGAACGCCGTTGCATCGAGTTTAAGAAGAAGTTGAGGCGCGGCCTCAAGATGAGAGTTGGGGGTTCTATGACCCGAGACTATGGGCGTTTGGTTGATGCTACAACCCATATGGAGATTATGATGCAGGAGGAGGAGGAGGGACAGAGAGGCTCCAAGAGGAGCTAGGATGGTCAGGGTGATGGCAGGAGACAGAGGGGTTCTAACCCTCAACAATCTCAGGGTGGTTTTGTTAGATCGACCTTTCCAATACCGAGTGCAGGCTCAGGGAGAGGCAATCAGGGAGATATCACCTGTTTCAAGTGTGGTCAGCTGGGCCACAAGTCTTCAGTTTGCCCGCAGAAGGGAGGAGGTCAGCGAGCTGCTTCTTCTTCGGCCCGACCTTAGGGCCAGAGTCAGGGCAGGGGCCAGCCTTTGTCTTGTTATAAGTGTGGTCAGCCTAGGCACCTGAAGAGGTTTTGCCCACAGTTGAGTGCCACACAAGGAGCGTCTGGTTCTAGGTAGACGCAGGGTTTTCAGCCAGCTCAGTCTGTGCAGGCCTCGAGGGCCAATCCGGGAGCTTCGTCGTTCCAGTCAGTGCAGTAGTCGTTTGCTCCGAGGGGTGAGCAGGTGGATCAGGGGCCTACAGGGCGCGTGTATGCGATTACCGTGCAGGACCTAGTGCCGGCCCCATCTATTGTGAGAGGTACCTTTCTGTTTTGCAACTCGGTTGCTAGTGTATTGATTGATACGGGTGCTTCTCATTCCTTTGTATCTGCTGCGTTTGCATCTGTTTTGGAGTTAGAGTTGGAGTTGGCACAATTAGCATCTCCTATATGTGTTGTATCACCTGTTGGGGGTGAATTGATTTTGAAACAGGGATGTAGAGGTTGTGATATAGAGGTCGCCGATCGTCGACTTCCGTTTTCTTTTGTAGTTATGCCCATGAAGGGTTTTGATGTTATTTTGGGTATGGACTGGCTATCGTCATACCGGGCTGTTATTGATTGCTACCGCCAGAGGGTCACAGTATGTACCTTGAGCGGGGAGTGCTTCCATTTCTTGGGGGATCGGGTTGGTAGTGTGTTGCCACCGGTGTATGATCCGCGAGGGCGGAGTGAGCTTAGTGGTCTTCTCGCTAGCTTTATGAGTAGTGAGTGTGATGAGACCCAGATTGTATTGCCGAGAGTGGTTTGTGAGTATTTGGATGTTTTTCCCGAGGATCTCGTTAGTTTGCCACCTCACCATGAGATTGAGTTCTCCATTGATTTAGTGCCCGGCAGGGCGCCGATTTCTATGGCACCTTATCGTTTTGCCCCAGCCGAGTTGAGTGAGTTGAAGATTCAGCTCCAGGAGTTGCTGGATAAGGGCTTTATCCGCCCTAGTGTTTAGTTGTGGGGAGCACCGACCCTCTTTGCTAAGAAGAAAGATGGCGCCTTGAGACTTTGTATCAACTACCGGAAGTTGAATCGGGCTACGGTCAAGAATAAGTACCCTATGCCCCGTATAGATGATCTGTTTGACCAGTTGAAGGGTTCCCGTTGTTTCTCTAAGATAGACTTGAGATCGGGTTACCACCAGTTGAGGGTCAGGGAGGAGGATATTTCGATGATGGCATTCTGTACGCGGTATGGCCATTATGAGTTTTTGGTGATGCCATTTGGATTCACCAATGCACCGGCAGTCTTTATGGATTTGATGAACCGGATCTTCCAGGAATTCTTAGATTGTTTTGTGGTCGTTTTCGTGGACGACATTCTGATTTATTCACCTTCTGAGGAGGAGCACGAGGAACACTTGAGAGTGGTGCTTGAATTGCTTAGAGCCCATAGGCTGTATGCCAAGTCTGGGAAGTGTGAGTTCTGGCTAGGAGAGGTCAAGTTCTTAGGCCATGTGGTATCCGGGAAGGGGGTGTCTGTAGATACATCCAAGATAGAGGTAGTGCAAGATTGGGCACAGCCTAAGAGTGTTTTTGAGATTCGCAGTTTTCTGGGATTAGCTGGGTATTATCGCCGGTTTGTGAAGGATTTCTCCAGATTAGCTTCGTCGTTGACTAGGTTGACGCAAAAAGGGATCAAATTTGTATGGAGTGAGACTTGTGAAAAGTCAATCCAAGAGTTGAAAGTTAGATTGACCACCACTCCGATCTTGATTATTCCGGAGAGAGGGTTGGGATATGCAGTTTATTGTGATGCCTCACGAGAGGGTTTGGGTTGTGTGTTGATGCAAGAGGGGAAAGTGGTAGCCTATGGCTCACATCAGTTGAAAATACATGAGAAGAATTACCCTACACATGACCTAGAGTTAGCAGCAGTGATCTTTGCCTTGAAGATTTGGAGGCACTACCTTTATGGTGAGAGGTTCGAGGTATTCTCGGACCATAAGAGTTTGAAGTACCTGTTTACACAGAGGGACTTGAATTTGAGGCAGAGAAGGTGGATGGAATTCATTGAGGACTACGATTTTGAGTTGTACTATCACCCGGGAAAGGCCAATATAGTGGCCGATGCCCTTAGCAGGAAATCCATTAGTGATGTAGCTTGTATAGCCATCTAGGAGTGGGAGATGTTGGGGGCACTTGGTGAGTTCGATTTGCTTTTGGGCGAATCCGTTGAGGCTGCGGCCTTGTTTTCTGTTGTTGCGCAACCTACACTTGTGAGTCGAGTGTTAGAGGCACAGGGAGGTGACCTTGAGGTAGAATCCCTCCAAGAGAAGATCTCCAGCGGGAAGGTTGAGAAGGGTTTGACGGTGTATCCCGACTAGAGTGTGAGATACCGAGACCGTTTGTTTGTGCCGGAGTCTTGCCGAGAGGAGGTACTCTGAGAGTTTCACCATTCACGTCTTGCGGTGCATCCAGGAGGCACTAAGATGTATCGGGATTTGGGTCGCCAGTTTTGGTGGCGGGGTATGAAGAAGGATGTGGCAGTTTTCATGTCTAAGTACCTTACTTGTCAGCAAGTGAAGGCCGAGCATCAGAGGCCAGCGGGTTCTGTTACAACCCTTGCCTATTGCCGAGTGGAAGCGGGAGTATATCACTATGGACTTCGTTGTAGGTCTTCCGAGGACTCAGCGGGGTAGTGATGATATTTGGGTGGTTGTAGATTGATTGACTAAGTTGGCGCACTTTATTCCTATGCGCGTGAGAGATTCGGTAGGTCATCTTGCCGACTTGTATATTCGGGACGTAGTGAAGTTGCACGGAGTCCCAATGACGATCGTCTCAGATAGAGACCCTTGTTTTACTGCTAGGTTGTGGCAGAGTTTGCAGAGTGCCTTAGGTACTAAGTTGACCTTTAGCACGGCTTATCATCCTCAGACTGACGGGCAGTCCGAGCGTACTATTCAGATCCTTGAGGATATGGTTCGAGGTTGTGTCCTTGACTCTAGTGGGACGTGGGAGAGGCACTTGCCCTTGGTGGAGTTTGCCTACAACAACCAGTTTTCAGTCTAGTATCGGTATGGCACCGTTTGAGGCCTTGTATGGTCGACCTTGTAGGTCTCCAGTTTGTTGGGCTGAGGTGGGTGATGCACCTTTGTTGGGCCCGAAGTTGGAGAGGGAAACGACGGAGAAAGTTTAGCTTATCCGTAGGAGGCTTGTCACAGCCCAGAGTCGCCAAAAGAGTTATGCCGATCGTAGGAGAAGGCCTTTGGCATTTGAGACGGGTGATCATGTTTTCTTGAAAATATCACCGAGGCAAGGTTTGATGAGGTTTGGGAAGAGTGGGAAGTTATCCCCTCAGTTTATCAGTCCCTTTGAGATCCTTCAGAGGATTGGGAGGTTGCTTATCGTTTGGCTTTGCCACCGCAGTTGTCTGGGGTACATGACGTATTTTCATGTTAGTATGCTTCGGAAGTACGAGCCGGATCCATCACACGTGTTGGATTGGACCGACTTAGAGGTAGATAACGATGCCTCGTATGAGAAGAGACCAGTTCGGGTCTTGGATAGGCAGGATCAAGTCTTGCGAGGCAAGACTATTCCTTTGGTAAGGGTTTTGTGGAAACATCACGGAGTGGAGGAAGCCACTTGGGAACGTGAGTTGGAAGTCCGTGAGAAATATCCGGACTTGTTTGTAGATGTGTAACTATGCATTGGTAATTTTGTAATATTGTTGAACTTTAAGAGCATTATATATGTCTTAAGTTGTAAAACATTGTAAATGTTTTGGTTTATGGAAGTATGTTTACTTGCCTCAAAATGGAAGTTTATTGTAACATTGCATATGTTGGATGTATTGTAGAAATGGAAATATATCATGAGCATTGAATATGATATAGAATTGTGGAATTTCAGGGAATGCATATTTATAATGAATGTTGTGGAAAATGTTGTAAATTGCCTCTTGAAAAGAGAGGAGATGACCGGTAATGGGTCGAGTTGCTAAATTTCGCATTGTGATAATGTTGAGAATTGAGAAAATCTTGTTTTTGAAAAACTTGTATTTAATTTCGGGGACGAAATTCTTTAAGGGGGGGAGGTTATAACGATCCCAGTTGTCCCTTTACTGTTCAGTTGTATTCCAGACTCGATTCCGTGGAGTTGGTAGTTGTATCTATCTTGTTGTCGTCCTTTAATTCCATATGTTTGAGTTTTAGGATGTGTTGGGCTAGGTTGTTACAGGTTGGTTGAGCCTTGGTTTCATTTCCTTGTTGCTGAGTTTTCAGGAGGTCCACTCGAGCGGGTCTTCTTGTGCTCGAGCGGGGTTTACACCCTTACAGCATTTCGTGTCCCTACAAAACATCTGCAGGTGTGTTTTCTACACTCGAGCGGGTTTCCTACGCTCGAGCGGGTCACGCTCGAGCGGGCTTGTTGGCGCTCGAGTGGGTAGTACATTTTTTGTGTAAGTTCTGGGAGATGAAAATCTACGCTCGAGCGGACAGGTTTTTCGCGCTCGAGCAGATGTACTTTATCTTTGTGTCTTGGCACTCGAGCGGGTCTTATTGAGCTCGAGCGGATCCAGTTTTTTGTTCTTGATGCTCGAGCGGACCTGTCGTATATCAGATGGCAGTTGGGCATTTTTGGATCACTTTTTACATTCACTCTCTCTCTTACTTTCTAAACATATCTTTTGAGAGCTCCTCTCTCTAGAATCTCCCTTCTCTCTAGGGTTTGATCTAGTTAGAGTGTTCTCCTTTCCTTCAGCCTTTGTAAGAAGTGTGTTGATCATTGAGGGCTTCGTTTTGATCAGAAAAGTTTAGAGTTTGGAGCACTTTGAGTTTGGTCTTCTTCTCCGTTTGAGCTCTAATTTTGAGGTAGGGATATCCTACTCCATCTTATGAGCTTTGTCTTTAAATTTTGGTATTTCGATATGTTGGGGGTTGTTGGGTAATTTCGAGAAAGTTTGGGGTCATTGTGTAATTTCCAAAAGAGGGGTTTTCAAAGTTTAAAACCTTTATGTATGTAATACATTGGAAAATGGACTTGGTGTTGGATTATTGATGAAAATGGAACCTTAGGGTTGGTGTTGTAATTATGGGAAAAAACCCTAATTGTTAATAAATTAATTTGTATAATTAATTTTGGAAAATGAGAAATTGAATAGGAAATATTCAAATTGGAAAGGTATGTGATTAAAGGGTGTAGTTGGATTAATTTATCGCTCACCTAGGCATAATGTTGATATTTTATCCATTTGGTGCATTTATTTTCCTGTTTAGAAATAACTGTTTTGGGCTATCGGTGGAGGATAGTCTTGATTGTTGTAGACAATGCATGATGATTAGGAAAACTAAAACTAATCAATTGGATGTGTCATCGAATATGACGGTTGAAAAATACATTAACTTTATGTATTGATTGATTTTGTATATGATCTGTGTTTATATACATTGTGTTATGTGAGAAGAGATAGGAGATGTACTCCACGGTTTAGGGGAAGATAGGGGATGAACCTCTAAACCAAAGATTGATTTACATTGATACAGCACTACAATGTGTATCAGTTGTGAAGTATGGAAGTGTTTTGTTATTGATACAGCACTACAATGTGTATCATTTGTGAAGTATGAAAGTGGTTTAATGTGTTATTGATACAGCACCAAAATGTGTATCATTTGTGAAGTAAGGAAATGGTTTAATGTGTTTTGATACAACAACAAAATGTGTATCCTTCATGAATTTCGAAAGTATTTTAGTGATGAGTTATAATCTCATCAAATCATTTGGCCAAGTTTTCAGCCTTGTTTTCAAACTCAAAGTTGAATAAGAAATGGAAAGTGAAATGTAACATGGACATGTGTCATGAAACTGTAATACGGTTTAAGTTGAAATATAAGTGTGGACCATCTATTGAATGCTATTATTTTAGTCATTGTTTATAGTTGGTTTAGTGTATTTCTACTGGGTTGTGGCTCACCCTATATGGGACATCATTTTCAGGTACAGGTGTTATGCCACCTCCAAGGACGTAGCTTGGGAGGCTTGAGGTTGTTGGATTCTTTTGTTGTTTTGTTGTATTACATGTATTTCAAGCCAAGGGCTTTCTTTGTATAGAGTTAGCACTCTCTTTTTGTAACCAAGTGTTGATTTGGAAAGTTGTAAGCCCATAGGGCATTTACTTTTGTTGTCAATATGTAATACATTTTGTAATGACATTCTGATGGAATATATTTATGCTTTACTCTCTTATGTCTAAGCATGCTAGTGTTGGATGATTTATGGGTTTATTTTGAGGGCATTACAAAAGCACAATCAGGAATTCTTTAATCCATAATACCAAAAGTCTCAACAACAATCCAAAAATTCAATTTAGCTAGTTTAATGTTTAGAGCATGCTCAACCTAGAGTTCCATAATCTGACTAATAGAAAGATTAATTGCCTCCATCAAAGCAAACGAGAGTTCTATAATTTAAATTAATGTCTCAACCAAACAATTTAAAATAACTTCTACTCGTAGCACTCTATCCCAATAATAACTTCCACCGCTTCCACCACACCATTCTTTTGGATCTGTAATCAAGAGGAAGATGATCGGTTTGGTAGCTCAATAATTAACTACTGCAACAACTGGCTGAATCAAGTATACAAAATAAAAAGTGAATACTATCAATTAATAAAGTTAAACAACATATTTTTTTGTGATTCAGGAGTGTAAAGAAAATGTCATGTACTTCGATTAATATTTAACATAATAAGGTGAGTTCCACAATTATACAACTTAAAAACTTGTAGGATTTGTAGTTCATTTGGATTAGATAGTTTTGGTGAGAAGAGAAGACTCTATCATTTGTTCAGAGAGTTAAGTAGATGAGAAATGGAGACAAAGTGTGAGAAATAGTGAGAAAGGGAAGTCTCTTATTTGATTTGTTACCAAAAGTTGTGAGATTTGGTGAGAAATAAGATTGCCCCTTAAAATAAAAAGAATAAAAAGAAATCTCACTCAAATCCCACTCTCACGTGATTTGCTTTCTTATTAGTCTAAAATATGATAGTACGAAAACACATAGTTTTTTTTTTTTTTTTTTCCACTAGATGAGAAATCATAGTACTTTTTTTTTTTTCCTTACCCCAAGATCGAAACATTGTGTTTTTGTTCGATAGCTCAACAAATTCAATAATTCCATTCAATCAATCCAAAACTCAACGGGTTTGATAAACACAAACTCATGTTCTTGCAAATGCAGCCATAGTAACTAACGAGTGACAAAAGCCAAAACCACATTTAGCTCTATGGTAAAAAATCAAAAGAAAGTAGCTTAGACCATCTCCAATCATTCACTAAAATTTCATCTAATTTGATTTCAAATTTGAATAAAAAAACTTGGTTTGATATGAGCCGCTCCAATCCTTACATCAAATTTTCATCAAAATCTTTAAAAAAAATTACATTCTCATCTCAAATTTCACTTTTCCCAAATTTGATGAAAAAAAATCATCTCCAATGCTTCATCTTTTTAAATTTTCATCAAACTCAAGTTTGATGAAGGATTTGATGAGTTCTCAATTAGATTTAAAAAAAAAAAAAAAAGACTCTCCCTTGATTTGATAAACATTTGATGAAAGGATTAGAGATGATTTTTGAACACTTTTACATCAAATCTAATTTGATGAAAGAAAAGGTAAAGGATTGGAAATGTTCTGAGGTTTTTTGTCAATATTTATGTGTCAATATTAAACCCCCATTCACCTTGGGTTCACATTATTGTCAAACTAAATTCATATCCTTCATAAAGTACATGAATCCCCAATGATCTTATAAAATGTTTCTATAGCAATGAAAAATAAAAATAAAAACAAATCGGGACACGAGACCAAGAATAAAATACAATCTAAAGAGGACAAAATGTATGCAATCTTAACCCCATTTTTGGAGAGATTGTATCCATAACAAAGAGGTGATTTCATTACTCAATGTACAAACGTCTTCAAACCAAAATATGCAGTTAAAAGAAATTCTGGATGTGGTATGAGATGACTTACCTCTAGTGAAATGAATCCAAACTCATGAGTTCACGAATTGATAACTGTAAACAAGGAATTCAATAGGATTAAAAAAATGATAGTGGTTCTATGTATGTAAAAATCATCATAAATAAATTACGCAAAATATTTACATGTGGGATATAACGATCCCGGGTTCACCCTTGTTGTACAGTGATCTGGACATGTGTCCGTGGATGATAGTAGTTGATTATTACCTTGTGTACATCCTTTCTTACTTTGTATTTGAGTTATAGGATGTGTTGGACAGGTTTGTGACAGGTTGGTTGAGTTTAGAAACCAAAACTAGTTGCCCAGATTTTGACCTGTCCGCTCGAGCGGGGAGCTTGACGCTCGAGCGGGGACCCTGTTGTTGCTTGTCCGCCCGAGCGGGGGTTTTGGCGCTCGAGTGGGGAATACACCCGTCCAGTATTTCCTGTGTAGTGTTGGACGCTCGAGCGGGGGATTGGCCGCTCGAGCGGGAAGTTGTGAGTGACGCTCGAGCGGGGAGTTGGGCGCTCGAGCGGGAGACCTGTCTGCAAAAGTGCTGGGGGTGTGCATCCGGCGCTCGAGCGGGGGATTGGCCGCTCGAGCGGGAGTCTGTGAGTGCCGCTCGAGCGGGGGTTTGGCCGCTCGAGCGGGGCGACTGGTTAAAGCTCTGTGTTTGGGACATTTTGAATCACTTTTTCACTTTTCCTTCTCTCTCTTACTTTTCCAAAAACACCATTGTTGAGCTTCTCACTCTAGAGCTCTACCTTCTCTCTAGGTATTGATCTAGTGAGAGTGATTTGCTCACCTTTGGCCTTTACAAAAAAGTCGTTGATCGTCGAGGGCTATCTTTTGATCCGAGAAATTCGTGGTTTGGAGCATTTTCGTTTTCTTCACCTTCTTGGTTGGGAGTCATCTTTTGAGGTAGGGATTACCTACTCCTCTCTATGGATTTTGTCTTTAAATTTTAGTATTTTGAGATGTTGGGGTTGGTTTGGTAATTTTGTGAAAGTTTGGGACTTTTGTGTAATTTTACAAAAGTTGGGGTTTTGTTTATAATAAACCTGGATGCATGTTTGGCATAGAGAAATGAAATTAATGTTGAAACATTGATGAAAATGGAACCTAAGGGTTGTAATGTTAATTATGAAAAATGCCCTAATTACATTGATTAATTAATTGGGATAATTAATTGTGAAAGTTGAGGAGTTGAAGTGGAAATGTTGAGATTGGGAGTATGTGGGTTAAAGGGTGTAGTTGAATTGCTAATCACTCACCGAATTGAAATGTTGATTAAATATCCATTTTGTGCATTTATTTTCTGTATAGAAATAACTGCTTTGGGCTATCGGTGGAGGATAGTCTTGATTGTTGTAGACAATGCATGATGATTAGGCAAACTAAAACTAATCGATTGAATGTGTCATAGAGTATGACGGTGGATTGAATACATTAACTTTACGTATTGAGTGATTGTGTATAGAACCTTTGTGTTTATATGCATTATGTGTAGAGGAGGAGATGGGGGATGTACTCCGCGGTTTAGAGGAAGATGGGGGATGTACCTCTAAACCGGATAGTGTTGGGAGGAGATGGGGGATGAACTCCGTAGATACATCTCATATGCTTGTCTAGAGAAGTGAAGATAGAGCTCATATGCTTATCTTTGAGAAGTGTAGATACAGCTCTTATGCTTGTCTAGTGAAGTGTGGATACAGCTTATATGCTTATCTGTGAATGTGAGATATAGTTTTTATACTTATCTGTTGAGGTGTTGATAGAGCTCATATGCTTATCTATTGACAAAGGAAAAATGAAAAGTAACTTGGACTTGTAAGTCGTATGATTGAAATGAGATTTATGTGGTTGTATCAGTGTTGGCCATCTATCAATTACTAATCTTTTAGTCATTGTTCATGGTTGGTTTAGTGTATTTCTACTGGGCTGTGGCTCACCCTATATGGGAATATCATTTTCAGGTACAGGTAGCATGCCACCTCCAAGGACATAGCTTGGGAGGCTAGAGGCGGGCAGACTTTTGTTATTTAGTTTCTTTTGATGTATTACATGTATATTCAAGCCAAGGGCTTAATGTGTAAATGAGTTAGCACTCTTTTGTTGTAACCAAGTGTTAACTTGGAAAGCTGTAAGCCCGTAGGGCATTTTGCTTTTGTTGTTAACATGTAATACTTTTGTAATGAAACTCTGGTGAATAGAAAAATGTGGAACTTTTATATATCAATGCATGTCTATATTGATGGGTTTAATGTTATTATTTTGAGGGCGTTACAACTTGGTATCAGAGCGTACCGGGTTCGAATACTTTGGGTACGTGAGAAGTGATTAGTATCACAATGGGTTTGTCTCGCTTGATAGAGACTTAGATGTAGTGTCATATGCTATGTGTTTAATTGATAACATGCTTATGTGTTTATTTGGGTATGGGATTTAATTTCTAGGATGTTGATTGGATCCTTGGGTTTCTGGGAGTCTTGTTGGAAAGGCACTTGATCAATGCCGTTTCTAACCAGAACTCTAGTAACGCCTCGGGACTATCATTATCCGGAAATGAAATTCGTAAGTGCTTATGTGTTTATGTGCTTACGTGGAGTGAATTACAGTTGTCCAAGCATTAGGATGTGAGTGTTTAGTTTTGGCACATTTGTGAATGTGCTAACGTTCTGTGTTACCTTTATTAGGATGTCAGGACGAGGAAGAGGTGCTAGGCGTAGTAGGCCTGTGAGGCAGGAAGTACCTTTACCGGATGATAATCCGGCAGTCCAGGAGGGAGTTGGCCAGGCCAATGTGGCCGAGCCAGCGGGTCAGCAGGCTATGAGTGCCTTGGCTCGAGAGATAGCAGGAGCTTTGGGTATTCTCAGAGCAGGGAATCAGGCAGCTGAGGCAGGGCCTTCTTTCTTGAAGAGGGAGTTTTTCCGGTCTAACCCGGATGAGTTTATCGGGGATCCGAAGGAGCCACTGAAGGCTGATGAGTGGCTAGAGCAAATGAGTAAGACGTTCGAGATGCTTGGCATCGAGGACGGAGCACTGAAAGTGACCTTGGCATCCTTCCAGCTGAAGGGAGATGCGGGTCAATGGTGAAAGTACGAGAAGGCTCGTGTTGGTGGTACATGGGAGGCGTTTGTAAGTGCTTTCCAGGAGAGGTTCTTATCTGCAGCTGATAGGGAGAAGCTGAGGGATCAGTTTAGCCAGCTTAAGCAGCAGGGTATGTCTGTGGCAGAGTTTGAGGCCACATTTACTAGCTTATCCAGGTTTGTACCTGAGCTGGTGGCGTCCGAGGAATGCCGTTGCTATGAGTTTGAACGGAAGTTGAGGCGGGGCCTCAAGTTGAGGGTTGGTGGATCTTTCATCCGAGAGTATAGGCATTTGGTGGATGCTGCTGCTCATATGAAGATTATGATGCAGGAGGAGGAGGAAGAACAGAGGGGCTCCAAGAGGAGCCAAGATGGTCAGGGTGATGTTAGGAGACAGAGGGATCCTAACCCTCAGTAGTCTCATGGTGGTTTGGCTAGATCGACCTTTCCAGTGCCGAGTGCAGGCTCCGGAAGAGGTAGTCAGGGAGAGTTCTCCTGTTACAAGTGTGGTCAGCCGGGCCACAAGGCTTCGGTTTGCCCACAGAAGGGCGGAGGTCAGAGAGCTGCTTCTTCTTCAGCTAGACCGCAGGGTCAGAGTTTGGGCAGGGGGCAGCCCTTATCTTGTTACCAGTGTGGACAGCCTGGGCACCTGAAGAGGTTTTGCCCGCAGTTGAGTGCCACTTTAGGAGCGACTGGTTCTAGGCAGACGCAGGGTTTTCAGCCAGCTCAGTCTGTGCAGGCCTCGAGGGCCAATCCGGGGGCTTCGTCATCCCAGTCAGTGCAGCAGTCGTATGCTTTGAGGGGTGAGTAGGTAGATCAGGGGCCTACAGGGCGCGTGTATGCTGTTACCGCGCAGGATCTAGTACCGGCTCCATCGGTAGTGAGAGGTACCTTTTTGTTTTGTAACTCGGTTGCTAATGTGTTGATTGATACGGGTGCATCTCATTCTTTTGTATCTGATGCATTTGCATCTGTTTTGGAGTTGGAGTTAGCACAGTTAGCATCTCCTATTTGTGTAGTGTCACCTCTTGGGGGTGAACTGATCTTGAAACATGGTGTTAGAGGGTGTGATATAGAGGTCGCCGATCATAGGCTTCCGTTCCCTTTTGTAGTTATGCCTATGAAAGGCTTTGATGTTATTCTGGGTATGGACTGGCTATCGTCATACCGGGCTGTTATCGATTGCTACCGCCAGAGAGTCACATTGTGTATTTCGAGCGGGGAGTGGTTCCATTTCTTGGGGGACCAGGTTGGTAGTGTTTTGCCACCGGGGTATGATTCGCGAGGGCGGAGTGAGCTTAGTGGTCTACTTGCTAGCTTTGAGAGTGGTGAGTGTGATGAGACCCAGGTTGAATTTCCAAGGGTAGTTTGTGAGTACTCGGATGTCTTTCCCGAGGATCTTGTTAGTTTACCACCTCATCGAGAGATTGAGTTCTCTATTGATCTTGTGCCCGGCACGGCGCCGATTTCTATGGCACCTTACCGTTTTGCTCCAGCAGAGTTGGTTGAGTTGAAAGTTCAGCTCCAAGAATTGCTAGATAAGGGCTTTGTTCGCCCTAGTGTTTCGCCATGGGGAGCACCGGCCCTCTTTGCTAAAAAGAAAGATGGTGCCTTGAGATTATGTATCAACTACCGGAAGTTGAATCGGGCTACGGTTAAGAATAAGTACCCTATGCCCCGTATAGATGATTTGTTTGACCAGTTGAAGGGTTCCCGTTGTTTCTCTAATATAGACTTGAGATCGGGTTACCACCAGTTGAGGGTCAAGGAGGAGGCTATTCTGAAGACGGCATTCCGTACGCGGTATGGCCATTATGAGTTTCTGGTGATGCCATTTGGGCTTACCAATGCACCGGCAGTCTTTATGGACTTGATGAACCGGATCTTCCGGGAATTCTTGGATCGTTTTGTAGTCGTTTTCGTGGACGACATCCTGATTTATTCACCTTCAGAGGAGGAGCACGAGGAACACTTGAGAGTGGTTCTTGAGTTGCTTAGAGCCCATAGGTTGTATGCCAAGTTTGGGAAGTGTGAGTTCTGGCTAGGAGAAGTCAAGTTCTTAAGCCATGTGGTTTCTGGGGAAGGGGTATCTGTTGATACGTCCAAAACTGAGGCAGTGCAAGATTGGGCACAACCTAAGAGTGTGTTTGAGATCCGCAGTTTTCTGGGATTAGCTGGGTATTACCGCCGGTTTGTGAAGGATTTCTCCAGATTGGCTTCGCCGTTGACTTGACTGACTCGGAAGGGAGTCAAATTTGTGTGGAGTGAGACTTGCGAAAAGTCGTTCCAAGAGTTGAAAATTAGATTGACCACCGCTCCGGTTTTGATTATTCCGGAGAGAGGGTTGGGTTATGCAGTCTATTGTGATGCCTCACGAGAGGGTTTGGGTTGTGTGTTGATGCAAGAGGGGAAAGTGGTAGCTTATGGCTCACGTCAGTTGAAAATACACGAGAAGAATTACCCTACACATGACCTAGAGTTAGCAGTGGTGATCTTTGCCTTGAAGATTTGGAGGCACTACCTTTATGGTGAGAGATTCGAGGTGTTCTCGGATCATAAGAGTCTGAAATATCTGTTTACACAGAAAGACTTGAACTTGAGGCAGAAGAGGTGGATGGAGTTCATTGAGGACTATGATTTTGAGTTGCACTATCACCCGGGAAAGGCCAATGTTGTGGCCGATGCCCTTAGTAGGTAATCCATTAGCGATGTAGCTTGTATTGCCATCCGGGAATGGGAGATGTTGGGTGCACTTGGGGAGTTTGATTTGCTCCTGGGCGAGTCCGTTGAGGCTGCGGCCCTGTTTTCTGTCGTTGCACAGTCTACACTTGTGACTCGAGTGTTAGAGGCACAGAGAGGTGACCTTGAGGTGGAATCCCTCCGAGAGAAGATCTCCAGTGGGAAAGTTGAGAAGGGTCTGACGGTGTATCCCGACCAGAGTGTGAGGTACCAAGACCATTTGTTTGTGCCGGAGTCTTGCCGAGAAGAGGTACTCCGAGAGTTTCATCATTCGCGCCTTGCGGTGCATCTTGGAGGTACTAAGATGTATCGGGATTTGGGTCGCCAGTTTTGGTGGCGAGGTATGAAGAGAGATGTGGCTGTTTTCGTATCGAAGTGCCTTACTTGTCAGCAAGTGAAGGCCGAGCATCAGAGGCCAGCGGGTTTGTTGCAACCCTTGCCTATTGCCGAGTGGAAGTAGGAGCATGTCACTATGGACTTCGTTGTAGGTCTTCCGAGGACTCAGCGAGGTAGTGATGCTATTTGGGTGGTTGTAGACCGGTTGACTAAGTCGGCGCACTTTATCCCTATGCGCGTGAGAGATTCGGTAGATCATCTTGCCGACTTGTATATTCGGGACATAGTGAGATTGCACGAGGTCCCAGCGACGATCGTCTCAGACAGAGACCCTCGTTTTATTGCTAGGTTGTGGCAGAGTTTGCAGAGTGCCTTGGGCACTAAGTTGACCTTTAGTACGGCTTATCATCCTCAGACTGACGGGCAGTCCGAGCGTACTATTCAGATCCTGGAGGATATGCTTTGAGGTTGTGTCCTTTACTTTAGTTGGACGTGGGAGAGGCACTTGCCCTTGGTAGAGTTTGCCTACAACAACAGTTTTCAGTCTAGTATCGGTATGGCACCGTTTGAGGCTTTGTATGGCCGACGGTGTAGGTCTCCAGTTTGTTGGGCCGAGGTGGGAGATGCACCTTTGTTGGGTCCGGAGTTGGTTAGGGAGACGACGGAGAAAGTTGAGCTTATCCGTAGGAGGCTTGTTACAGCCCAGAGTCGTCAGAAATCTTATGCTGACCGTAGGAGGAGATCTTTGGCGTTTGAGATAGATGATCATGTCTTCCTGAAAATATCACCTAGGCGGGGACTGATGAGGTTTGGGAAGAGTGGGAAGTTATCCCCTCGGTTTATTGGTCCTTTTGAGATCCTTGAGAGGATTGGCGAGGTTGCTTATCATTTAGCTTTACCGCCGCAGTTGTCCGAAGTTCATGACGTGTTTCATGTGAGTATGCTTCGGAGGTATGAGCCGGATCCATCGCATGTATTAGATTGGACCGACTTAGAGGTAGATAAGGATACCTCGTATGAGGAGAGACCAGTTCGAGTCTTGGATAGGCAGGATCAAGTCCTGCGTGGCAAGACCATTCCTTTAGTGAAGGTTTTGTGGAAACATCACGGAGTGGAGGAGGCCACTTGAGAACGTGAGTTGGAGGTCCGCGAGAAATATCCGGACTTGTTTATTGATGTGTAATCTTGTATATAGATTTTGTAATATGGTTGGACTTAAGAGCTTTGTACATGTCTTAAGTTGTAAAACATTGAGAATGTTTTGGTTTAATGGAAGTATGTTGTAGAACTTACCTTGATATGGGAGTTGATTATAATATTGCATATGTTGGCAATATTGTAGAAATGGAGTTGTATCATGTATATTGATTTTGATATAAACTGTGAACCATGTATGTTCGAAATGGTTGGAAATGGAAGCGAAATGCATGTTGATAATGCACTTGTAATTTATGTTGTGAAATGCCTCTTGATAAGAGATGGAATGACCGGTAATGGGTCGAATTATTGAATGTTAAATTGTAACATTGTTTAAAATGGAGGAAAACCTGTTTTTGAAAACTTGTGCCTAATTTCGGGGACGAAATTCTTTAAGGGGGGAGGTTATAACGATCCCAGGTTCACCCTTGTTGTACAGTGATCCGGACATGTGTCCGTGGATGATAGTAGTTGATTATTACCTTGTGTACATCCTTTCTTACTTTGTATTTGAGTTATAGGATGTGTTGGGCAGGTTTGTGACAGGTTGGTTGAGTTTAGAAACCAAAACTAGTTGCCCAGATTTTGACCTGTCCGCTCGAGTGGGGAGTTTGACGCTCGAGCGGGAACCCTGTTGTTGCTTGTTCGCTCGAGCGGGGGTTTTGGCGCTCGAGCAGGGAATACACCCGTCCAGTATTTCCTGTGTAGTGTTGGACGCTCGAGCGGGGGATTGGCCGCTCGAGCGGGAAGTTGTGAGTGACGCTCGAGCGGGGAGTTGGGCGCTCGAGCGGGAGACCTGTCTGCAAAAGTACTGGGGGTGTGCATCCGGCGCTCGAGCGGGGCGACTGGTTAAAGCTCCGTGTTTGGGACATTTTGAATCACTTTTTCACTTTTCCTTCTCTCTCTTACTTTTCCAAAAACACCATTGTTGAGCTTCTCACTCTAGAGCTCTACCTTCTCTCTAGGTATTGATCTAGTGAGAGTGATTTGCTCACCTTTGGCCTTTACAAAAAAGTTGTTGATCGTCGAGGGCTATCTTTTGATCCGAGAAATTCGTGCTTTGGAGCATTTTCGTTTTCTTCACCTTCTTGGTTGGGAGTCATCTTTTGAGGTAGGGATAACCTACTCCTCTCTATGGATTTTGTCTTTAAATTTTAGTATTTTGAGATGTTGGGGTTGGTTTGGTAATTTTGTGAAAGTTTGGGACTTTTGTGTAATTTTACAAAAGTTGGGGTTTTGTTTATAATAAACCTGGATGCATGTTTGGCATAGAGAAATGAAATTAATGTTGAAACATTGATGAAAATGGAACCTAAGGGTTGTAATGTTAATTATGAAAAATGCCCTAATTACATTGATTAATTAATTGGGATAATTAATTGTGAAAGTTGAGGAATTGAAGTGGAAATGTTGAGATTGGGAGTATGTGGGTTAAAGGGTGTAGTTGAATTGCTAATCACTCACCGAATTGAAATGTTGATTAAATATCCATTTTGTGCATTTATTTTCTGTATAGAAATAACTGCTTTGGGCTATCGGTGGAGGATAGTCTTGATTGTTGTAGACAATGCATGATGATTAGGCAAACTAAAACTAATCGATTGAATGTGTCATAGAGTATGACGGTGGATTGAATACATTAACTTTACGTATTGAGTGATTGTGTATAAAACCTTTGTGTTTATATGCATTATGTGTAGAGGAGGAGATGGGGGATGTACTCCGCGGTTTAGGGGAAGATGGGGGATGTACCTCTAAACCGGATAGTGTTGGGAGGAGATGGGGGATGAACTCCGTAGATACAGCTCATATGCTTGTCTAGAGAAATGAAGATAGAGCTCATATGCTTATCTTTGAGAAGTGTAGATACAGCTCTTCTGCTTGTCTAGTGAAGTGTGGATACAGCTTATATGCTTATCTGTGAATGTGAGATATAGTTTTTATACTTATCTGTTGAGGTGTTGATAGAGCTCATATGCTTATCTATTGAAAAAGGAAAAATGAAAAGTAACTTGGACTTGTAAGTCGTATGATCGAAATGAGATTTATGTGGTTGTATCAGTGTTGGCCATCTATCAATTGCTAATCTTTTAGTCATTGTTCATGGTTGGTTTAGTGTATTTCTACTGGGCTGTGGCTCACCCTATATGGGAATATCATTTTCAGGTACAGGTAGCATGCCACCTCCAAGGACATAGCTTGGGAGGCTAGAGGCGGGCAGACTTTTGTTATTTAGTTTCTTTTGATGTATTACATGTATATTCAAGCCAAGGGCTTAATGTGTAAATGAGTTAGCACTCTTTTGTTGTAACCAAGTGTTAACTTGGAAAGCTGAAAGCCCGTAGGGCATTTTGCTTTTGTTGTTAACATGTAATACTTTTGTAATGAAACTCTGGTGAATAGAAAAATGTGGAACTTTTATATATCAATGCATGTCTATATTGATGGGTTTAATGTTATTATTTTGAGGGTGTTACATGGGGCCCATAAATTATTGAATATACACTAATATGAATGTTCTGTGTATTTTACATGGTTAGTTTCTATGTAACTTGTTAGATTTTTGTAATTGTCAATCCCGTTGGACAAAATTCCTTTTAATTGTAATTTTATTCGTTTTTATGTTTCAGTGAGGCTATGAGTGTTTAGATGCGAATCCAACCCAAATTGTGCTTGTGCGGGGGAGTTTGTGATGACATTTTTGCCACTTCGCTAACTAAAAGAAGTTAAAGTGGTTTGACCGCTCAAGCAGTCATTTGTGCACTCGAGCGGTGAAGTTGATCATCCAGTATCTCTGCCTACAAACTAAACTTTTGGGAAAGTTGTTACACTGCTCAAGTGATTGGCCTATATGTTTTGCATCGCCTTTACTCACACCGCTTGGGCAGTCTTTGCGTTTCTATTTTCTATAAAGTGTGCTGTTTACTGCTTTAGGGTTGAATCCGTCCAAATTCTCATAGAGGAGTAAAATACAAATTGTTCTACATTTGAGGGTGTTTTTATATGAGTTTCCTTGATGTATAAAAGGTAATCGATTGATTAACGAACTACAGAGTGTAAAACATCAAGGGTTGATTTAGTTCTTTTAATCACATAAAGAGAGAGGGGTTCTTCGGTGGATTCCGGGAAACTTGGGCCTAAAGCTTTACTGGATTCCGAAATGGCTCATCGTCGTGGATTTAACATCAGCATTGTGGATTCAATGTTGGGCAACGCAGTTCCGTAGTGAAGACAACGTTGGAAGAGGCACATTGGATTTGGTTCAATTCGAGCATGGATTCACTAGATAATTGAGAGTACTCATGAGTAATTCCTTTTTATCTTCTTAGTGGATTGTTTTGTTGCTTTGGTCCGTGGTTTTTTTTATCATAATTGGAAGTGCTCCAATTATGACTTTTTGATATTAAATCGTTGTGCCGATTTGTCTTGATTGTTTGATTAAGATTGTTATTTACTGTTTTAAATTGAAACATAATCATGAATCAATATTTCAAAAGTTATTTAAATTTTTCATACCCAAATTTTTTATTATAAAGTTAAGTACTCCCATACCTCATTCGAAACTGACTAGCTTTGGGGAAAATAAGTATACCAAGGGAAGAACAATGTTTCTAGCTTCATATGATTGTCAATATAAACAAGTATAGATCATGTTGTTCTTGGGGTATTTTTCTCTTTTTTTTTGTATAAAATCAATTAATGAAAAGCCTAATTAAGTGAGTGTCATCTATAAGCCTAACCAAATTGGTCTAATTCTAGAAAACCACTCTAATCCCACCAGACTCGCAAATAATTATGTGAACTCATGCGAATTCTCTTTTTCATTATTTCTTATCTTTTCTCATCAAATCACTCCATCCAAATGAAGTGAAAACTAAAGTAAGAAGGGATTTGAATTACCTTAACGATGATTTCAATATTATTCTATTTCTTTTCCTTCAAGAGATTCAGTCTCTTCTTCTTCTTCTTCTTCTTCTTCTTCTTCTTCTTCTTCTTCTTCTTCGGAATTCAAGAGGTTCAATTTCTTCATCTTCATCTTCTACTCTAATCTATACTATCTATCTATACTATATTAAGCAAAGGCCTCAGTCAGTGTCCTCAAACCTTTGCACTCCTATGCCACGTGACATTTTTTTTTTAATTTAAAAAAAAAAAAAAGTTATACAAAGAGGTAGGCAAAGCTTGAACCCATGACGATGGGTTTAAGGTAAAAAGACTTATACCACTTAAGTTGTATACATATTATAATATTAATTTCTTTATTATTTTCTTTTATGCTTACTTATTTGAATTGTACACGCATCGCATGTACTACCCACTAGCTTGGCTTAATTCAGGATCTTCTGTAAGAAAATGTCAAGATTGAGGCAAAAAAAGGGAAAATTTCATGTCAATGTAGGTGAAAATATATTTAAAAATTAATAATAAACTTTATTAATATTAAAGTGTGAAGTATAAAATTTTTCATTAATTAGTTAATAATTTTTTGAAAAAAGCACTGAAGAGTAGTTTCCCTGAATAAAATCAACAGCATACACAATATAATATTAGGATTTTTAATTAAAAAGATTCTAAAATCAACTCATTTGATCAGAGATCATATTTATTTATTTTAAGTTTAGATCAAAGACAAAGAGGCATGCCTTTCATATCACTTTAGTCCTTTAAATTTTAATTTTATTAATTTTTTCTTTAAAATATCAAATTAGTCTAATTTTAAACTACCTTTTAAATTGTTAATAAAATAATTATGAATTTTAAATATGATCACTAAAGTATATATGTCATGTGTCAGTTTGGTCCTTAAAGTTCTAATATTGCTAATTTCATATCTCAATATTATAAGTCATGTTTTATTTTTCTCATCAATGTTTCGAGAACAAATTAACAAAATTACAAAACTTCAAGAACCAAAGTCATATGTATATTTTATTATTATTATTCCATTAACTATTTAAGCTATGAGTTTAAATAAGACCAAATTAATATAAATTAAAATTTTAATTGACAAAATTGACAAAATTAAAACTTGACACAGTGACACAAAATGCATACTTAAAGATCATAAATATAATTTATCATTTATTTTTATATATATTATTTTTTGAGTATCACTATTTCGAATGCCCTTTATATAATTTTTCCATTCAACTCCAAAAAATATTGATTAAGGTTTTTTTTAATTGGCTTTAGAAATTTTGAAGTGCATTTAAAATGCCTTTTCAACTTCTACTCTTTGTGAGACCCTGAAAATTTTCTCAAATGGATTGTTGAAAAGATCCAATAAAGAGATGAGCTTTACTTGTATATCTGCAAAGATAAACAAGGTTGACGCTACTCAACCGAGATTGTCGGCTGGGGATACTCTGATGATAAAGTTAGAGTCCTTCAAACAAAGAGAATAGAGGAAGAACTTGTAAATAGTGTTGCTGAGATGAATCTCTTATTGTATTTGTCTGTTGCGTGATGATATGTGATTGCTTGTATTAATATTGGTAGTCCTTTTATATAAACTTTACTGGGACATTAATATTGGTAACCCTTTTATATAAATAAAAAAAAATTATTTGTCTAAAAAAATTATTTTTACAAATTTAGTATTAGCAAATTGAGTTTATTATTATTTTTGTATTTAACTTTATTTTCTCAAATGTCATTATAAGATTATTGAAAATTATTCCTACAAGAATCTATACAACTTTAATCGCATTATATTAGAAAATCCACAAAATCTAATCTTACATAACAATGTCCTATACGAGACAAGGATCCCCGCTAGTTCATAATATGGACTAGATGTGGTTACCACCATGGTTTCATTTTGATAATTCAAATTGCTTATTTTGTAGAGTTCTTCGTATATATCATCAATAAAAAAAATAAAAATAAAAATAAAAATTAGATCGATATGATATTTATAGTCTATTCAATGTGTACCATTTATCACTAAAAAATGAATGATTTATTTTAAAAATACATTTATTGTCTTCTTCTTCTTCTTCTTCTTCTTCTTCTTCTTCTTCTTCTTCTTTTTTATTTATTTATAAATTTTAGTGGAAACAAATGCTTAAATTGAATAGGATACAATTATCGAATTAACATAATTTTTTGTGTTGACGATACGAAGAGTGACCAAATAAATGATTCAGATTATAAAAATAAGACCCGTAGTTAATCTCATCAGCTCAAACAATATCCTCTAATCTAAATCATGTATTGGAGGGAATCCAGGTCTATATGTGTACATGTGTACACTTGAACTTTTATGTGTTGAGTGTTTGTCATTACGTTTTCAAAAATAATATAAGGGTAGATCTTTCACAAATGCAATATGATTTAATCTAACAATAAGAAAATAATCAGTAATTTATAATATTTATATTTATCAGATATATTTATATATTAACAATATAATTCGGGTTGGTTAAATTGTGAAACCTAAGCCTTGTTCAAATTTAATTAGGCGGTAAAATTTAGCTCAAATGTTGACCAAATTTAAAATCATATTGTCTAAATTCTAAAAAATTTCAAATTAGACCAGGGTTGCTCATATTAGGCCCACCAAAATTGGAGCAAAGATTCTCTCCTTGCCTCTCTACTTACTGGGTCATTGGGCCTACTTGTGGACCCAATTTCGATGATCCGAACCGTTCACATTTTAAGATTTGTTAATTATATCATACTTGTAAAAAATCAAGTTAATCAGATATCAGAAACCACGTGTTTGCATCATCAAACTAAAAATCATTTTTAAAAAAAAAAATTAATAAACAGTTTTCCGAACACATGATTTCTAATATCCGATCAACTTGATTTTTTACAGGTATGATATACTCAACAAATCTTAAAATGTGAACGGTTCAGATCATCGAATTTGAGCCTAAAAGTGGGCCCAATGGCGCAGCAAATAAGGAGGTAAGGAGAGAGAGTAAGGAGAGAATCCTTGCTCCCAAAATTGAACCCTTACAAAGATTTTTTGAGTAATCACCAATGTGTCTGTTTGCTACCGGTATTTTGTTCTATCCAAAACATGTATGGGAGTAACAGTATTAATTCGAGCCTGGCAATCTGAAACTTTCATGAAATTAAGTTTTGGTGTCACAAATCATAAATAAATAGTTAATGCAATGTGCTACGGTGACTTCGCTACTTGTAGGGCTAATTTAAAATTTTGTAGGCATTTTTAAATACAATTTGTCATATTTTTAAAAAAAAAGGACAAATACATTTTACTGTTTGTGTCATTTTGACCTACACTTTCAATTAGTTCAATTTTGACTTTTAATTTTAAATTTTGTGTCAATTTGGTTCAATTTATAATTCCGTTAGTGTTTTTAAAGAAAAATGATCACTGAATTGAGTAAGTTTACAATTATGTTGTTAAAAATATGGCACATGTCATTTATATGCATATTTTTCATAAAAAATGTTAAAAATTGTAATCAATTAAACCAAATTAAAACAAAGTCATAAATTCAGAGTTAAAATCAAATCAATTGAAAATATGGAGATCAAAATAAAAAAAAAAAAAAAACTAAAATATAAGAACAACCATCATAATTTTTATCCTCAAAAAACAATCTAACATGACATGCTCCACTCGCGATTGTCATTCACTCCTCTCATATATCCAGCCATAGTAACAATTGCAAGCGGCAGTCACGTACATTTTTTGGCAACTTCTTTTGCAATTTCTTTCACCTCGGGTGTAAGCACTGTTTGATGTCCTTCAACATTATTCATAAACAGATCCAGTGCTTCCTCTTCCGTGAATTTCAATAGTTCTACAATTCATCCTTGTACAGACTTCTAACAATCGTGTAGTTAACACTAGCTTACATCCGTTATCTCTTGTTGGTTCTGGAATACCCACCTCTTCCAGAGGAAATGCGTTTGATAGATTGTCTAAAATGAGCACATACCTCTTCTTTTGGGAAAGCATGTTATGTATTTCTGACGCTGAACGTAATTCATCCTCATAATCGGAAAGATTAAGATTCAGTTTCATAGCTATATGCCTTTGTAGATTTTTGATCTCGAATGTTTTAGGCACTGTGACCCATATGACATCACTAAAGTTACAAGTTTTATCCAAAAGTTGATTATTGATGTGTTTCATGATGGTTGTTTTGCTGACTCCCCCCATTCCCTGAACACCAATTTTTCTAACTGCATCATCCATCAAGAAATTCCAAATTGTCTCCTTGTTCCTTACACTTGTGGTTTCATCCAAAGATTCCGCTGTTGGTATGGCGTGTCCACAAGTTGGATCATCAATCAGCAAACGATTAGAAAATTCACCATTTTCATACAGTGTTCCCAGCTCTTGAATCGTCTCCACTACACGGTTTCCTAACTTTACGCGTTTGTAGACATTCATCCAACTTACTTCTTGCACTTGTCTTTCCAAAGTTTGGACATCATTTGCTATCCTTCACACATCTTTTTGCCAAAGTTCAACGTCTACCCTTCGTCTTTTCCTTGACCGTTGCACTTCATAATTCAAGTCTTCATTTATGTCCTTCTCTCAGCCTTTCAATTGCTCTGTCTTCCTTTTGAGAGTTTCCATGTTAGTATAAAGGTTATGGTGACATCCAACTAGGGATGGCAATGGATAACCTACCATGTCGGTATCCATGGAGACCCAATCCAAATACATGAGTTTTTTCCTTTTTTCTTATCCATTGTGTAGGGTAGGTGATATTCTTTAAATATCCACTGAGGATGGGTACCCACTAATTTCCCTATATGTTTTTTTTTTTTTTTTTTTTTTTTTTTTTTATATTAAGATTCACAATCAAAACTAAATATACATTCAATTTTTTTCTTTTATTTATTTATTTATTTTTTAGGTTCACAAATTTTTTTTTTTTTTTTTTTTTTAAGATTCACAACCAAAACTAAATATACATTCAATCTTTTTTCTTTTATTTATTTATTTATTTATTTTTTCAGGTTTACAAAAAACTTTTTTTTTTTTTAAAGATTCACAACCAAAACTAAATATACATTCAATCTTTTTTATTTATTTATTTTTTTTTTTTTTCAGGTTCACAAAAAACAATTTTTTTTTTTAAAGATTCACAACCAAAACTAAATATACATTCAATCTTTTTTTCTTTTATTTATTTATTTATTTTTTGAGGTTCACAAAAAACTCTTCTTTTTTTTTTTAAGATTCACAACCAAAACTAAATATACATTCCATTTTTTTCTTTTATTTATTTATTTTTTTTAAGGTTCACAAAAAACTTTTTTTTTTTTTAAGATTCACAACCAAAACTAAATATACATTCAATCTTTTTTCTTTTATTTATTTATTTTTTTTTTCAGATTCACAAAAAACAAATTTTTTTTTTAAGATTCACAACCAAAACTAAATATACATTCAATCTTTTTTCTTTTATTTATTTTTTTTTTTCAGGTTCACAAAAACTTTTTTTTTTTTTAAGATTCACAACCAAAACTAAATATACATTCAATCTTTTTTCTTTTATTTATTTAATTATTTTTTCAGGTTCACAAAAAACTTTTTTTTTTTAAGATTCACAACTAAAACTAAATATACATTCAATCTTTTTTCTTTTATTAATTTATTTATTTTTTCAGGTTCACAAAAAATAATTTTTTTTTTAAGATTCACAACCAAAACTAAATATACATTCAATATTTTTTCTTTTATTTTTTTTTTTTTTTTCAGGTTCACAAAAAACTCTTTTTTTTTTTAAGATTCACAACCAAAACTAAATATACATTCAATCTTTTTTCTTTTATTTTTTTTTTTTTTTCAGGTTGACAAAAAACTTTTTTTTTCTTTTTTAAGATTCACAACCAAAACTAAATATACATTCAATCTTTTTTTCTTTTATTTATTTATTTATTTTTTTAGGTTCACAAAAAACATTTTCTTTTTTTTTTTTTAAGATTCACAACCAAAACTAATATACATTCAATCTTTTTTCTTTTATTTATTTATTTTTTTTTTCAGGTTAACAAAAAACTCTTTTTTTTTTTTTAAAGATCCACAACCAAAGCTAAATATACCTCCAATCTTTTTTTATTATTATTTTTGTTTTTAAGGTTCACAACTATTTTTTTTTTTAATTTTTAAGATCCACAACCAAAGCTAAATATATATTCAGTCTTTTTCCTTTTGTTTTATTTTTTTAATGCCCAAGTCTCTTTCCACGTTTATACTTGTCTTGCAATTATAACTCGAGAGAAAATAAATAATACTAGTTGTCCTGCTTAGACTCAAATTCACATCACAACCATTACACCCAGTGATTTAAATTTTAAATCATACCCGCTTAGAACTTCTTCTTCCTTCAAAAAAAAAAATAATAATAATTTACTTCCACATGGAAACCTTCCGTTGGTCATTCCAATTTTGGTACAACTATGGACGAACTGATTTCCTTTGCAATTCATGTCAAATCAATAATCAATTGTGAATCTTATTGTTCTTTTCTTATTATTAATCGACAGGAGATTATTTACATATTATAAAGAGAATTACATTAAACTGAATAATCATAATTTGTCAATACAAATTTATCATTCCAACAACTAATACCAACTAGGAACACATGAAAAGAAAAGAACCAAAAATGAAAAAATAAACTCAATACAACAAAACCCCAATAGTGGGAAAGAAATAATCAATCCTTTACCTGACGTCTCAACACGAATGCAAAAGTGGTAAACTGAATTGGTTCTTATTATACTCTTCACATTATTCTAATCTATTACCTAATCAATTCAAGCCAAATTAAGAACCTATTAATGGTGGTTTCTATGTTTTGATTCTTGTGTCATTTTAGTCCTTATAATTTCAATTGGTTTGATTTTAACTTTGAATTTATGACTTTGTTTCAATTTGGCTCAATTGGTTATAACTCTTAACATTTCTTCATGAAAAATATGTACATAGATATTACGTGTCATATTTTTAAAGGCAAAATTATAAATTTTATAATTCAGTTAGTTAATCTCAAAAAATTTAGTGATAATTTTTCTTAAAAAAACACTAATAATTTTATTAATTAGACCAAATTGATGCAAAATCCAAAATTAAAGATCAAGGCTGAGTTAATTGAAGTGTAGCGACCAAAATAATACAATGAGTAAAATATAGAGACTAGGTGTAAATTGTTATTATTTGTGTCGAAAGTATTATCGTCACAAATAATGAGGCATGAGGGGTTACTGTGTTGTGCCTCAATTTCTTTTGTTAAAAAAAGAAAAAAAGTTGTTAACATTAAATATATTAAAAAAGAAAGAAAAAAGATTGAAGGTATATTTAGTTTTTGTTGTGAACCTTAAAAAAAAAATGTTGTTAACATTAAATATATTAAAAAAGAAAGAAAAAACATTGAAGATATATTTAGTTTTTGTTGTGGAAAAAAAAAATGTTAACATTAAATATATTAAAAAAGAAAGAAAAAAGATTGAAGGTATATTTAGTTTTTGTTGTAAACCTTTAAAAAAAAAGTTGTTAACATTAAATATATTAAAAAAGAAAGAAAAAAGATTGAAGGTATATTTAGCTTTTGTTGTGAACCTTAAAAAAAAAAAAAAAAAAAAAAAAAAAAATTGTTAACATTATATTAAAAAAGAAAAAAAATTGAAGGTATATTTAGCTTTTGTTGTGAACCTTAAAAAAAAAAAAAAAAAGAAGTTGTTAACATTAAATATATTAAAAAAGAAAGAAAAAAGATTGAAGGTATATTTAGCTTTTGTTGTGAACCTTAAAAAAAAATGTTAACATTAAATATATTAAAAAAAAAAAGAAAAAAAATTGAAGGTATATTTAGCTTTTGTTGTGAACCTTAAAAAAAATGATTGTTAACATTAAATATAAAAAATAAAAATAAAAATAAAATAAAAATGGGGACTAAAGTGGGTAGGGGAAAATCCAAACCCATTAAGATATGGAGAGGGTGGTACCCATGGGGAATGGGGAAAACTTATTATAGGGGAATGGGGATGGGGAATTAATATCCACCCCATTAACCCCCATTGCCATTCCTACATCCAACCCATTGTCTAGCTAAATCATACAAATTCTTCACAATTTCAACGGTTGAACGAATGTTTTCCATGGTGTGGTCTATTCCTGCAAATACAGAAGAGAATTGTAATTAACAGGAAAAATTCTATAAAAAACTTCAATATTGATTCTAACGGCTGTTAGAAAGCAATTTCAAATTTGATTTACAAAAGCAAGAGAAAGAAAAACATGCTAATTTATGCAAACTGACTTCACATTCACCTCCAAATAATAGAAAGTCAGTCTTTGAATTACTGACAAAATAATGATTGTGCTAAATAGATAGCCAGTAACAATAAACCAGCATTTATGGTGTTCAAGAATTTCTGTTGTGACATTGATTGTAAACTTCAAGTAAGTGGATGATTTGAAACACAAACAAGAACAAGATCTATGGTAGAGTTTATCTGTCCAAGCTCGACCCAAGTTAGGTGCCAATTGACCGAGTTGCTCGAATTTTTTTTTTAATATTATAATAACAATTTTTTTTGTTATTATTCTTATATTATTAATTTATAAAAACTCAACTTTGTTTATATTTTTTTTATTAAATCATAAATAACATCAAAATAAATAATTTCTATGATGCGATAGAAAAAAAAATTGAAGAACCGATGCGATGTCTTTACAATTTCTTGGCCAAATTCTAATACTCTCTTAACATCTTTTCCAAAAAAAAAAAAAATTGATGACCAAACTTCAAATAATAGAAAAAGAAGAGCAAGAACTATTCCATTAACACTTTATCTCCTAAAACTCTAACAGAAAGTAGTAGATCCCATAATTCAAACCAATAACTACTTAGTTGGAGCACCACCTAGACATGCTCCAGGAGTATTGAATAATTTTTCGAAGCTCACTATCCTGTTTCAGAAACATATGCTGAATGTTGCGGAAAACAAGGTAGAGTCAATATATATATGCAGTCTACACAGGCGATTCATATGCAACATCCATATGCAACTTGAAAAAAAAATAATATTATAAGAATAATAACAAAAAAAATATACATATAGTACGAGTCGCTCAAGTGGTAAAAGTTTCTTTATTAAACCTATGGCTATGGGTTCAAGACCCTTTATAGCGACCCCGGTCTTTTCCTAGTTAGTTGTTGTTTCCGGACTTATGTTCCGTAGATCCTGTTGTTATATTATTGTTGTTGTTGTCCTTTAATTCCTTATTCTTGAGTTATAGGATGTATTGGGCAGGTTGGTTGGGTTGGAAACCTAGTGTTGCTGTCCAGATTTTTGGACCTTCGCTCAAGCGAAGAGTTGTCGCTCGAGCGAGCTTTTGTTTTTGGTCCTTCGCTCGAGCGAAGGTTTGGTCGCTCGAGCGAGAGTAGAGTTTTGTGTCTGGTGGCTCGAGCCAGGGTTTCTTCGATCGAGTGAGCGATTGCATCTGGTTTAGACCTGAAAGTTGTGTTTCTTCGCTCGAGCGAGCGAGGTGTATGCTTTCGAGTTCTTCTCTCGAGCGAGCAGTCCTTCGCTCGAGCGTGCTTCTGGGTTGCAGACCTGAAGCTTCGAGTTCTTGGCTCGAGCGAGACTTTCTTCGCTCGAGCGAGGCTTTCTTGTGTCTGGTCGCTCGAGCGACCAATCCTTCGCTCGAGCGAGCCTGTTAGGTTTAAATAGGCAGCAATGGGTTTTAAAACAGTTTTCATCCCCTTTTTGATTCCAAAACCCTAGGTACGACTTCTCTCTCCCTCCACACCTTCTCTCTTAGGTTTGATCTACTTAGAGTGTATTTCTACCCTAGATCCTTTATTAAAAAGATAGAGCGGGTCAAGGGCTTCCTTTTAATCTGAACAATCTTGGATTTGGAGCGCTTTGGTTTTTCGTCATCTTCTCCATTCGAGTTCTTCGCTTCGAGGTAGGGATTTCATATTCCTTATTATAGGTTTTGTTCTAAGTTTTGGTATTTTGATATGTTGGGGGTTGTTTGGTAATTTTGGGAAAAACCCTAGTTGTTTTAATTAATTAAATTGTATAATTAATTTATCGAAAATTGGGGAATTTAGTTGAATTCATGGAATTGGGGAATTATAAGCTTAAATGGTGTAGTTGAATAATTTAATCACTCGCCTATCGAAATGTTGAGATTATAATTGTTGATACATTTATTTCCTGTTTAGAAATAACTGTTTTGGACTATCGGTGGAGGATAGTCATGATTGTTGTAGACATTGCATGTGGATTAGGGAAAACTGAAACTAATCGCATTGGTTAAGTCATTAATTTTGACTGTTGAATTAATACAGAAAATACATGTATTGATTGAGTATTGTATATGACAAGTGTTTAATACATTGTATATGCATATTGTTTGGGAGGAGATAGGGGATGTACTCCACGGTTTGAGAGGAGATAGGGGATGGACTCCTAAACCGGATATTGTTTGGGAGGAGATAGGGGATGGACTCCATTAGCACCACTAATATGTGTGCTTATTGATTTATGGAAGTGTTTTTACATGTTATTGATACATCACTAAAATGTGTATCAATTGGGAAGTATGGAAGTGAAATTTTGTTGAAGTTGATACAACACCAACATGTGTATCCATTTTGATATAAGAAAGGTTTAACTTAATTTGTTATCCCAGTTGAATTGGAAATATTGTTAATAAGAGATGTAATCTCTGTTGAGTTATTTGGCCAGGTTCTGAGCCATATTTGTATAAATGGAAAGTTGATTAAATAATGGAAAGTGAAGCGTGTCCTAGACATTAGTGTCATGAGACTGTATAATGATGAAATTGAATATCTTGTGTTAACCATCTATCAAATGCTATTGTTTTATTCAATGCTTATATTTGGTTTAGTATATTTCTACTGGGCTGTGGCTCACCCTCTATGGGAACATCATTTTCAGGTTCAGGTGATGTGCTACCTCCAAGGACTTAGCTTGGATGGATTTGGAGTTGAAGACTCTGTTTAGATTAGTTGTTTATTTTGTTTTATTTTGATGTTACATGTAAACTCAAGCCTAGGGCTTAATGTGTAAATGGGTTAGTACCCATATTTTTGTGTCCAAGTGTTGGCTTGGAAAAGATGTAAGCCCGTAGGGCATTTATTTCCGTTATTACATGTAATGTCTTTTAGTAAGATTACTCTGATGAATGAGATAATGATTGGTTTTCCTTTATCAATGCATGTTAATGTTATATACATTATGGGTTTATTTTGAGGGCGTTACAACTTGGTATCAGAGCGTACCGGGTTCGAATACTTTGGGTACATGGGAAGTGATTAGTATCACAATGGGTTCGTCTCGTTTGATAGAGACTTAGATGTACTGTTATATGCTTATATGATAACATGTTTATGTGACTATGTGGGTATGGAATGTAGTTTCTAGGATGTTGATTAGACCCTTGAGTTTCTGAAAGTCTTGTTGGAAAGGCACTTGATCAATGTTGTTTCCAACCGGGACTTTAGTGACGCCTCGGGACTATCATTATCCAGGAATGAAATTCGTAGGTGCTTATGTGATTATGTTCTTAGGTGGAGTGAATTATTATTGTCCAATGTATTAGGACGCAAGTGTTATAGTTTTGGCACACTTATTAATGTGCTAACGTCTTTGTTACCTTTATTAGGATGTCAGGACGAGGACGAGGACGTGGTAGGCGTGGTAGGCGTGGTGGGTAGGAGATGCCCATACCGGATGAGATTCCGGCAGTGCAGGAAGGAGTTGGCCAGGCCAATGTGGCCGAGCCGGTAGGTCAGCAGGCTATGGGCGCTTTGGCCCGAGAGATAGCAGGGGCATTCAGGGAGTCAGTAGGCATTCTCAGAGTTGAGAATTAGGCTCAGGTTCATGTTGCGGATGCAGGGCCTTCTTTTCTGAAGAGGGAGTTCTTCCGATCTAACTCGGACGAATTTTTGGGTGATCCTAAAGAGCCACTTAAGGCAGATGAATGGCTCGAGCAGACAACGAAGACGTTTGAGATGCTAGGCATCGAAGACGGGGCACTGAAGGTGACCTTGGCATCTTTCCAGCTTAAGGGAGATGCGGGTCAGTGGTGGAAGTTCACAAAGGGCCGTATAGGAGGGACTTGGGAGGCTTTTGTAGATGCTTTCCAGGAGAAGTTCCTGTCTTCAGCTGTTAAGGAGAGGTTGAGAGATCAGTTCTGCCAGCTTAAGCAGAACAGTTCTTCAGTGGCCGAGTTTGAGGCCTCATTTACTAGCTTGTAACGCCCTCAAAAAAAAAAACCCATTACATATAAAACATTGACATGCATTATTAAAAGAAAACATTGTATTATCTCAATCATCAGAGTATTACGAAATAAAAACATCATAATGAATGCCCTACGGGCTTACATCTTGCCAAGCCAACACTTGGACACAATTCTATGAGTTCTAACTCAAATACAAATAAAGCCCTAGGCTTGAATGTTTACATATAATTCAAATAAAACAAATAAAATAAAACAAGTCTTCGAGTCCAAATCCTCACAAGCTAAGTCCTTGGAGGTAGTGAACCACCTGAACCTGAAAATGATGTTCCCATAAAGGGTGAGCCACAGCCCAGTAGAAAAACACTAAACCAAGTATAAGAATTAACTAAAGCAGTAGCATTCGATAGATGGTTAACACAAGATAGTCAATTACATCATTTTACAAGTTCATGACACTAATGTCTATGACACATCTCACTTTCCATTTATACAGACATGGCTCAGAACCTGGCCAAATAACTCAATAGGGTTACATCTCTTATTAACAATATTTCCAATTCAACAGGAATAACAAATCAAGTTAAACCTTTCTTATATCATAACGGATACACATGTCGGTGTTGTATCAATTTCAATCAAAATTCACTTCCATACTTCCCAATTGATACACATTTTAGTGATGTATCAAATCAAACAACCAATACTCCAATAGATAAGCATAAGAGCTGTATCATAATCATAATGGGCGAGCATATGAGCTACGACCCTGGGTCCATCCCCTATCTTCCCTCAAACATTAACCGGTTTAGAGGTACATCCCCTATCTTCCCCTAAACCGTGGAGTACATCCCCTATCTCCTCCCATACACAAGTAATGCATATAACACAAAGTCATATACACAATCAATACATAAGTTTAATGTATTATTTCAACCTTTATACACAACGACATGGCCAATTGATTAGTTTCAGTTTTCCCTAATCCACATGCAATGTCTACAACAATCATGACTATCCTCCACCGATAGCCCAAAACAGTTATTTCTAAACAGGAAATAAATGTACAACACATATAGTCTCAATTTCAAAGATGAGTGGTTAAATTATCCAACTACATCACTTAATCTCATAACTTCTCAATATTATGAATTAAACACATTATCCACATCTTTCCCAACATTAATTATATGAATTAATTTTATAACAACAATTAGGGCATTTTAAGTATAAAACAAACCCTAATTTTTCTCAAAATCACCCAACAACTCAACATATCAGAAATACCAGAACTTAGGATTAAAACCTATAAGATGGAGTAGGAAATCCCTACCTCAAAGAAATTAACCCGAATGAAGAAGACGGAGATGAAGGTCCAAAATCCAAAGTGCTCCAAATCCACCAAATTTCAGATTAAAACGAAGCCCTCGACTCACACTCTCTTTTTTTATAAAGGATCTAGGGTAAAAACACACCCTAACTAGATCAAACTTAAGAAACAAGATGAATAGGGAGAGAGAGAAGTCGGACTAGGGTTTTTGGATCAAAAAGGATATCAAAAAACGCTTGAAAAAACCGCTGCTGCGTATTTAAACTGGTCAGGCTCGCTCGAGCGAAGACTTGGTCGCTCGAGCGACCAGACACAAGAAAAGATCGCTCGAGCGAAGAAAAGCTCGCTCGAGCCAAAAACTCGATGCTTCAGGTCTGCAACCCAGAAGCTCGCTCGAGCCAATAAATGCTCGCTCGAGCGAAGAACTCGAAAACATACACCTCGCTCGCTCGAGCGAAGGAAGCTCGCTCGAGCCAAGAAACACAACTCTCAGGTCCTAGGCCCAGACACAGACTCTCGCTCGAGCGACCAAACCCTGGCTCGAGCGAAGAACAAAAACAACATCTCGCTCAAGCGACCAACTCCTCGCTCGAGCGAAGGTCCAGAATTTTGGACAGCAACACTTGGTTTCTAAACCCAACCAACCTGAAACAAACCTGCCCAAAGACATCCTATAACTCAAAAATAAAGAATTAAAGGACAACAACAACAATACACAATGCCTGGATCTACGGAACTTAAGTTCGGATGCAATAATCAAATGGAAAAAGACCGAGGTCGCTATAACCTCCCCCCTTAAAAGAATTTCGTCCCCGAAATTAAGCATACGTTTAGAAAACAGGTTTTTCTCCAATGTCAAAAACATAACATTACAATAATGAACATCTTGACCCAAAACTGGCCATTTCATCTCTTATCAAGAGGCATCTCACAATATGTATATAAAATAAGATATATTATAACCTGCATCAATACTATGCACATGATTCCCATTTTCATATCATATTCAATTTTATGATATATAAAACACATTAAATTTATAAATGTGACATTCCACTTCCAATATGAAGCAAGTTTCAACCACTATCATTAAACCAAAACATTATCAATGTTTTACAACTTAAGACATATATATAAAATTCTTAGGTCCAACAATATTACAAAATATTACATATCAATAAACATGTCCGGATACTTCTCGCGGACTTCCAACTCACGTTCCCAAGTGGCTTCCTCCACCCCGTGATGTTTCCACAGAACTTTTACCAAAGGGATGGTCTTGCCTCGCAAAACTTGATCCCGCCTATCCAAGACCCGAATCGGTCTCTCCTCATACGAGACATCCTCGTCAACTACTAAATCAGTCCAATCCAACACGTGCGATGGATCCGGCTCATACTTCCGAAGCATACTCACATGAAACACGTCATGTACTCCGGACAACTGCGGTGGCAAAGCTAAACGATAAGCAGCCTCGCCAATCCTCTCAAGGATCTCAAAAGGACCAATGAACCGAGGGGACAACTTCCCACTCTTCCCAAACCTCATCAATCCCCTCCTATGTGATATCTTCAGAAAGACATGGTCACCCACCTCAAACACCAAAGGTCTCCTCCTACGGTCGGCATAAGATTTCTGATGACTCTGGGCTGTAACAAGCCTCTTACGGATAAGCTCGACTTTCTCTGTCGTTTCCCTCACCAACTCCGGACCCAACAGAGGTGCATCACCCACCTCGGCCCAACAAACTGGAGATCTACAAGGTCGGCCATACAAGGCCTCAAATGGTGCCATACCGATACTAGACTGGAAACTGTTGTTATAGGCAAACTCCAACTAATGGCAAGTGCCTCTCCCACGACCCACTAAAGTCGAGAACACAACCCCGAAGCATATCCTCAAGGATCTGAATAGTATGCTCGGACTGCCCGTCAGTCTGAGGATGATAAGCCGTGCTAAAGGTCAACTTAGTGCCAAAAGCACTCTGCAAACTCTGCCACAACCTGGCAGTAAAACGAGGATCTCTATCTGAGACGATCGTCACTGGGACTTCCGTGCAACCTCACTATGTCCCGAATATACAAGTCGGTGAGATGATCTACCGAGTCTCTAACGCGCATAGGAATGAAGTGCGCCGACTTAGTCAACCGGTCTACAACCACCCAAATAGCATCACTACCCCGCTGAGTCCTCGGAAGACCTACAACGAAGTCCATAGTGACATGCTCCCACTTCCATTCAGCAATAGGCAAGGGTTGCAACAAACCCGCTGGCCTCTGATGCTCGGCCTTCACTTGCTGACAAGTAAGGCACTTTGACACAAAAGCTGCCACATCTCTCTTCATACCCCGCCACCAGAACTGGCGACCCAAATCCCGATACATTTTAGTGCCTCCTGGATGCACCGCAAGGCGGGAATGATGGAACTCTTGGAGTACCTCCTCTCGGCAGGACTCCGGCACAAACAAACGGTCTCGTATCTCACACTCAAGGTCGGGATACACCGTCAAACCCTTCTCAAACCTTCCCACTGAAGATCTTCTCTCGGAGGGACTCTACCTCAAGATCACCCCTCTGAGCCTCTAACACTCGAGTCACAAGTGTAGGCTGCGCAACAACAGAAAACAAGGCCGCAGCCTCAACGGATTCGTCCAGGAGCAAATCAAACTCTCCCAGTGCACCCAACATTTCCCACTCTCGGATGGCTATACTAGCTACGTCACCAACAGATTTCCTGCTAAGGGCATCGGCCACCACATTGGCCTTCCCCTGATGATAATGCAACTCAAAGTCATAATCTTCTATGAACTCCATCCACCTCCTCTGCCTCAAATTGAAGTCTTTCTGTGTAAACAGATATTTTAGACTCTTATGATCCGAGAATACCTCGAACTTCTCACCATAAAGATAATGCCTCCAAATCTTCAAGGCAAATATCACAGCTGCTAATTCTGAATCATGCGTAGGGTAATTCTTCTCGTGAATTTTCAACTGACGTGAGCCATAGGCTACCACTTTCCCCTCTTGCATCAACACACAGCCTAGACCCTCTCGTGAGGCGTCACAATAGACTGCATAACCCAACCCTCTCTCCGGAATAATCAATACTGGAGCGGTGGTCAGTCTAACTTTTAACTCCTAAAATGACTTTTCACAAGTCTCACTCCATACAAATTTGACTCCCTTCCGAGTCAATCTAGTCAACGGTGAAGCTAACCTGGAGAAATCCTTCACAAACCGGCGATAATACCCGGCTAATCCTAGAAAACTGCGGATCTCAAACACACTCTTAGGCTGTGCCCAGTCTTGCACTGCCTCCTGCAGACGTCCCCGAACGCATCCCGGGCGAGGGAGTGCGAGTCCCCCCCCGTTCCGGTTCGATATTGGGTCACTACAGTTCAAAGGACTCAAAATGTCACGGTTCTAAATCTGAACCAAAGAGTCCAAATCTGGCAAATCGTTTTGAGAAAAACAGATTTTTTGAAAAGAAGTGCCAAACATGGACTGCTTTGCCAGATACAGAGTCGCCACCTAAATATTTTTTTAAAATGGGAAATTTAGGAAACCCTGACTCGGTGCCAAAGGCCACGTGTCCGTCATCACCAAAGCTGTCCTGGCTCGGGAGTTTGGGTACGATCGGGGAAGGTCAGCTATGAGCACCCCCTTTCGCCTGGTCCGAAGACCGGCCCCTACTAACCGTGATATCAAGTTTTGAAAACATTACATGCTCTTATTCCAATTATTAGCCTAGAATTACTATGTTATGCGCACAGCAAACAAGTATAGACTAGATTGCCTAATTTGAAATCCATATTGCATATCCGTTCGTTTTGAAAATGCTTCGGATTTGCTACTCGCAAGTAGGCTAAAACACGGATTTCAATGAGTTTTCCAACTCAAGCAACCCAACCGCCACCCACAGGCATTCAAACAGTTTATCTCACATAAGCACTTAGCCGCATGGTAAGCATACTGTGATGGCAACATTCACACGCATGTGGTATGCTAAAGCGTAAAATACTTACATCGTACTCCGTGCCAAAACAAGAAACTAGTTAGCAGACATGCATGTCCCTAGGTCGTGTTAAGTGGCTAATGCAACACAGGCAAGGATGCAATTTAGAGTAGGCTCGGCTAACCCTAAAATGGCACGTGAAATGCAATCATTTGATGCACGTATTCAAGTTGGAATTTAGAATACAATGCAGTTTGTATGATGTACCGAGCCCGGTGCATGTTTAGACAAATGCATGGATGCACGCATGCATTGCATAAGGTATGCTAAAATAGACGTGCCCTAATCTACCATCATAAGCAGGTAAATAAAAGGGAAGAAAGAAATGGGGGTTGGAAGACATACACACACTCACCCACGCTTATTACAATTATGCCCTCACACGGAGGGACCAAAAGAATATACAGTCCCAACTAAATTAATCAAATAAATTAATTAATCTAATTAAAGCAGTAAACCGCCTCGAGATGAGGGCCGGATGCAACGCATGCTCGGGACTTGCTCAGAATTGGCACTGCCATGCTTAGATTGCCTCTGTTTTCCCTGCTTTGCATCTCAGAAGACTGCCAAAGTCTCAGGAGTGCCTCCCAGGACACTGAGGGACACCGTCGGCTGAGTAGGACTTCCACCGGCATCAGCATGAGGTCACCGGCACAAAATTCATCCATCAGCCATCAATAGACTGCCGGTCGGCACTAAATACTGCCGGCCGGCACTGAATGTCTGCAGAACCTGCAACTCACAGCAGCAGAGGGCAAAAACTTGCATGGCAATGTAATTCCAACAATGTGTGCACCAATCATGCCCCTTATCATATTTGTGACTCAAAGGGGGCATGTGCCTCGATTCTCGGGCCACCAATCACGTATTTCCATGCATGATGGCCCAAAGAACCAAATGTGCAACTTCTATTTCAAATGCATGCAAACCAAACACACAAGGGTGCTAAGCCTCTATCATGACTTGGTCAAGAGGTAGAGCATGCATGTTTATGTGATGCAATCCTAGACATGTCAACTAGTATGCAATCATGCCCATGCAAAGGAGCATACAAGCTAACAAACATACAAGGCATGAAACACCAATGTCAACCATCAAGTATGCAAGGTGTAATGTGGGTGTCCAAGCATGCAAACAAGCATGTGACTTCATTCAATCATGTTAGTCCTAACATGCATTTACTTACCAATACATTACAACACTCAAGGAGCATATGCAAGCAACAAGAGGATGGACTTGCACATAGGTTAGGCAGCTCTAAATAAGCCTAAAATCAGTGGCCAAATGCCATAGAAGTGAAGGCTAAGATATATGCAATACATGCACACATGCAAGCATACATAATCCAACACTTAGGCATAAACAAGCAACTCTTAAGAACACTTAAAAGAAGCTAACATGGACATATTAACATGCATATAAGCTTTAAAATCATGTTGGACATGGTGCCAAACCAAGCAACAAAATAGACTAAGCATGCAACAAAATGGTCCAAGCATCCAAGGCAAACCAAAGGAGACTTAAACCATGGCTAAGCCAACCAAGTCTCACAAGGCCAAGAAGGCTTAAAACAGGTCTAAGGCAGCCCTAGACCATACAAAAGGGACCTCCTAGATGGCATCTAAGTGGCTCTAGAGCAAGGCACACACAATGACCAAATCATTAGGCATACAACATATGCTTTCAAAACTTCAAAGAGGCATGCAAGGCAATCATTCAAGCATGTCCAAGGGACTGAAATAGCATGCTAAATGGTTCCAAACCATTGAAAATAATACAAGCAAGGCATGCTATACTTTCATGCTCTTAAGGCCAACAAGCCAAATGCAAAGAGGCTATGTGATGCAAGCTAAGATCGACCAAAGTAACCATGGACAGACCTTATTCATGGAAAAATAAGCATACAAGCTTCATGAATCTAAGCCTAAAACATGTTAGAATAGGGGCACACAACCTAATGCATGTTAAAGGACTAAAGAGGCATTACAAAGCATCTATGCAAAACATGCAAGGAGTACTAAAACCAACATGATACAAAGTTGTAATATGGCAATATGAGCACAAAATACAGCCATGGCATAACCAACAAACAACCAAACATGAGGCTCCCTCAAGAGGCAAAATAGGTCCTTTTCAAGGACAACAAGGAGAGGGGGTGACCCTCTCCTTCTTGGGACTTCAAGGCATCATCTTCACCACTGAAATCCCTCAAGATTTCAGTGGTGAAGAGACCCCAACACCAAAATCCCGGAGCTCTCACAAAATAGCACAAAATGAGGCCTTTTCAAGGCCTAAGGGTGGTCAAACCTCCCCAAAGCACAAAACACTCTTAACCAACAATAAAGAGGACTAAAAAACAGAACTTTTTTGTATTAAATGCTAAGCACAAAAACAGTTCTAAACTATGCAAAAAATGGAGTGCAAAAAAAGGGATAAAAAGGGGTAGTTTCTTACCCTTGAAGACCACCTTCACAAAGGTTGATGTTGTTGCTTCCTTGAGCTCAAATCCAACCAAAAACTTCAAAAACCAGCCCTTAGAACCTCAGTAACCGAAGGAAGGTGAAACACTAGGTGCTTGTGTGCAATAATATGGATTAAAGCACCTAGTGTAGAAACAAGAGAGGAAAAGAGAGATAGGATAGATACACAAGTTCTAACCTAGAACCAGAGCTTCTTCTCTGTCTTTTCTCTCTAAAAATGTCTAATTTTTCTAACCCTTGAGCCAAGAGAAGAGAGCCCTCTCTTATAGGCAACAAAGCTTACAAGCTAAGCAAACCAAAGGCTCATCCCTCCATACACGTGTATGGAGGGGAAACAAATGCTATACAGCTGCTTCAAAATATCTCAAAAAGCAACTGAACAGTAGTCGGCAGGGCAAAATTGTCATTTTGACAAAATTGACTGCCGACCGACACAAAGAGTGCCGACCGGCACAATATAGTGCCGATGGCAACACCAACCAGCCGGTGGCCTCTAGCCACTGCCGGTGGTGTGTGGGATGCCTCACAAGGCATTCCCTACCCCTCCAAGGCAAAGCACAAGTGTTTGGTGCAAAACCAGACACAAAATGGTCAAGTTCGGAGGTCCTGAGGCAAGGCGCGTAGCCGAGAACTCCGGGAACTCCAAACGAACACGAACATGGATAATCACCGAGTGTTCAAGCGGTGACGTCCAGGTCTTGAGGACGGTCAAAAATGGGGTGTCTACACCTCCGTCTTGGATGTATCAACCGACACCCCTTCCTCAGAAACTACATGACCTAAGAACTTTACCTCCTTTAGCCAAAACTCACACTTCCCAAACTTAGCATAAAGCTTATGGGCTCTAAGTAACTCAAGCACCACTCTCAAGTGTTCCTCGTGCTCCTCCTCTGAAGGTGAATAAATCAAAATGTCATCCACAAAGACAACTACAAAACGATCTAAGAATTCCCGGAAGATCGGTTCATCAAATCCATAAACACTGCCGGTGCATTGGTGAGCCCAAATGGCATCACCAGAAACTCATAGTGGCCATACCGCATACGGAATGCCGTCTTCGGAATATCCTCCTCCCTGACTCTCAACTGATGATAACCCGATCTCAAGTCTATCTTAGAGAACAACGGGAACCGTTCAATTGATCGAACAAATCATCTATACGAGGCATAGGGTACTTATTCTTAACCGTAGCCCGATTCAATTTCCGGTAATCTACACAAAGTCTCAAAGCACCACCTTTCTTTTTAACAAAAAGGGCCGGTGCACCCCACGGAGAAACACTAGGACGGATATAGCCCTTATTTAGCAACTCCTAGAGCTGAATCTTCAACTCAACTAACTCGGCTGGGGCAAAACGATAAGGTGCCATAGAAATCGGCGCCGTGCCGGGCACTCGGTCAATAGAGAACTCAATCTCTCAGTGCGGTGGTAAACCAACAAGATCCTCGGGAAAGACGTCCGAGTACTCACAAACCACCCTTGGCAACACAATCTGAGTCTCATCACCCTCACTAATCGAAAGGTTAGCAGTAGACCACTAAGCTCACTCCGCCCTC